>CM033698.1:33620441-34220441 GCA_019514585.1 Dendrobium officinale
CGAGTATAAGCTTGTTAAAAATGGAGACCGTTTGGTAACTTAAATTGCGGTTTGAACCTTCCAACAGCGCTTCGGGTCCTTGATTCGGACCCATTTGGGCTATGATTGGGTCAAATTTGGTGTCATTGGGTTTGTATTTCCGAGACGCTCAGTTTGACTGTAAACTCGCTAAAATCGGAGTTCAGGTGCTCCCTGGATTAATTTTTGAAGTTTCCGACTAGCTTTTTGCCTCGAGATTTGTGCCCGATCAAGATAAATTTGTGATGATACATCAACCCTTAATATATTATATTTCTAAATATCCTAATCCACTACCGAAGCTTTTCATATGTCATTTTCTCATTTTTTTTTTTTTGTTTTCACTCAAACCGTAGAAAAAAAAGGAAATTTAAAGTTGTCCTTATTATTAGTAATAATACTAAGAGTGTTATAGAGGTCAACATAAGTGTGATGTCTTGATGAGGTGAATGTATATTAGGGTTTCTATGGCTTGTAATGAATTGGAAGGGTTGAGTAAATATGCAGAGTATTTTTTTTTTTTGTGGAAAAAAAAAATCTCTTTGAGGCCTACGCATTAAAAGCAGTTACATGCATGAGCTTAAAGAGATTTAAAGTAGCTAATGCTCACAGAGATACATCCAAAAGGAAACTAAAACCTAATAGCTAAAGATCCCTACTAAATTAAAATGAAAGGGAAAAAAGATATTTGAAGGGCACAGGGAAGGCCAAGAAAACACTCCAACAAAAATAAGAATCGAGTAGCCTCAAAAAATAGGTAGAGCAAGATGCAGGATGAAAATCCCAGTAAAAGACAATTACTCCAATTGCAAAGCATACCTACAAGAATAAAATACCTCCAAACATGCAATTAATTAGGGAGTGAATATCAGAGGGAAAACCAAAATGCACCAACAGAAAAGAGCATCGGAGGACAACCAAACCAAAAGAACTCCACAAAGCAAACACCAACAATGACAACATCATTCCAGTCAGTGTATAAGAGGAAACACGACCCATCACATGTCCTAATAACTTAAATAGAAGCCCTTATAAGAACCCAAGGCAAAGACAAGATAAATAATCTACGACAAAAATCAATCAACTGCATAATTAAACTGATAGCCAACCACGAAACAAACTAGTATGCATACAGGCTCAGCCACAATGAATAAAACAAAAAAGCACTATCCATTAGAAGAAAAAATAGGAGCAATTTTAGAATTAGAAGAATTGCCAATCTTATATTTAAAGATTTGCATGTTAGAAATTTTCTTTCTAAGCACAATAGAGAAGCCTTCTGTATCAACACTGATAATATTCAGATATGAACCATCCTGTAAATTCAAACAACTTTCCACATTAACCGTCTCTTTAGACTTAACAATTTTCAACAGCTCAGAATCCAACCAATCCGACTAGTCGATAGACTTTCCAATAGAATGAGCCTTTAATTGTTGTTGCCTCAAATTCATAGAAACTAAAGCTTCATCATATATAAGTGAACAAGGAATACTAAGAATGGGAGACATCTATATTATCAAAATCATTCATATGAGCCACTTTGACCTTATAGGGGTTAGCCACAATTGCCATAAAAGGAGTTGAAGGTCAAATAGTAGTAGCCAAATTAGTATCCCCAAACCAACATTACCTGAGGGCAAAATAATAACATTGTCACTAACTCGTTACAACAAATTAGGAGAAATAACAAGTTGGTTATTTGCACTATTGGAAGCAAAAGCAACCAAAGTTTAATCAACCATTTCATTAATAAAAGAAACAATAATCAAAGTATCATAAGTAGCAATAGTACCAACAACATCATTAATAGGTTTCAACATAAAATTTACAATCGTTGAGAATAAAATTTTCACATTTTCTTGCGCCACTACATTAGAACAACCCTTAAAAACCAAGTTATTGTTAACCATACCAGCAACAATCACAGATTCGAGTTTCATAAGATCATCAACTAAATGGGGATGCATGATACAACATTCCACTCTCAAATGACCTAAATATTTGCAATGACCACAAAATGGAGAAAACTCCTCTATCTTAACTTTTTGTATGTAACCTAAATTATCAAGGCCAAAACAAACCCAATTGGGGATACGCTTGGTGATAGAAAGCTCAACAAGAACACGAGTTACAGAAGGCTTAGCATTATCTATTTTTAACGGCCGATCAAACAAAGACCTCAGTTTGTGAAGGATAAAGGGAGAGAAGAGAAGTGGTGGAAGGTTAGGGAAGGAGACCCTTATAAAAATAATGGGGGATCCACATCGATATCAAAATATGTGGGCCACTTGAAGATTTTCATATAGCAATTACTAACAAAATACGAACGATGTGAGAAAACTCTAGTATAATCCAAGTCATTTGCCAATTTGATCAAAACATGTTTTGGATTCAAAAGAATGAAAGAGACTTCAGCGATGAGTTTAAGGTTAAAAAAGAATTTTCAAATCAAGTCGAGGGGAGGTCTCTGAGTAAGAAATTTGCTGATTAAAGAAAATTCAAAAGGTGTTGCATGAGCTAGTATCTCCTCCTCTGAAATCCACAACGAAGACAAACTGCGATGTGTAGTGATTTTGAGATCAGAAAAAGCCATAGAGGAAGACGCTACTGACATGGCATCTAAAAATGAACGAAATTTTATTTTTCCATTAAAAAGTCTTAGATCATTTAAGCGATTGATCGCCATCTAGTCGATGAACAACCTAGGTAGAGAAATTGGGAGAACAACCGTAAAATCTAACAAGAAAGCCTAATGGAAGTAAAGAAGAATAAGTGGAGCAACTTCCTTGAGAGCGGCATCAACATCTATAGGAATGACGGGCAACGCCACCAAGGTGCATGGATAGGGCGAAAACCCTAGCAAAGCCATTGTATGTAGAGTAATGTTTTTTAGTATATGGAGATGTTTTTAGGATATAGGGGCTTGTGTATGGGAAAATCCTAAGGCCATATTCATATTAAGCTAATCCAAGCCAAGAGCTCAAATTAGGGTTTTAACTTGTCTTGATGGGTGTAGAGGCTATCAAAATGGAATATAGATATGATAGGAAGTACATATAAGGTTAATATAGTGAATTAAATATCAATGTGAGGAATATAACTCTTACTATTTTAAAAAGAAGCAAGGAGAAAAATGCCACCAAGAAAAATCCCTACAATTTTTTATCGACATACAATCAATTCTTTCATTTCTTCACGAGAACATATTTATAAAATCTTATACTAAAGCAACTTTAAAAAAAAAAAATCAAAGGGATAGAGGAGTTAGGGCTAACCCATTTGATGGCGTGTAAGTTGGTTGATGAACCCTTTGATGAATGGGTGTGCATCTTCACTCCAAGGAGGAATGTGGATGGCCACACTTGATGTGATTGTATTATTTTAATGCAGCTACCTCTTATTTCAACTTTGATGTTATTTTCTTTATAAATTAAAATTAAAATTGTAATTTAAAAAATTCATTAATCCAAGTTTTAAAATTCAATTTTTAAAATATTAAATATAACTAAAGTAAAGATAACATACAACAACAATTGTAAACAAAACTTGGCTCATATAATTTAAAAGATTGCCTTTTACTTTTGGTTCTCTTAGTTACTTTTTGCCGTGCTCTATTTGCTCCATGTGCTATATCATTTCTGTTGAACCTAATAGAATTACTCTTCTAAAGGGTTAAAGTCAAAGCAACCCTTCACCAGAGCTGATGCTATCTTCTCCAATTCATCTATAGCAAACACGTCTCTTCATTTGGATTAATTATTATGTGTGAACGTTGAATGTCGTCCAGAGACCAATCAAAACGCACCATATCACCCCTGTGCTCTTTACTGCTCGGTAACGCTTAGTATCGCTGATGTGACGCACTCTGGTTGGTCTCCGGACGACGTTCTGCCGATATCCGCACAGAATAATTTATCCTTCATTTGGTTGTTTGTCCTTCCATCTTGCTAGAAAAATCTTAATTTGCTAATCAATTCTCCCCCAATTCCTCATATGCACTTTCATGTCATATTTACATTATATGTATATTTTTAACTTCAATGTTCACGCATACAATTGATATTGACAAAATTTCATCATATCTTTAAATAGTAATATTAAATTTTTTTCATCCCTCCACAAAGCTTATACCTATATATACACCACCATAGAAAATCTATTTCAAACCTCACAACTCATCCTTACAACCTTGTAATAATCCCAACCCCATGAGACCCAGCAACTGCCTTCTCCTTTTCACTTTCTTAACTATCTTCCTGCTGACTTCCTCAACCCCTCCCTCTTCCTCAAATGAACTCAGCCTCCGTCTAGAGCTAACCCATATTGACGCCGGCCTCAACCTCACCGTCCACGAACTCCTCCGCCGAGCGGCTGCAAGAAGCAAGGCCCGTATGGCCCAACTGGCCCGGTTTGCCCATATTCGCAAAGGAGGACAGGGCCAAGCACCCGTTTTTTGGGGACGCGCAGGCGGATACGAAGGAGAGTACCTGATCAATTTCGGCGTAGGAACTCCCCCGAGAAACTTGCCGT
The DNA here is from genome assembly GCA_019514585.1 of Dendrobium officinale. Taxonomy (NCBI): domain Eukaryota; kingdom Viridiplantae; phylum Streptophyta; class Magnoliopsida; order Asparagales; family Orchidaceae; genus Dendrobium; species Dendrobium officinale. Next base: position 33,624,993 of record CM033698.1, read on the forward strand.
TCATCGTCGATACGGGAAGCACCCTCGTGTGGACCCAATGCAAGCCCTGCCGCAAGTGCACCAGTCAACCCGTCCCACTTTTCGACCCGAAAAAGTCGTCGTCTTTTTCCAAACTCTCTTGCTCCAGCAAGCAGTGCGCCGCCCTCGGCTCAGCCTACTCATCCCAATGCTCCGCTAACCCTGAATGCCACTTCGACTATAGCTACGCCGACGGCAGCGAAACCATCGGTTACATCGCGTCTGAAAAAGTCACTTTCCACTATTCTTCGGAGCCACCGCTTTCGGTGCCGCAATTCGCCATCGGCTGCGCTAGGATTAATCAGGGCACCATGGCTAGTTCCGCTGGCACCGCCGGATTCGGCCGGAGCGCGGAGTCGCTCGTCTCTCAGCTCGGCATCACCCGCTTTTCATACTGCTTTATTCCCTACATCCCTATAAACGCTAAGCGCAGCCGATTGTTCCTGGGCAACGCCGCGTTGTCAAGCAGTCGGGCCCAGTCAACCCCTCTCTTACCAGACGATATTTTCTACTATGTTTCTCTTGAAGGCATAACGATCGGGACGAACCGGCTTCAGTTTGGGCCTGGTTATTTTGGCCGGAAGAAGGACGGGAGCGGCGGTACCATTTTTGATTCGGGGACCTTCAATACGATTTTGTGGACTGAAGTGTTCAATGCTGTGAAAAAAGCTTTTGTGTCGGTGATAAAGCTGCCGGTGTCGAAGAAGACGCTCGGGGCGGACTATCAGCTGTGCTTCGACACGCCGAGGAAGAGGTTCTCGCCGGAATCGGTAAAGGTTCCGAAGCTAGTGTTGCATTTCAAGGGAGCGGATATGGATTTGCCAAGGGAGAATTACGTCGTGTACGACGCCGAGGAGAAGTTGCTCTGTGTGCTGATTGAAGAAGAAACTGATCAGTCTGCTACGAACATCATCGGAAATTTCTATCAGCAGAACATGAACGTGCTTTACGACCTCAAGAACCAGAGGCTGTCCTTTGGGCCGGCGCAGTGCGATCGGCTTTGAACTCCCCACCTCCTATGCATTATATATATTATATATAACGGGATAAATAAAAAAAGTTAATCTTATTTTATTATACAAAATGATTTTTTTAGAGTAATAATTGATAAATGTGTCAAAGACTCAAAATGGGTTAATAAAGGGTCAAAAAGGTAGACCTAAACTCGACCCCTTAGCAACCCAAATGACTTGAACCTTATACCTCATAATCTCTTTTGAATAAAATAAATGTTGGGTTATGTATGGTTCAACTCAAAATTGATCTGATTTGAATTCAATTAAATTAAATCCAACCCATTTAATAAATAAGTCAAATCTGAACTCAACCTTGATAACATGTAAGATCCAATCCTTACCTGATAACCTATTTTGATTAAAAAAAATTGTAATTTATCAACTATATAGTTTAGAATAATTGATAAGTAATTCACAAAAATAAATTAAATAGGTCATTATCAGATCAAAATCATATCATTTTTAAGTTTGTGTGATATGGTTGCACTTTAAAACAAATAAAGTCCTAGCCTAGGTCCGATAAGGTCTTATTGGTTCTACTTATGATTAAATTGGCCTCAGGTTAGATTTTGCTTTGTTTAATGGGAACTTAAGGTTCCAATTGATGATTAAAAAATGTCAAACATATAGTTGACTAGGATATGTTTAATTAGGCGTGCTTGGGCTTAAATAATGGTGTCCTATTGGGTTCCATTAATTTGAATTGAATACAACACATACTAGGGTCACATCAAATCATCCTAAAAGGGTTTATTGGTTAGCCTAAGTCAAAAGTGGTGCCTAAATTCATTTATGACTAGGTTTGAGGTTTAATTGAGCTCACATGAGCTTAATTAGACAATTGTTTTAGTTTATGTCAAGTGGACCCTAGTTTGGGTCCAATAGTTTGTTTTCTTGACAAATTAGTTTAAATCTATTCCAATAGAATTTTAGAATATACATTAGTGTGTTATGATACATGTTGATTTGTGGACTTGTAGAGTACAAGCTACTAGGATAGAACAAGATTAGAGTTTAAGAGACAAGACTCCATGAGGGCCTTATATGTATAAAATCCAATGAGTTAGAATTTAATGTACACATGTGCAAACTTAAGATTATGTCAAGCTATGTGGAATTAATATGATCTTGGGACTTAAAAAATAAGATATACTAAGAATAGTGAAGAGCTAAAGGTAGCTAAGGGTTACTCTTAAAAAGTACACCACATGGGCTGCATATAAAGATTTATATCAGGTTAAGATACAAATAGGATACAAACAGTATATATATATATATATATATATATATATATATATATATATATATATATATATATAATATTGTATTATGTCAATTTGTAATGAGAAAAATCTAAACTATCTAATCAATATCAAGATAGTTTTGAATCAACCAAGTGAGGCTTGGAAGACTTAAATCCACTATGCATAAGGTCATGATAAGTCTCTGATCGCCAAGAACTAAATTAAGTTGACGTCCAATCTAGGGAGTCCTAAAGGCTTATATCCACATAGATATATATAAAATGAACATACCATCATAGGGAGGTGTATTGAGGCTTTACTCTACTTATAATTATATGGATCACTACAGGAAAACTGTCCATTACCGACGGAATTTTCCGGCGGAGTTCCGGCGGTTTTCCCGGCGCATTTTCGACGGATAAAGACAAATTTTTCCGATTGTTTTTTTCGACAGAATTTCCGACGGATTTACCGGCGGATTTTTTCCGGCGGATTTAAAATTTTTTAGAAATAAATAATTTGATAAATTATTATAATCAATTTTAATATAATAAATAATTTACTAATAACCTCAATAATTTATTTTAAAGTGTTTTAAAATAATATAAAAAGATAAAAAAAATAATAATATAAAAGTTACTAAATTAATAATTAATTTATTATAAAATTAATAAATTATTTTAATAATTTATTAATTTTAATAATTTATTTAATAGTTAACTGAAATATTTTAATTTATTTATTTTTAAATAATTAAATTAAGTTTTCAATTTTATATATAAATTTAAAATAGTTTGATTCATGACATATTTTACTCCTCATCAAAGTGATTGTTCCACCGCGTGTTCGAGGCGGAGGGGAGACTGACGCGAGTTCGAATCAAGGGAGCTTCGCGGGCTTGTTCGCGTGCAGGTGGGGCGGCGTTCGCGCGCTGGCGGGGCGGCTGGGCGGTTCGCGCGCCAGCGGGGTGGCGGGGGGTTCGCGTGCTGGCGGGGAGACGACGGGAGAGGGGTTCGCGCGCTGGTTGCGTTCACGCGGAGGCGGGGTTCAGAGCGACGAGCAGCGGGGTTCAGAGCGGGGACGGGCGCGGGTTTGTCCCGCATAACGCTTTTTTTTTTTTAATTTGTTTCCGACGGATTTTTTGCGCCAAAAAAACATTCCGGCGGATTTCTTACGACGGAAAAAGTTTCAGACGCTCGATTTTCCGGCGAACAAAATTTTGCCGGAAATCCGTCGGAAACTTTAAAAATCCGCCGGAAATCCATCGGCAACTTTAAAAATCCGCCAGAAACTATCAAATATTCCGCCAGAAAATTCGCCGGAAAGAAGAGATTTTCCTGTAGTGGATATGAAAATTTCAATTGATAAACTTATTAGTATTTAAAAATGGCTAGAGTAGGTCAATATGGACTGAACTTGAAGGGGGCTATGAAGGCTTTATTTCCTACCAAGAATTTTAAATCAATGGGTAAATATAGAGATACCTAGCACTAAACTAGATCAGATATGAAAAACATCACAGTCAAGTGTGGTTGTATAGCTTTCCACTAAGATTAAAAATCAAAACAATTGTTTAAAAGTGCCTAGAACTATGCTAGTATAGGCCACCTAAAGCTCACTCATCTTAGGGTCTACCCAAAGGTAAGGCTAAGTATAGATCTTAGGAGATCTGAATAGAAAACTACTTATGACCTAAATGATCAAAAGATTTAAACAAAAGACTACTTGAGGGTTAAAGAAGACCAAAGGACTTATGTAGATGACTACTTAAATTTAGAAAAAAAAATAAAGCACTCATATATAGGGCTACTCGAATCCAAGAAGTGACTTAGGTGGAGGGCTACTTAAATTTAAGAAAGATTAACGCACTCAAGTATAGGGCTACTCAAGGTTAAGAAAAGGCTTAGTAGGGGTTGCTTTAGATAAAGGGTTACTTTAGATAGGGGTACTCAAGTATAGCCTAATATTATCAATGATTAAGGCATCAAGGCAAAGGGTTGCTTTAGAGTAAGAAAAGCCAAGGCCCATATATAAAGGACTATTTGAGACCAAAAAGATCAAGGGCTTAAGAATAGGATTGCATGAGATTATGAAAAGTTAAGGAGCTTAGGAGGAAGGATATTTGAGGCCCAAAAAACTTAAACAAAGGACTACCTAAAGTCAAAAAGGTTAAAAAATCATTAATGAAATGGTTTAAAGATTCATATAGATGCCAAAAAAAGTCTTAGGTAGAGGATAACCTAAGCCTAGAAAAGACCAAAGTTATTAAAAAAAAAACAAACTGCTTAAGACCAGTAGAGGCTAAAGGACTTAGGTAGAGGACTATCCGAGATAAGAAAAATACTTAAACAAAAAACTACAAAAAATACAAAAAAGAATAATGCATGTAAATAGATGACTACATGAGTTGATTGTATCAAATACTCTCGTAGAGGACTACATAAGGCCATAAATGATCAATTATTCATGCTTAAGGATACCTAAGGAAAAAAAAGATTTTATAAAATCCATCTAGGCTTCTTCTAAGGAATTAAAAGGCCAAATGGATAAAATGCGCAAAGTGCTAAACAACTAATTGAAATGAAAAATACTTTTACAAAGAGAACATGAACTGAAAAATAGAGTTAAAACTCATAATGATGATAGAAGATTGAAAGGAAACTATACTAAGGAATTGCCCCTGACCAAAAGTCATTAAGAACCATATATATATATATATATATATATATATATAGTATCTTCTAAGATAATACTAAAGTTTAGCATATGCCGTATATGTTTATGCACTCACACATATATACAAATTTTTTTTCTATATGGTTTTCACCATTCATAGAACGATTCAAAGAGCAATGACTCAAAACTATTTAATGACCTATATACGTAGGATAAAAATATGTGCACAGAAAAATAAATACGTGCTTGCACCAAGCTGGAAGAGTCTGATGACAGAGATCTTTTAACTTACAAAAGCAAGCCATGCGCCACGTGCATTAAGAGCTAAATTTTTTAATTTCCTTCAAGATTTTGATAAACTTCATTTTCTTTAATCTAAATTCCTATCACTTCAACAAAATGCTTGTCTACTTTCTAAGATCTTCATTATGGAACGATGAAGTGTCAGATTGCTTTGTTAGAATTATATTTTTGTATTTGAAAATGCCTGCCTTTAGAAGATGAGAAGAACTTCAGAGAAAACTTCTCTAGTTGTTGGTGTAGAATATTATTAGGCTTTTTTTGCAGCCCTAAATGTTATTTATTCCATGAAAATTTGCTCAAAACTTATGAGATGGTTTAGAAAAGAAATATAATTATGGAAGCTTTGGATGATGAAATATATGCTATAAATTCACCTTAGCTGGTCAAGCTTGAACGTATTGAAATATATACAAGCCGCTTATTTGGATTAAAGTCTATTATTTGGAGCAAATTTCATCCATTATTTATAATTTGTGCATGAAAAAATAATGTTCACTTAAGATTTTAGTCGAACAAGAAAATTAAGTTTTTATTAGTTTTATCAGTTATACAACGGAATTGCTCGATTTGATTTTAATTTATGTAAAATAACAACATTTTAAATACTTTTTTCAAGCTGTCGCTATTTTCTTAAAAATGTATATAAAATTAATAAAAACATGTTCTCATTTCAAATAATTTATGTTAATTTACTAATTTCTTGTAGTGTCATTTTTTTAAATAAAGAAGAAATGAATCAAAATTTAAAAGGTAAGATAAAAGATAATATGTTTTCTTTGCTGATGTCTATATTAAATTTTTGCTTCATATTCAGTAAAAAAAAAAAGATGAATCCTTGAATTTCAATAGAGAAAAGGGAAATTGAAGAGGAACAGTACGAACGGCTAACAGTATTTTTTTTTTAATTTCAACATAACATGACAGTAGAGACTAAGCCTTCGTGTGCGACGGCTTTTTTCTTGCTTCTTAAAGCAGCTTTTTAGTACAAAAATTTTAAAAAACTGTTTTAAGAAGCAGCAAAAAGAAGCTGACCCAAATGAAGCGTAAATATAACATAAATAAAAAAAATCAAATGAATAGTAACAAACGTATTACAAAGAAGCACAAGGAAGGACATATTGTTCCTCGAAAATAACATGTCAAAAAATTAGTTGTTTATTGGAGGAAAGATGATTACAGTGTCACTTAAAGATCAGAATTATAACCAAGAACACAAATTTTGCTAATTTCTGGGCAAATCTATAGATAGAATGCAATTGAAACCAAGAATAATAAAGGCAACAAAAAATTTTAAGATATGAATATAATTTCCTTTATTATATAACATTTAATATGGTGAATCGGCTGCGATGATAGAGATGGAAGCCAGTTGATTAGGTATGAAGTTGTACGAATAGCACCAACCTAAGATGCAATAAACAAGTGAGCTTGAACCAACATTTTATGAATTGTCTCAATTAGGTGTCGGTATTTTGTTTCGGCAATACCATTCTGTTTAGGAGTAGAAAGACAACTATAATGAGAATAATATCACATGAGTTAGATGGTTTTAAATAAAGTGTAAGAGTACTCACGCCATCAATATAATGAAAAATTTTAAGTGGCACATTGAATTGTCATTCAATCATTGCTTTTTAAATGAATGAATATAACAAGTATATAAGATTTTTGTTCAATAAATATGCCCATCAATAATAATAACAATCATCAATAAATAAAACATGATATAAATATTTATTAAAATAAGTTATTATAGGAGGACCCCCGACATTCAAATAAACAAGCTCAAATGGAAAAAGAGTTCTTGATGTAGACATAGTATAGGGTTTCTTAAGACATTTTCCAATTGGCAAGAGTTACATGGAGAAATAAAGAAAAAATACTTATAGTTATATCTTGATCATTTGCTATATTAGAGGGAAATACTGAATGTAGTCGTCTTAAGCTGCAATGCCAAGTAGTTGAATATGTAGTGGAGATAAATGCAATGTGATTGAAGTTCTAAGAATATATGGAGGATAGCGAATAGTATAGAATGTCATTTCATCTATCACAATTTCTACCAGTCTTTTTCAATAAAAAGGACCAATTAAGCTCCTTTTAAACTGCTGCATCTTACTTACTATGACACCCTTCAAACTGATCATTGGTCTAGTTATGTTTGGCACAAAAATTATGTTTTAAAATTTTCTTGTTGCTTCTAGTTTGCTCTCTTTAGTGGCTTAAAAATAGCTGATGCACTTTTCATGATTATGGTTGATAGGAAGTGCTCTCTTTGCACTGTTGAGAATGAAAGTGTGGCTCACATCTTTTTTTGAGTGTGATTACTCCTTTTTCTATCTCATCTGAGATTGTCCTTAGGTTCCACAATTTTCTCTTGAGGCCTAACATCATTCAGGTTTTTGAATATTTAGCCATTCTGCAATATGAACACAAGGCTAAAAAATTTTATTATTTCCTTGCTATTTGCTGCACTCTTTGTTTCACTTGGAAGGAGAGATGTCATAGAAGGTTTGATCGCCATTTAAGTTCCAAATCGACCATATGGTACAGGATTAATTCAGCTTTGGGGGCCAAAGTGATTTGCAGGAAGTATAATGAGATCTTGTCCTACACTTAATTCCGTAATATGAGTTTTACTCTGCTGTTGGCTTTTGGTTTTTTCTGCAGCTTCTGCGAGTTGCTGAGCTGGTTTTGTTCTTTGGGCCGTGCTGATTGAAATGTTTTTGGAAGTTCTTTTCATATCTATAATGTTCAAGATTCAAACTTCAGTTCACGCTATGGATAATTATAAAAAATTGCGACAGCATTAATCTGGTCCCAAAAATATTGGCCAAATCCTTATTTTTGTGATGGAGAAGAAACATATTTGCGATGACATGAATTCCAGTTAAAATAAGCTCTTCAAACTCTTAAAATAAAACAAAAGCAAGGAATTCATTCCATAAGATATTTTGACACAATTGCTTCTGAATACCCATTACATTTTTATTTAAAATAGCAATTTATAATTAATATGATCAGTTGAAGCCAAATGATCACAAGTGAAGTTAATTTGGTATGGAGGATGCTTCAAGAAAACTTCAAAAGTTTCCCCAGATTGAAGTTCTTTCAATTAAGACTGTATTTAGGACGGCTGTAACGTTTTATAATATAGATTTTTAATGCAAAAATTAAAAAATTTATATTAAAAATATGCTTTAAAAAACAGTTAGAAAGTAGAAATACCAAAACACAAGTTACCAAATATATAATGGTATGTTTGTGGACTAAATATTCATATTTGATGGAATATATATATATATATATATATATATATATATATTTTCTATTCTAAACAAAATAAAAAGGTTATATATTGAATTCACCATAAGAACAAATGAGCATAAATTACAATTAAATGTACATAGAAAGCTGATCTAATCTCAAAGAGTTGGATGTGATTTATTTTGACACATTTAGGCTTCGTTTGGGATAACTTGCGTACTATTTTTTAAAACAACTTTTTTAGTATATAATTTTCAAATTCAAAATTCTTTTTTGCTAGAAAGCCATTTTAGATAGTAAGAAGAAAGCTGTCTCAAACAAAGCCTCAGACTTCATTTGGGACGGCTTTCTTATTGATTCTTAAAGCAATTTTTTAGTAAAAAATTAAAACGAAGCCTTAATTATGTTTTTCATTACTAATTTTGATAAATGCCTTTATACTAAAATTATAAAAATATATATTATATTTTCATGCCTAGTTTTTTCCTAAGAGAATGATATTTATTGATAAGAGATAAAATTACAAGTTATACTTAAAATCATAAATATACAAATATTGTGGCTCATACACAATGACTCTAAGGGTGTGATCCGATCTAATGATCTTAAAAAAAAAATCAAGTGTTATATGTAATTTCCCTCTCAATTATACAAAAAAAAAAAATTATTTTTTTCCTTGCCCTCTTTATTTATTTATTTATTTATTTCATTCATAATTGCTTTTGGGTGTAGCTTTCATACAAAGATTGGACAAAAATTAGTTAAATAATTAGTGATAAATATTTTAATAGCACGTGATTTTACAGTACCCAAAAAGAACCTTCATATCTAGTGCTGATTTAACGGAGCAGGTAAGGCCGAAGTCCACTACTCAACTATCAAATGTTGTTCATACAAGCTTCGAATATTAATATTTAAATATGATTGGATTCACATTCATCTGGAAAAACTAACATAGACCAATCTTTCTAATCTTATCTGCTACTGGACTTACTCCAACCTTTTCACATACATACTTTGATGTAGAGAGATGATTGTTGGATCATTAGAAGAAGTGGATGCTTGAAGGATTTTCAAGATCGAACTGGAGAACAAACCAAGCAGTAAGCTTCAATTCATATAATATTCATCAATATCCCTCCTTACTTACAATATCTTGTATATATAGGCATAATAGAAGACTCTAGAAAGCATATAACTAAGCTAATAAAAAAATAAACTATTACTAAAGATTTATTTCACTAATGATGTTCCACATCTTACTTGTTTTATATTATGTCTCTAAGCATAAAGTCACTCACCCCGTTGAGCATCCTCATCTCTACAACACTTATGAAGAATAGACAAATGTGACAAATTATGACCATTAAGAGATAAAACTAACATTTCTCTAATGACCAGGCAGAAAGTTTAGAAGATCAATATGCTTATAGGAATATTTAGCCTTGAATCTGGAGCAATATCTTATAATTGGAGGAAGCAAGAAACAGCTGCACTGCCAACTGCCTACATAGAATACATCTCCATAGTGATAACTTGTCCAATTAAGTGGCTGCAAAGAATACTTGTTAATCTCAACCATCAGCAAAAGGACGCCATATATTAAGAAAAATCAAGAGGATAATTAGTTCTGTAATCATGGTGAGCATTGCGCAGGACAAGGTGGGATAATGATTAATCTAATTAATTGGTAATTAATTACTAAAATGTAGGAAAATTTTGACTTATTCATGGCTTTCTCATTGGGTCTTTTTGAATTCAAAGTAATTCAATTTGGTACAAACTAATTTATAATTATTTACTTGCTCATTGGGTCTTTTTGAGAAATTCATGAATATAAAGAGGTTATCCCTTATTTGGGATAATTTTGTCCAGATCATAAAGGATATTCTCTTTTATTTAAAGAATGCTCATTCGATTCTTAAGTAAATTGAAGATGGGCTGAGCCACTCGAGTTCAAGTTGATTCAAACTAATTTGAACCTATTTTTAAACATGATTAGAGCCTTTATTCGAGCCAAGTTTTGATTTGTTCATTGTTTTTTTTCGAGCAACTCTTGATGGTGTTGTCATGCTTGTCTTACACATGAACTCTTTTTTTTTTTTTCACATTTCACCTTGCCTTAGAGATATTTCCCACCTCGAATTCCTTTTCTACTTCACACATCGTCAGTTTTGTCGTTAACTCACCTCCTTCACATGGTTGCTATCCTCACCAACTGGCTAGAATGACAATTTGCATGATTTTGATTCTCATTTTTCATTACCGTCATATCAATCACATGCCCATATATTACAATTCCAGTGATATATTCTCAAAACATACGCAAAAATAACAGGATCATTTGTCAAGAAAAATGTCAATCAAGATTGACATGCGAAAAATGCCAGAGTGAAAGATAAGATGATGTAATAAGAAACTTGCAATATAACATACAAAGGTAATATGAAAATTGTTGGTTTTCGATTGAGGAACAAGAAAATCGTGAAAACAAGCAAATTGCTACTTTAGTGTTAATTTGAAGGATGAATGAAGACGAAGACGGACAAAATTATTAAAACTTTGATTTTAGCATTTGAATAAAGATTCAAAATCAGTTTCAAATGAATTGCTAGTCCAATAACCAATCCATTAATTTAAGAGATTATTTAGTGGTTTTATCTAAAATAAACTTTCGTATATATATATTTCTTAAAATAAAGATAGTTGAAATTAAGATATAATAAATTTTTATAATTTTTTTGATATAAATACATTAAAATTCTAATATAAAATAATATAAGTTTAAAATAAAGTATTATTAAAATGTTTTATCTAATTAGATTTTAAAATGTTAAATTTAATTTAATAATAACATATATAAACATTTTAATGATATAAGTTTAAATTTTTTATTTAAAGTTTTTATTTGTTAATGTAATATAGTTTTAAATATATAATGTAATATTTAATAAAAGATTTAATATTTAGTAATAAATATTATTTATTTTTAATATTCAATATGCAGCGATCGACGCTAACATCCGGGCCCCACCAGTCCACCATGTGCAAGAAACACTGTACACCGTTAAAAAACTAATATCTTATATAAAACTAAATTGCCGAGTAAATGTGAACATGCCCGGCAAGGTCAAAAAGGTCGTGAAAGGTCAAGATTCAGTGGGCCCATGGGACCACCAATATACTAAATAAGTCAAAGCTGGCCAACTGTCCCCCGTACTATCCAAATACTAGACTAATTAGTAACAGATTCAACCCAATTAACGAACGATTTACCCATTTTTTTAGGCAACTGTTATATTTTAGTTTAGCTATAATTTTTTTTTAAAAATATTTATGATGAGTAAATATAAATTATTAGCCAACTATATAAAAGAAATTATAATATCAAAATTATTTAAGAAAAACTATTTTATTATTGATACGACATCGCAAAATTAGCTTGATCGGGCACGAATCTCGAGGCGAAAGCTAGTTGGAAACTTCAAAAATTAATTTCGGGAGCATATGAACTCTGATTTCAGCGAGCTTATAATCAAACTAAGCGTCTCGGAAATACGAATCCAACGACACCAAGATCAACCCAATCTGAGCCCAAATGAGTCTGAATCAAAGGTTCAAAGCGCTGTTGGAAGATTCAAACCGCAATTTGAGTTACCAAACGGTCTCCGATTTTGACGAGCTTATACTCGAATCGAACGGCTCGACGAGAAGAATCTAACGAGCCCAAGATCATAGAATTCCAACATCACTAAGGCCTTCAAATGACCAACGAACGGTGCATGATCAAAGGAGTCGATATCGGCCGTCCATTAAAACCACTCCCAATTCGCCCTTGATCTCACGCCTATTTACGGACTATGCCACTCCAGAAAAACTATAAATAGAGCCCTCATTCTACACCAAGGGGACTCAAGTGAAGAGAGAGAAGAAGAAGAGAAGGAGAAGGAGAAAGGGGAACAGGAGATTCCTCACCTCCTCGACCACCACCGCCGGAGCTTTTCCTGCCGCCTGAAGACGCCGGAACTCTGCCGGATTTTCGGGAAACTCCAGGATCTTGTAAATTTCGTGGAAGGAACAAATTGTACTTGGATTATCCCAACTTGTGGGACGAATCCGCCATTTGTAATCTACAAAAACACTGTGGAACTTTGCAACTGGGCGAGGCCCCGTGGTTTTTTCCCTTTTTGGGTTTTCCACGTAAAAACTCTTGGTGTTCACTCCTCTTTTCTGTTTGTGTGTTAAACTTACGTGCAACGCACGGACGCGAATTTACAAACTCTACCGTCGCATATTTTCTAACACGCAACAGTTTGGCGCCGTCTATGGAAACTTCTATCCCACGATTTTGAGTATTGCTACGATGGTGAATAGGCGGAGCAATCGTTTGGTTGGAGCTTCTCGCTCCAACTCTCGTCAGTCCAGAAACTCGTCTATTAACCATAGACGACCAATCTCAGTATCTTTGCACCCCGGGGGGCAAAATGCTGCCGGCGAAAGGACCTCAGTGCCTTCTCTGGAAGAAAGGATCCAGAAAATGGAAGAATCTCAGAACGAGATTCTTCAACTCCTCCGGGAGAATCGACAGCCGGAATTAGCACGACAGGAGGAAGCTTTCCGCCAAGGTTATCTCCGCCAGTTTATTCAGAATCCTCCTCCCCAAGAGGAAACTCGTCCTGCTGGGGGGCAAGAACGATAGCAGAGGCCACCAGTAAACAACCGAATCGCAGTTGGAGAAATTGAGACAATAGCGGGAGGTCCTCTGCTATCCGATAAAATCTTTTTGGTTGTGGACAAAACTCCAACTCCAAAGAAAGCGCGTGTAGATCACTCCATCACTTTTGATGATTCCGACTTGGAGGGAGTAAAAACCCCTCACCAAGATCCGCTTGTCATAAATGCAGGCATAGGTGACCCGTGCTACAACGTCAAGAGAATTCTTGTAGACAACGGCAGCTCTGTGGACGTCTTGTTCTACTCTACCTTCCTCAACATGGGCCTCACAAGAGAGAAACTCCAGCCCGCTGCAGGACCTCTATACGGGTTCGATAATTGATCTGTACGAGCAGAAGGGATAATTAGTCTCCCAGTTGTACTTGGAGAATTTCCCCGACAATCCACACACTCTGTTCAGTTCATTGTTGTAAAGTCTGAATCGGCTTACAATGCTAACTTTGGAAGGCTACTCCAATCAATTTTTGGGATTGTCACCTCTATCCCTCACCTCAAATTGAAGTTTCATACTCCAACAGGAATTAGTGTGGTACGCGGAGATCAACAAGCAGCACAAACCTGCTATCTCAGACAGGTCAGAACACACCTTGCTGATACTCTAAACATAGAGGATTTCGATCTTCGGAGGGAGGACATACCTCAGAGAGCCTCACCAGTAGAAGAACTCACCACTATATCTATCTCTGAAGAACATCCTCAAAAGATGGTGCAGATTGGGTCGCTTCTCTCAGAAGACGAGAAGAAAATATTCACAGATTTTCTACGAGAAAATCAGGATATTTTTGCATGGAGTCCGGCGGATATGCCCGGAATTGACCCCGAAGTAATTATACATTCCCTTAAGGTCAATCCTGCAAACAAACCAATCATACAGAAGAAGCGAAATTTTGCCCCAAATCGTCAACAGGCAATCGAACAAGAGGTGGACAAAATTTTGAAAGCCAGATTCATACGAGAAGTGCATCATCCTAATTGGCTGGAAAACGTCGTCTTGGTTCGAAAAGGGAGCGGGCATGGAGAATGTGCATAGATTATACTGATCTCAACAAGGCTTGCCCAAAAGACAGCTTTCCCCTTCCACGTATCACAAGTTAGTCGATACCACTTCTGGTCATCAAATGTTGAGTTTCATGGATGCGTATTCTGGCTACAATCAAATCAAGATGAACCCGACCGACGAAGAAGCAACAACATTTCAAACAGACAGAGGACTATACTGTTATTGGGTAATGCCCTTCGGGCTCAAGAATGCAGAGCAACCTACCAACGCCTCATGAATAAAGTTTTCAAAATCCTTATTGGGCATAACATGGAGGTATATATCGACGACATGTTGGTAAAGAGCCTCAAAAAGTCTTGACATATCTCCGACATGGAGCAGTGCTTCCGTTTGCTGAGGCGTTACAACATGCGACTCAACCCCACCAAATGCGCCTTCGGAGTTGCTTCTGGAAATTTTTTGGGTTTTATGGTAACCCATAGAGGAATCGAAGCCAATCCTGAAAAGATCCATGCATTAAGAGATATGGTGCCCCCGAAGAACATCAAAGAAGTCCAAAGGCTGAACGGGAGAATTGCAGCATTGTCACGCTTCCTGGCGCGTTCAGGAGACAAATATCTCCCTTTCTTCAAAATACTCAGAGGTGCCCGCAATTCTGGTTTTCAATGGACGGACGAATGCCAAGAAGCCTTCGAACAGCTACGAAAGTATTTGGCCTCCCCGCCGTTACTTTTCAAACCGACGATAGGAGAAAAGTTGTATTTATACATAGCTGTTTCGGCCCAAGCCATCAGTTCTATCCTAGTACGGGAAGAAAATGCTACACAACACCCTGTTTATTATGTCAGTAAAATCCTATCTGAAACGGAGGGGCGTTATCCCTTAGCAGATAAGACAGCATTGGCGTTGGTTTATTCTGCCAGGAAACTACGTCCCTACTTCCAAGCCCACTCAATAGAAGTTTACACAAATCTGCCGCTGAAAAGTATTCTGCAGAAACCGGAAGCATCGGGTAGGCTCGTCAAAAGGTCCGCAGAACTTGGCGAATTCGACATTCACTATTTGCCTAGACCCGATATAAAATCTCAAGCACTCGCCGATTTTGTGGTCGAATGCACCGTCCCAGCATCTGATGTTCAACCAGATACTTTGCCTTCTCCTCCGCAGTGGACGTTGTATGTTGATGGGTCTTCGGGAAGTTCTGGCGCAGGAGCTGGAATTCTGCTAATATCTCCACATAAGATTACTCTCGAGTATGGACTCCGACTCAAATTCCCAGTAACAAATAACACAGCGGAATATGAAGCTCTTATTGCCAGGCTAAAGCTAGCAATCGATTGTGAAGTACAGAATCTAGTAATCCACACCGATTCACAATTAGTTGCGTCCTTGATAGAGGGGGAATTCGAGATCCACAATTCACAACTAGCCGAATATTGCAAGATTGTAAAACTGCTTTTAACCCGAATAGGAGAATATCAGATCATACACATTCTCCGAGAGCAAAACGCAAGAGCAGATGCTCTTTCAAAGCTGGTGACATCAACAACATGAGACATCTACAAGAGGAAGCATATTGAGGAAATCCACTTTCCTAGCATTCAAGGTCCATGGGTTATACAGTCGATCAACGAAATAAGAGAGGAGTCTTGGATCAATCCCATTTTGTCTTTCTTACAAAATGTGATACTGCCTGAAGAACCCATGGCAGCAACAAGACTTCGAAGACGAGCAGCAAATTTCACCATTATTGATGATGAATTATACAAGCGCACTTTCACCGGGCCATATTTGAAGTGTCTCCCACCTTCAGAAGCTGATTATGCGCTTCGAGAAGTTCATTCCGGAGTATGTGGCGAGCACCTGGGAAGAAGAGCTTTGGCCTATAAGATCATGAGGCAGGGGTTCTATTGGCCTACAATGAAACAGGACGCACTCGAGTTTACACGAAAGTGCGTGAACTGTCAATTGCATTCCAACCTCACCCATACTCCAGCTCTAGAACTTGCATCTCTTCAAAGTTCCTAGCCTTTCGCCCAGTGGGGAATCGACATAATGGGGCCCTTCCCTATAGCCACAGGACAACGAAAATTCATCATCCTGGCTGTAGACTATTTTACAAAATGGGTGGAAGCAGAGTCCTTGACAAAAATCACTGAAGCGAACGCCAAACAATTCTTATAGAAGAATATAGTTTGTCACTTCGGTATTCCAGCAAAGGTCATCATTGACAATGGGACTCAATTTACTGGAAAAATATTTACGTCTTTTTGTAAAGACTTTCACATTCAGCTCGTCCATACAGCTGTTGCCCATCCTCAAACAAATGGGCAAACGGAAGTCACAAACTGAATAATTCTAAAAGGGCTGAAGACACGCCTAGGGAAGGCCGGGGGGCAATGGGTTGAAGAACTCCCGAATGTCCTATGGGCTTATCGCACCACAGCCAGAACACCTACAGGAGAGACTCCGTTTAACCTCTGTTTCGGCACAGAAGCAGTCATACCAGTGGATATAGGGGTCCCGAGCAATAGAGTTCAGACCTTCGACTTCAGTAAGAATGAAGAAAAACTCAAGACGAATCTAGACCTCCTCCCCGAGGCAAGAGATATAGCCTCACTCAAGACCGCTGCATACCATCAACGGATCGCTCGTCACTACAATCGAAGGATAAAACCTCGAACTATTTCCCTTGGGGATTTAGTTCTGCGAAGCCTTGAAGCCGCTGGAAAAGGTCCTCAACATAACAAGCTCTCCCCTCTATGGGAAGGTCCTTATTTGGTAGCAGCCATGGTCAAGCCTGGAACCTTCAAGTTAAAAGATGCGAACGGAAAGACACTTCCTCGAACTTGGAATGTGGACAACCTTCGCAAATACTATAAGTAGAAGATTGATGTCACTATTTGTTATGTGTAATATCGTTCGTAACTTTCGTTTTGCTTCAAAACTGTGCCTTGTATTTTCTTTGAGATCTTTGTACGTTATTGTAGAAGAACACTCGTTTTTGTATCCCTAAGTTTAATAGGGAATTGTCGTACTGTTTTATATAATACAGTAATGTGATGTTTGCTTTGCCATTGCACTGTCTCTTCTATTTTGAGTTTTCTCTTATGATTCTGTTTTGGTTAAAAATATATATTGTATTTAAATATATATAGTTTTGAAAATATTTAATTATTTTTGGGAATATTGAATTTCCCAAAGATAATTAATTGAAGTTTTAAAAGATATCAATTTTAATTTTGAAAAATTAAATCTGAGTTACTAAATCTCCTACGAGCGCAAGCCCTCGTAGTTAATTATATCGTAGGAAAATTAGAGATTTTCCTACGAAAACTCTCGATTAAAATAGCGGTATAAGTTTTATTTAAGAATTTCAAGGCTTGATATCAAAGGAGAGAAATTGTAGGAATTTTCAAATGGGATTGGTTCAAGATTGAACACTTATTTTTGAAATCAAAGGAAGAGAAGTAGGGGATGTTTTGAGATTCTGAATTACTTCAGAAACATCCCAATCTATCCTAAATGTTGGGCTTAAATTTGATTGAAAGTGATTTAATGTTTAAGTAATCAATTTTATTAGAAATTTGGGATTCGATTCCCGGAGGTTGAGGTCTTATAGCCCGAGCTTGCCTCAGAACCTAAGTCTAAATTGGGTACTGAAAAAGTGACCCGAACCTAACTAGTGCAATGCAAATCTGGTCTTACCCCGGCCTGGATTGGGGAGCCAGCTAAACCACCTAAACGATTTAAAATTATGAGTCCGGTCAATTTATGTAGAGTGGTCGGGACGTTATTTAAGAAAGGTATTTGAGAACGGGTCCGACATCTAGCGCGGATCCTAAATGGTCCCTTAAACTTATATTGGGTTTGATGCTTAAGCAAATGCAATTAAGGGTTTAAAGGTTTTTAAATTAGTTGCTAATATGATGCATGCTAATCGACTCGATTAAAAGATTGAATTTAAATGAATGCTATGAAATGAGGACTCCCGACGGTCCCGGGATTATTTCTTAAAACGTTAGAGTTTCTATGTGAGCTTAAAGTTTTTAATTTGATTTAAGTAGAAAAATTTTATTAAGTCCTTAAGAGCCTACGATCGAACTCCAGGTCAAATCAAAATCGGCATGCAGGTAAAAAGACTAGAAAAGCATATAGTTCTAATGCACAATCAATTTAAATAAATCAATCAAATTAAATATATCAAATTGAATGTCCGTAGGCAAGTGCCCCTTATTATTACATCACAGAATTTTGCAGAAAATTAAAGTGGCCGGGCACCACTGACTACAACCCGGATTTTATTTTAAGACTCAAATGACTTTGAGATTTGGGATTCTTCTCGTGGTCCATTTCTTCGTCTTCTCACGAACATCTTGATTCGTCAGTTCCGGATATCCAAAGGGAAAGAAACTCCCCCTTGAATGGGGTGTTATCTTCCCTCTTTGGATATTTAAAGAGTATCCTAATTTGACTTCCAAATGGAAGAAGACTCTCCCCTGTAGGGATGTCTTCACCTCTTTGGAATTCAAATTGGATAAATATCCCAAACTCAAATTACTCAAAGATTTACAACCTTATTCAATCAAATTTACATTAATTTTAAAAAAGAAAAATCTAGACTCGATCCTGCAAGGTTATCCTAATAATCAACAGTTATATATTTGATCCCAAGCAGTTAATATTTGATCTCAAGCAGTTAATATTTGATCTCAAGCAGTTAATATGTGAAATTTAAATGCTCAATCAATTACAACATAAAATGCAATAAATAAATAAACAATTACATCAATCCTAGGCTAGCAAACAGCATGCAGTGAAAACTTGAAAGCCCGGCACACAGCAGAAAAGTAAACACCGGCCTAGCCTAAAACTAGAGTTGGTTGTCCTAGCAGATCATCTACAGTGTGTGAGGTAGGTCGTGTGGTTTTGATATGTCCTAAATAGGATCATTGATTGAAGTTGCTTAAGGTTCAATTGGTTGATAGACTTAAGGGAAATTTAATTAAAGTTTAAGTATTAATAGTTTGAAGTCAATTTTAAGATTGATTCTTAATTATTGATTGAATACCACCTTTGTTTCACACCGAGGCCGTGAAGTTTATTTCACCTTCCTTGGGGCTAATTTAATAGCCTCGTAGGCCTGGGTTACCCAGTGGTACCCGGTATAGTTAAGTAATTTGATTCGATTAAGGTTTAAAAATTAATGAATTTTAATTAAGGTTGGTTGATTACTGATTTTGAGGTTAATTAAATATTTCTGGAGTTTTAAAGTGAATTTGAGTTTTTAGGATTTTCTGAATATTTTAATCATTTAATTAAGGGGTCAAAAACTGACTTTTTGATTAAAGGTGTTTTCTGGAATGTTTGTATTTTATTAAAATACTAGACCTTACTACGATCAGTTAGAAGGTAAGTAAGTTGAAATCGGATTTTTCTGCATTTTATTACAAAGGTTTGAAGTTTTGAACTAGTTTTGACCTAGAGTTGACCGATTTGTTGACTTTTTGAATTTGATATTTTTCTGGAATTTTAACATTTTTAATAAATATTAGGAGTTATTATGAGTTCAATGTAAGTGAGTTTGTCTGATTTGGATTTTTCTTGAATTAGTTATGAAGGTTTGAATTTTTGACTACTTAATGAATTTTAAAATTGCTTAATTAGAGAGCCTTTTGGGATTTTGTTCCAAATGAGATCTCAACTCCTTGAAATCAGCTCCAAAGGTCAGGAATGACCTAAGGAGAGATTCCCAAGTGTTTGGGAACTTTTTGGAATTTTTGATTATTATTAATTAATTATATTAATTAAATATTCAATTTTGCTTAAAATTCAATTAAGGTTTAATTTGCTGTCAATTCAATTGGATTTTAATTTTCATTGATTAAGGGCTCAAATCTAGTCAGTTAGAGGGGTTATACATATTTTTTGGGTTTAAAATGGATTTATTACATTTTCTGGAAGTTTTAATGGCTTAATTAAGGTTTGATCTTAGGAAATTTAATTATGGGTCTTAATGACTTCTAAAACCAGTGAAGATTTTCCCTAAGGCTGAGAGTGTCACTAAGTTTAATTGGTTCAAATTTCAAGTTCAAGTGAAGTATATCCTATTCACAATGAATTTTCTAAGTTTTCTAATTAAAGTCCTTAATTTTTGTCCTTAATTGTGTCACTAGGTTCAATAGGTTTGAATCAAGGTTATAACTAACCCTCAAACTTAACATAAGCAATATGCAATCACACCAAACAAATCCTAAATCTAGGAGAGCCTAAATCTAAGTGGTGGGTGCACAACCTAAGCATGCAAATACTAAACAAGATACATAAAATTAGTGAACAATCAATGAATGATTATTCACTAATCATCCCCATTAATTCTATTCAAATAGACTTAATCTACGTTTAAAATTTCAAAGGGATCTCCCAAGGTTTAAAAATTTAAACATATATATATATATATATAGAACTTCAAAATAGTCTTAAAATAATACATATATATATATATATATATATATATATATATATATATATATATATATATATATATATATATATATATATAAGCCTATACATATAAATATATATTTTAAATTAAAAATAATTCAAAATATTATAAAAATAAATTTATAAATGATTGAGAGACCCACTGATTTCAAGTTGTTAGAAAATAATTTTTTTTTTTTAATTTTAAAATAATTAATATAATATTTAATTAAATATCACTTAAATATTAAGATATTCAAATAATTCAAATAAATCAAGATAAATGAATATTTTAATCCTAAAATTAATGTTAAGTTAGAGTATTTTGAATTTCAAGAATTTTGATATATTACTTATAATTTTCAAAAATAATTTGAATTTAATTTAAATTTCTAAAGTTGAGGTTAAATTTATAGTTTGAATTAATTATAAATTAATTAATATTCAAAATATTTCTTGAATTAAATGAAATTAACCCTTAAATATTTCTGGAATTCAAATTATTAAAATATTATTTTTGAATTTAAATTAAATAATGATTAAATAATTAAACATTTAAATATTAAAAAAAAACTATTTAAAATATATATTATGTATTAAATTAGATTAAATTTTTTAGTTAAATTATATATATATATATATATATATATATATATATATATATATACATATATATTTTTTTATTAAAAATATATGCTTTAAAATAAAGTTTTAAACTTTATTAAATATTTAAGATCATTTTAATTAAATATTAACTTTAAATAAATAATATTTAAAATATTTCAAAATAGATCAATAATTCATCTTAAAATTGCTTTTAAATTAGAGCTTTTTATTTCCTGATAATATTTATACAAAATAAAATATTTTTATACTTTTAAAATAATTTTAAATGATTTTTAGAAGAAAAAAACTGTAATTAAAACAGATTTAAAATTAAATTAAATCCTTTTCAATTAACTGGCGGCGGAGGAAGACACGTGGCGGCTTCTCACTGGTGGGGACAAAAACACACACGGCGGCGGGCAATCATTGGCACGCGGTTTCGACTTATCCACGTCAGCCGCAGATAGCCGCCGTTCGATCCTCCACAGGTCTGATCCGACGGTAGATTAGATCCCGCCATTCGATCTAAGTTAGGCGAGATCAAACGGCGAAAGTCCATCCCGCGTTTCTGATTCGAGGGCCCAGATCTAGCTGGACGGCAAATCAAGCGGGCGATCAGCTACACGGTCGGATGAACGATCTGCACAGCTCGGTTTTGGACCGTTGATCGGGCGATCAACGGTCCAGAAATGAGGTGCCTGGAACGAGCCGTGAGAACGCCCAAGACTAGGTTTTTTGGCTCGTTCGTATTCGATTCCGTTAATGAAAATCAATGAAATTTTAAACATGCATTTCCTAGATGAACAGAAATCTTGGGGAATTAAATTCAAGGATTAAAATGCACTTAACAAAAATCTATTTGATCCTAAGTGTTCTAACCTAGGGTTTCAAATTATACCTCATTTAATGGACGGATTAATCCGTTTAAAGGCATGTTGCATTTGTAGGCTGTCCACGCTCCTTTTTGTAGAAGAAACCGCTAGCTAATGACGCTCAGATCGGCCACAAACGAGCCTGGACGGAGTTTTGCTTAAGCTCGCCGGAATCCGGCCTCCGGCGAGCTTTGACCGGCTGGATCAAGCTGGGAATATGATGATGAGGATCTGGTGTGCTCAATAGAATAGAGACTTTTGCTTAAGAGGTTGAGAGTGGAGAGAGATTGATAGGGTTAGAATGAGGCTCCAAATGAGGTTCTACCCTATTCAAGCTCCCTCAAATTAAATGAATGGCCATGATGGGCTGGCCGGACTCTCAGATGAATGCCATGTGGCATGGGAGTGGTTGGGAGCAGATGGATCAAAGGACACAAGGACAAATAAAGGTCTTTTTGTCCCTTTATGACCATGTGGAGCCTTGAGGGCTGTTTGATCAAGATCAAAGGGCTGATAATAGGTCTAGGAAGGTTCTAGAGCATGTATTAACAGCTAGATTAATTAAGGCTTAAGTGAATTAGCTTAAGGACTTAAATGGGCAAGGTTTAGAGTTCATTTGACCATCCATTGACCATTTGACCAGTCAATGGGTCAATGGGTGCTGATGTGGCCATGAAGGAATGTCTTGAAATGCTTTGGAAAGATCCTAGTGTCTTAAGATCAAATGGTTAAGATTTGGAAAGGTTTCAAGGTGACTTGACCTAGTCTTGATTGTTGACTTGGTCAATATGACCATGGTTGGACTCAAAATGAATTTAGAAATATTCAATACATCAAATTGAATGAGTTTAAGGGTTTAAAGGCATTGATCTGGTTAAATGGGTTGAAATGACCCATTTGAACTCTTAAGGGCTCATTAGGTCGATCCTGGTTGACTTGGTCAACCAGGTGGGTCCCAAATCTGGAAATTGGTTCAATCAATTCAAAATAACATTTCGAGTCTATTGGATGTGGTCTCAATGTCTAGGGAGGTCATTTGGTTCAAAACACCCGTTTGGACCCTTAAAGGGCCTCTTGGGTTAAAACTGTTGACTTGGTTAACTAGGCTGACCTAGGGGTTGGGAATGAGTCCAACAGGTTTGAAATGACATTTGAAACTTGCTGCAAGTGATTGCATTCAATTCGGAATTCATTTGGTTTGAAATCAAAGTTTGAGCCCCATAAGGGTATTTTGGTCATTTTGACCCCTGGTCAACAGGGAGTCAAAGTGGGCCCAAAAAAAAATTCCAGTTTAATGTTCAAGATATCAATATTAAAGGTCTGGAACTGACTAGAGGTTTTGTTGAAGACTCTAAAGTCAAAAACTTCAATATGACAGGTCCAGTGGCATGGGCTGTAAATATTTGAAGGTTTTACAGCCTTTGGATTTTAATTAAGTTTCTGAGGTTAGAGACCTCATAATGGGCTCAAATTTGGAGGGTTGCCTCCAGAGACATGTCTCATCAGTATGCAACTGATAGACTCTGAATCGGAGGTCATTTAGCTGGGTTTCAAAGTGTTTGAAATTTCAATGGAAAAGGCCTTTAGGACAAAACCTTTGGACCTTGGATTTGGCTTGATTGACCTAAGATCTAGGTAGATCCTAAGGTCTGAATAGATCTTAAAGTTAGGAATCTAGAAGGATCCTAGAGCCTAAGAAATTCCTAGAACTTGGAGTCTAGAAGAAGTTTAGGATCTAGAGTAGCTCCTAAGTTTTAAGCTCTAGAAGAATCCTAGCATAGATCCTAAGGTCAGGATTCTAGGAGGATTCTAGAATTTAAATTAATTTGGAAATTAAATTGATTTAGGGTCAAGAGTAGTCCAAGTGACCTCATACAAAAATGAGGTCAACAGATTCGAGAAATACACAACCCATGTTGTATCTCAATCAATAGACGACTAATCCCAGGGGATCTAATCCGACCTCTTCCACACAGGTTAAAATTATCAAGCAAATGCTTTGATTAACAACCTCTGATAGGTCAGAGTATCCCAAAGCAGATATCTCTCACATTCATAAAGATTAGAAAGACTTCCTCAACATATGAGTTAACGTATATAAAGAAGAAAATTGTCTTTTTTATAAACCCACGAACATCAAGTACATCATCCAAAAATAGCAAAACACGAACAACAGCAACACGCGAAAAATCATCGCAACAAAAACAAAAGCGACGTAGAAAGCATCAAAATAATTCTACAGAATCTCAAGATCATCATCGTCGTCCTCTTCTAACGCGAAGATCCTTTGCAAGTCATTCTCCAATTCTTCGCCGCCAGAATCTGGAGAAGGATCACCATAAGCTTGGCTTGGGGTCAACCCCTCAATGTCCCCTCTGTTTCTGCGTTTCACAACACGAACGCCCTTCATAAAGCCTTTAATGAAACCATCCTGCATAAGCTCCGCTTCTAAGGCCTTCACCTCTACGTCGTAAAAATGATCGCGAGTTTCCTGAACTTGATCCTCGATAAAAATCTTAAAAGCATAAGATTTTTTGAACTCCTTTACGGCTGAAGATGGTGACAATTGAGCTACCTTCTCCGACGGTTTGTTCAGAAGTTTTTTATTCTCGGCCTCAAGGACTTGTATATTTTTCAGTTGTTGGTTGTTTGATAACTTCGCATCCACTAACTGTATATGAAAACAGTCTATTCGCTCATTCTGGGAAGAGGTTGTAGCAATTTTGTTCGCCAATTCTTTTCTACATTCATCGAGCTGAGTCTCCACTGACTCCATTTCCTTCACCCTGCCGTCGTATTTCTTCTTGTATTCTCCCTGGAGGTATTTGACCTTCACGAACTCATCGTTCCAGTTATCCAAGACTTTGTTCGCCTCGAGGAACTGTGCAAGAAAAAAGATAAGAAAAAAGTATATCCTCAAAATTAAATGCAAACACAATGGAAACAGAAAGAAGGTGAACTCACCAAATCTTCGATCCGTCGATGACGGATGCACTTATGCTTCAGTACATCCTCGGGGATATATATCCTGGGCAGAGAAAAACGAGGGCCCTTGCCGGCAATCGCAAAAACTTCGTTCGACTTCTTCTTCTTAGGCGTATGTGAATCTCCCTCGCTCTCGGGTCGCCTAGATTGAGTTATTTGAACTTCCGAGGTTTTTGTGGATATCTTCAACTTCTGTATGGATGACCTCCCTGCATGAGTGGATAGCCCCACCTTAAATAAATATTTCTCATCCAAGCATTTGCTAAGAGAGCGCATCTCGTAATGAAGAGCTTCGGTATTAGGAAGCTTCAACATACTCAACAAAGTCGTCCGGTCCTACATGAAGGGGAACGGGTAGCTCCCTTAATTCCCCCCACCTTTCTTGGAGACCCCAATCATTTTGCACAAAAAAATAATCGCTAATCCAATCCTTGGATAGATCCCGAGTACGAATTTCAACCATTTAGACCTGAAGGAAATATGGCCCTGCGGATCAGTATGGATACGCCCTATTCCGGAAAGACATTCTACAGATAATACCGCTCCATGTTCTCTGAAAAATGCGATCAGGCCAACTACCACCGACATGGCCCGGTAGGAGAATTGAGACAAACTCAATCCACAAGCCGTCAGGATATCCACCAGTTCGGTCGGCGGCAGAAATCGCAACCCCGCTCGCAAGCTAAATTCATACACTGTCACATATCCTCGAGGAGGTGAGCATGCACGTTCAGATCTCGTAGGCACCTTCATCACCAAGTCATTAGGAAAATGATATTTTTTTCCTAAAAGAGATGAATGAGTCTTCCATAATGATAGAAACTACGTCGTCGGCTCTTTTTGCCTTAAAAGCCTTCTTCGAACCATCTGAACGGGCAGTAGGACGATCTTCTACGACGGAAACATCTTTGGTAGAAGTGCGATCACCCATTTTTGATTGCCTCACGAGAATCCACCAGGAAGAAAAATCCCGTAGCCTTCTGCACGCGAGGAGGGGCACTATTCGAGTAGGAAAAAATTTCAACTCGCAAATAACGGAAGCCTCAACCGTCAGTAAGCCGGAGGGGGAGGAAAAATCCCCGTAGGCTTCTACACGCGAGGAGGGGCGCTATTCGAGTAGGAAAAAATTCCAACTCGCAAATAATGGAAGCATCAACCGTTAGTAAGCCGGAGGGGGAGGAAGAACTCCCGTAGGCTTCTGCACGCGAGGAGGGGCGCTATTCGAGTAGAAAAAAATTCTAACTCGCAAATAACGGAAGCCTCAATTGTCAGTAGGCCGGAGGGAGATGAAGAAATCTCGTAGGCTTCTGCACGCGAGGAGGGGCGCTATTCGAGTAGGAAAAAATTCCAACTCGCAATTAACGGAAGCCTCAACCGTCAGTAGGCCGGAGGGAAAGGAAGAAATCCCGTAGGTTTCTGCACGCGAGGAGGGGCGCTAATTCGAGTAGAAGAAATTTTCTACTCAAAAGTAGCGGAAGCCTCAGCAGCCAGAGAATCGGAGGGAGAAAAAAAGAGAAGTTGCAAATTTTCTAAAGGCCTAAGAGGCCTATTTATAGGTTTTGGAGAGAAAGGAGAGAAGTTATTGTAAATTCTAGAATTACCTATTTTTAGAAATTTTTCATGAATTTTTGGTAATTTTTAGGAATTTTTTGGACCCAAAAATAGCAAAAAACGTCATTTTTCGCAAAATGGGGCCCACTAGGTCAGTGCAGCCATCGGCCGCACCTCTTGGGCACGGCCAGGGGGAGACCGCGGGGCCGTCCAGGCAGACCGCGAAGAATTTCCAGCGCCCGCGCGAGCGGACCGCGTGAGCGGTCCGCGGTTCCGCGCGGGGTGACCGGCGGCCGCTGTTCTGCGCCTAAGATCATCGAATTCCCATTTTTTGGGCCCGGTCCATTTTTTGGGCCCATTTTTCGTCCCGACAAGCCCGAATTCGACATTTTTTGGGTCCCCGGACAAGTTTTTCGACATCCCGGATTCAATTTTGACACTTTCGAGGCCGTTCGAGGCTCCTACACACAAGAATAATTTTGGCTCGCTCGAAAAAATTCTCAAAAACTTGTGACCCATATTTTCAGACTTCTGAAGCTACGACGTCTGAAAATAGGGGGGCAACTGATACGACATCGCAAAATTAGCTTGATTGGGCATAAATCTCGAGGCGAAAGCTAGTTGGAAACTTCAAAAATTAATTTCGGGAGCATATGAACTCCGATTTCAGCGATCTTATAGTCAAACTAAGCGTCTCAGAAATACGAACCCAACGACACCAAGATCAACCCAATCCGAGCCCAAATGAGTCCGAATCAAGGGTTCAAAGCGCTGTTGGAAGATTCAAACAGCAATTTGAGTTACCAAACGGTCTCCAATTTTGACGAGCTTATACTCGAATCGAACGACTCGACGAGACGAATCCAACGAGCCTAAGATCATTGAATTCCAATATCATTAAGGCCTTCAAATGACCAACGAACAGTGCATGATCAAAGGAGTTGATATCGGCCGTCCATTCAAACCACTCCCAATTAGCCCTTGATCTCACGCCTATTACGGACTATGCCACTCCAGAAAAACTATAAATTGAGCCCTCATTCTACACTAAGGGGACTCAAGTGAAGAGAGAGAAGAAGAAGAGAAGGAGAAGGAGAAAGGGGAACAAGAGATTCTCACCTCCTCGACCACCGCCGCCGGAGCTTTTCCTGCCGCCTGAAGACGCCGGAACTCTGCCGGATTTTTGAGAAACGCCAGGAATTCGCAGAATCTTATAAATTTCGTGGAAGGAACAAATTGTACTTGGATTATCCCAACTTGTGGGACGAATCCGCCATTTGTAATCTACAAAAACACTAGTGGAACTTTGCAACTGGGCGAGGCCCCGTGTTTTTTTCCCTTTTTGGGTTTTCCACGTAAAAACTCTTGGTGTTCACTCCTCTTTTCTGTTTGTGTGTTAAACTTACGTGAAACGCTCGGACGCGAATTTACAAACTCTACCGCCGCATATTTTCTAACACGCAACAATTATAATAGTTTCTTAATTCATTTTATAAATAATTATAATAATCAAATAATTTATTTTTCTTTAAATTATGAGTGATAAATCATAAATATATGTGACTGAAATTTGAAAACTTAAAAATACAATAATTTCTTTTAACCAATGACTCAATGAGTCTCAAATCTCTTCACATCTCAAGGCTGATTTGGAACAACTTTTTAATTATTTTGTTAGTTAAAATTATTATCATATCCACATGCAAAGGGTATGATCAATATTTAACCCGACTCGAAAATTTATGGTTTCAGATCAACCCGTTTTGCAAACGGATCAAATTTGGGTTTCATTTTTTAACTCGTTTCTAATTTCAAGCCAGGTTCGAGTCAACCCAAAATTGACCCGGGTCAACCCCTTGCCTGTAGCGCACCAGCGCTTGCACCGACACTCTTGTCCACTCTCACACCCTGGCCCGCATCGGTGTTAAACCACACGCGCTTTCCCCTCTCGCTAGCATGCACTCATCCTTCGTTCATAGGCTCACCCCCCCCTTTGCCCACAAGCGCTCACACCTACATCAACTTGCACCTTGTTGTCTTTGGGGTTAGCGTGTCGGGTCAACCCAAGTTAGAGGCGGTTAGGTATGGATCTGAATTTATGACCAATTTGTCTAATAGGGTCAGATTTGAGTTGGATGAATTAAAGATGGGTCAATTTAGAATTAGATTAAATCAAATCTAACCCAAAAATTCATTTTTACACATTGTTTTGAAAACCGGACCGGACCGGTCGGTTCGACCGGTTCAACCGTGAACCGGTCTTACAGCTGGTTTGGTCCTTCCTAAGAACCGGTCTAAAAACGAACCGGCAAAAACCGGCTTGAACCGCCGGTTGAACTGATCCGTTTTTTAAGAACCGTCCGGTTCAACTAATAATATATTTAAATATATTTTTTTATATAAAATGTTTAATTAATATTAAATTAATTTAAATATCATATATCTTATTTAATAATATGATTCAAAAATTTTATTATATTAAATAGTAAATTAAATATAAATAATGTAGCTCACATGATGTCATAATACCATGAAAGCTCTTAAACTATGGGTACAAGGAAAGGTATATAAACAACACAACTTAGAAATCCTAAGTGATGTGGGACTAAAGAACTAGTTGTTTTTTGTTTCAACATTCAACAATGTGTGCATTAGACTTGTTTGAATGAGAACTTGTTAGAATTTTTTTTGTAGAATATTCAAATAAAAAATCATCATAATAATTTTTAAGCTTCTTAAATTTATTATTAATTATATTTTTATAATTATTAAAATAAAAATAATTATTTATCATTTTTAAAGTTCTAAAACATTTTCTAAATGCAAAATTAAATGATAGAAAATAAAAATCTTAAAAAATAATATTGTATGAATTTATAAATATAGTTTTATAATGTAAAATTATATATAATTTATATATGTAAATTATGCTTAAATATATAACATAAAGCAATTATTTATATCAAATATATATATTTATATATAAACTAAATTTTTATTAAATATAAATTAAAATAAAAAATTGAAGATGTTTATATTTAAATTTAAAAATTAATAATTATTTTATATTTAAATATATAGCATAAATATAATAATTATTTATATTTAATTTTAAAATTATGTAATATATTATATATGTATGAATTTTATTTATTTTTTAGTCTAAAAATTTTTAGAATTATAAAATTTTTATGAATAAATTGTCATTATTATTATGTTAATTTTATTACTTTTAATTATAATATTATTTATTATGTCATCCGTTTCGACCGGTCGAACTATGAACCTCTGAATCTTCCGATTCGTTGTCCGGTCCGATTTTCACAACCTTATTTTACACTCCTATATTTCTTAAAAAAAAA
Source organism: Dendrobium officinale (assembly GCA_019514585.1). Lineage (NCBI taxonomy): Eukaryota > Viridiplantae > Streptophyta > Magnoliopsida > Asparagales > Orchidaceae > Dendrobium > Dendrobium officinale. The sequence continues at coordinate 33,655,110 of CM033698.1, forward strand.
AACTCCTAATATGAATACATCGTTAGTGGACGATAGCTCTCGACAGTCCACGAAAAGCCCGTCAGGCGTGATGAGCGGCGAATTAACAGCCTCCTATTTCGGCGCTGCCCGCCGCATTTCCACGTGAACCCCACCAGCCCTCTTCTACGCCACTTATCCCGCGCACGCATTCCCACGCACTAATATACTGCAAATCCCCCCACTTCTATCCTCACCATCCACGTGGAAATGTACGAATCCTCCACCATCCGCTCATCCAAGTGTCAGTCTCGTAATTCAACTCATCACCTTCCTCTTCCTTCCCCCATAAATCCCCTCCCGCACGTCACTCATCAAGCGAAAATCCACTGAAGAAGAATAAGCAAAAAAATGGCAGAAACAAAAGCCAAGAGATTCCTTTCACTCTTCCTCCTCCTCTCAACTGCCGCAGCAACGTCAAAGAATACCACAACAGATTTTATCAGACAAAGTTGCGGCAAAACCCTCTACCCTAGCCTCTGCTACGCCTCGCTCGCCCCATACGCCACCGCTGTGCAGCAGGACCCGGTGAAGCTGTCCGTCGCGGCAGCTAACGTCAGTCTCAGCAAGATCCATGACGCGTCGTCCCTCGCGGCTGCCTTCCGACGGAGCAGCGGCGCCGGGCGGTTCAGTGCCGCGCTGCGGGACTGCGTTGAAACACTTGGCGCTGCAGCGGATCTGACGAATCGATCGGCGGGGGAGATTACGAAGCTCGGCGACGCGTCGAAGACGGGCGGGAGCGGCGAGATCGCGTGGGAAGTTTCGAACGCGCAGACGTGGATGAGCGCGGCGATGACGAACGAGGAGACTTGCCTCGACGGGTTCGATGGAGTGAGGGCGGGAAAGGGAGTGAGAGCGATGTGCGATCGCGTCGGCGGGGTGAAGAAGTATACGAGCAACGCTCTAGCGCTGCTTAATACGCTTGTTCATGGCAGCTAAGATTAACATGGAAGGGTCATCTTCTTGGCGTCGGGGTCTTATGTGGAAGCAAATTCTTTTGAGTTTCCCCGTTCCGTTGTACCCGGCTTTGTTTGATTAATCGATTAAGCTGTTTTGCTTTCAATTTTTATATTTTATGGGTGATTTACATACATAACATCAAAAAAAAAAAAAAAAAAAAAATCCTATAATGCATACACTACAAGAAAATTTTCATTTTCCGGCGACCATTTTCGCCGGACAAATGGTCAAAATCCGTCAGAAATTTGCATTTCCGACGGAAATATTTTCGCCGGTACAACGCGCTTTGAAAAAGGCCTTCCTACACAAAATAATTCGTCGAAAACATTTCCGGCATATTTCTGGTGGATTTTCTGCTGGAAAAATATTTTCAGCGGATTCCTTTTCGTCGGAATGTCAAGAAAAATATCAACGATGATTAAATTATGGTGGAGCAAGAATTTTTTTTTTTTTTGAGTATTTTCAATCTTTTTATTTGGGCATCAAATTAGTATTGACGTTTTCTAAATATATTTGACTAAAGTTGTTATTATAAAAAATTATGTGATAAATATATTTTAATTTATTTGAATATAATATATAAGTTTTAAAAAATAAATTTATAATGAATTATTTGATTTCAATTTATCTAAATATGAATTTTATTTACATAATAATATGAATAAAAACTTTGGCAATTAAATAGATTAATTAGTCTTTATAAGTTCATTTTTTAGACTTTTATATTAAATAAAAAACAATTTGGGGTTGGTGGAGCAGTGAGGGCCTATGCCCTCACGGCTCTCATTATAGCTTTATCTTTGACTTAACCTTCATTTGAGATAGTTTTATTATAGCTTTATTTTTAAACTTAATTTTTATTTGGCTTCTATTTATTCATTATTTTCAAGAAATTTTGTACTATAAAATTATTTTTTATAATAATTAAAAAAAAAACTATTTTCCTCACAATAGATTTAAAATCACCTTAAAAAAATTGCAGCTCTCTCCTTAAACATAAATTTATACATAAAAAAAAATATAGATTTATTGGTGGATTTCATTCAATTTTCTTAGCAAATACTCTCGAAATTGCTTGCAAACCATAAATAGGAGCACAGAAGACGATAAAAACAATACGTCTTTATCTTTTTGTTCTGCTTAGTTTTCGTCCCCTTATTAAACTATGAAACGAGGAATAAAAGCTAATTATAAAGCTAATGAAAAGTCCAAGAAACTGTCTAATAATAGAATAGAAGTCCCTTATCAGACACTTTTTTCACTTTTTTAAAATAAATATTTGTCAAGAGCGTCAAAGGATTAGACATTTAGTTGAAGAAAATGGTCCATTGGGATTGGTTGGGTTCTTGGGGACATTTGAAGGTGATGGGTATGTAGCCCATTTTGATCTGATGGTTATATATTTTTACTTTAACTATGACTTAGCTCATGACGATTTTTTTACTACATTTTAAAGCAAATTCGTAGCACAAAAATTTCTTTAACTAAAATTTTTTGTACTTGAAAGCTACTTTAGAAATCATTAAGAAAGTCATATATATATATATATATATATATATATATATATATATATATATATAACAATAGAAATGTATGATTGGAGGCTCCAAATGAAGGCTAGAGTTATAAAATTTACCAACATTCAAACTTCTGATTCGTTTGGGATGGCTTTATTACTGCTTCTTAAATCAGCTTTAATTTTTGCACTAAAAAATTACTTTAAGAAACAATAAAAAAACCGTCCCAAACAAAGCCGTCTTCTCCACTTAAATATGTCCACAATATCATGTTCAAAGATTTCAAGAGAGGTTTCCTCCCCTTATACTATGATTTAATAAAACAAAATCTTAGATCAAACAACCTAAATTGCTCTCATCTCCCTTTAAAAATGATTATGGTATCCCACTCCTAAATTTTCTTCCAAATCTCTTTTACTTTTAACATCATAATTGCCTTGTTATTAAATCACCAATATGATGTATCTGATTGGGGGTCAAATCATCTTAAAAGTCTTGACATAATGCACACAACCTAACTTCAATGATGTGAAAGAGAATATATAATTTTTATCTTGTATTTGATGGCCCTTATAAAAAATCAAAATGAATAAAAAACAGTGATTATCTTTCTAGAAAGAGAAAAATGCATTCCATACACTAAAAAATATTTATATATTAGTCAATTAATAAATTTAAAAATGCACTTCTTATTAATAATAAGAATTGCCTTTTTGTTTCTTAATGAAACTCACTCATCAAAGAGAAATCAAACAGTGTATTTCTTTCGCCTTAATATATATTCTTCATTGATTAATGTTCAGCTCATAAAATTACCTTCTAATATTGAACAAGTTCCCCTATTTTTTTACTAAATCTATTACACTATAGGAAAAATATTGATTTCCGACAAACGAATCTATTGAAAAAATAATAAATTTCACCAATAAATAAATATATATATCATATCATATGAGCACACAAAGTATTTAATGTTAGGTCAAGAAATCCAAGAAATCAAGAGGGCTAATATGATGTTTTCAGTATAATAGCTGTGATTATATATATAACAATGATTATAGATTTTTTTTTTCTTTAGAAGTAATAATAATAAAAAGTTTTTTATAACCATTACACTCTAATATACCTAATTTAAGTGTAAAACCCTCATTTAAATTTAATAAATAATATCATATCAAATACTTTCTAATCAAATCTTTTAAAGTCTACCTTTATCTTTTTTTAATATAGGCCAAATTTAATAATCTACACTCCAAACAAACTATAAAGTCTTCATTACTTAGAACATTTTAACTAAAAGTTTGAAAATGATATGTACCTTCCTTATTAAAACAGAGTTAAGAACAATTATTAGGTCCTCCGACCAGACGTAGAGCTACGTCCGGTCGGAGCTAGAATCGGGCCAACAAATGAGAAATACCAATCAAATACCGAGCAATACCAAACAATAATGAGGAATACTATCATGTGAAGACCCAATACCGAACTATACCGAGCAGTACCGAGTTATACAAAAAAATACCGGTATTTTTTATATAACTCGGTATTGCTCGGTATAGCTTGGTATAACTCGATATTGGTCTTCACAGAGCGGTATTCCACTTTATTACCAAATAATACCTAGCAATACCAAGCAAATACCAAATTTTTTTACGGGATTTTAGTGCCGACCGGACGTTCCTCTCCGTCCGATCGGAGGACCTATTAAAAGTTCAGAGCAAGGAGACTCCCAACAACTCTATAAGATGGGGCAGACTAATGAGGGCATGGTTCATATCAAAATTAAATCGATGACCTCATATCACTGTTGGGAATAATTGCTGGATGGAGATTTTCTTTTTTAATTTTAAATTTCGCCAACTTTGGCCAAGTTGCATTGATTTTCTTTTTATTTCAATTGAAATCGATGTTTGTTTTTCACTTTTAACTTATTTCATGAATTGCAAAAAACTAAACAATTTTACTTGAATTTTCTATTTAACGAAAGTTATTAAGTTTTTGGGACATCTTTATTGTTATTTTTAAAGCAAATTCTTAGTAAAAATAATATTTTTGCACTGGAAAGCTGCTTTAAAAATAGTAAAAAAAATTATCCGAAACGAAACCTAAAATTTACGAGTAAGACTAAAAACGAAACAAAAGCTGCTTTAAAACCTTGGTATGAAACAACAAACTTCTAAGTCATTAATCTTATTGATGCCTGCCCATAGCAAGCTCCCATCAATAACTACTCATCTCTTTCATCCACTGGTATTCATATCAAAACTTGCCCCAAATAGCTTTCATCACAAACTCTTATCCTTCACACACTGCCATTTTTATCGATGCCTTCCCCCAACTTTCATCATTCTTCTCGTTTGCACGCCAATGAGACTATCAATGTTCGGCATTGATGAGCTCTTACGACAAACTCCTCTCATATGCCACTCATTTCAAAGCCTACATTATACAGACTATCATTATGGATTAATTATTCTGTGCGGACACCAGACGCCGTTCGGAAGCAAATTAGAGCATGCCATGTCACATCTTTGTTGTGGACCCGTTATGTATCGGATGACATGATTCGCTTTGATTCACCTCCAAACACAGAGCTACGTCCGGTGCCTGCACAGGATAATTTCTCCTTATTATGACATATGTCATCAATCCATCTGATGCATTCCCCGAACAAGACAAACCTATTGTAAAATGACAATTCTTCAAAATAAGACTTGAACCAAGTTCGAGCCAATTTGATTTTAAATCAGTTCAAAACAATTTGGAACGGCCATATAAGCTCAATTAACAGCCCCCAAATGAACTTTTTAGCATATTTGTCAAATAAATGTATGATACCAATCACATATATTATAATATAATGCATATAAAGTCAAATCCTTTAAAGCTCAACTAAATTTTATAATTAAAGCCACATTAAATTTCATATATAACATATTATGATAAAACTTAAATTATATCCAAAACTGAATAAAAAATCCAAATAAACAATGAAAACTATCAATACTAAAAATCTTAAGCTGAGTTCAAAATTGAACTATTTTTCAAGGAAAAATTATTCTGTATAGACACCAGATGTCGTCTGGAGGCAAATTAGAGCACGCCACATCAACCCTTTGTTTTACACCGCGATTGTATACCTGCTATGTACCAAGTGATGTGGCGTGCTCTGATTCGCCTTCGTACGGTCCAGTGTCCGAACATAATAATTTCTCTTTTCAAGAGAGCCAACTTGTTTTACATAAAATAAAACAACACAATAAAAGTTTTGTATGGCACTCAAAGACTAATAAATGCTTGAAGTTGCAAAAATACTCTGAAATACGATATAATTTCTTAAATTTGTAGTTCAATTAGATACTTCAAACTAATGCTGAATTTAAACGACAAGCTCACCCCAAAATATATTCAAACGCAAATTTCATTTTACACAACTAATAAATATAAATTTCATATATTTAAAAATATACTTAACAATATATTTTGATGTTTCCATCATTTAATTTGGAAAATTTTCAAATCAATGTTAAATTTAGGTTTCGTTTAGAACAACTTTTTATTATGCTCTAAAACTACTTTCTAGTAAAAAAAATTCTTCAACAACAACAACAACATCAAGCTTTTGTCCCACTACATGGGAGCAACTACATGAATCCTTTTTCACCATTCTGTCATGTTAAAAGTCAAATTCTCATACAAATCTAAAAAAAAAAATTATTTCTAATATTTTCTAACCAAATCTATTTAGGTATATCTCTACCTTTCTTAATATAAGTCAAATATAATACCTCTACTTTCCTAACCGGGTCATCGGAAGGCCGTCATTTATGTGACCAAACCATCTAAGGTGACTCTCTAATCTTATCTTCCACTGGAGTTACTCCAACCTTTTCCAAGCGAAGCTTAACTTTTATACTAAAGAACTATTTTAAAAAACAATAAGAAATTTATCTCAAAAGAAGCCTTAACTCCACAACCCTTCAAAACCTCCTAAAAATGTAATGTTACATTTTTTTTCAATAAAATTACTAATTTTCTATAATATGTTTAGAATCTACAGCAATCAAATAAGTCCAAGTAATCTTCCCTTGGCACAATCTTAATGCAGTAAAATGCACATATGTAAATATGAGACCTCGAGCATACCCTGAATTACCTCTAAAGGTTGAGCCTTGTCGAAATGCCAATCACTTAGGAAGCACTCATAGCCAATAACAGAATTCCACTTCCATCCGCAGCTGAAGCAAGAACTCATATTTTATGAACAGTGGTATGTCCCTAGAAAGGGAAGAACCCTTACGAGATGCAGGAAAGAAAGATGTTATTAGACAGTTGAAACAAAAAGAAAATCGTGGAAAGATAATGAATAATGTCTCCATTGTACTCTCTCACACGGCAAATTATTAGGTCCAATCACCGGACCTAAATTTTCCTCCGGATTCCTGATCTTTTAGTGTGCTTTAGATGTATTTTTAAAAAAGAGCAACTAATACACAATTTTAACTGCATATTAACTGCTCTTTTGCTGCACTTTTACCGAGTATTTGAAAAGCGCATCAAAAGCACAACAAAAAGGCAACGAGTAAGATATTTGTTGTGCTTTTACTGTGCTTTTGCTATATTTTTGCAAACAATCAACAAAAAAGCATCTAAAATGCAATTAAAATTATTTATTAGCTGTCCTTTTTCAAAAATACATCAAAAGCACATTAAAAGTGCATGAAATCTAGACAAAAATTTAGGTCTGCTGACCAGACCTAATAATTTGCCCTCTTACACACACATTTCTTTCTCTATTAGTACTCAGAAAATGGTTTTATGTACAACACTTATGCTTCATTTGGGACAGCTTTTTTCTTGTTTTCTAAAACATCTTTTAGTCTAAAATTTTCTTGAATTAGAAAGATTTATACTAGAAAATCATTTTAGAAAGCATCACGAAGCTGTCCCAAACAAAGGCTTACTCGAACATAAATATTCATTAATGTCACCGCATCTTTCTTCCACCAATAAGACGTGTTATAGGAGCTCTGTCAGAATAGATCAATCTACCATCATTCAAATGTGACTCGCGTCTCCATGCTGGGCCAACGAACCATGAGACGGCAGCACCGCCCAGCAAACCGCCCAACTGAAACCATGCAATGTTTTGTGATATCATCACAACATTTCTTTTCAAATGTAGAAGACACTACATTGGGTAATAATGTGCTGATAACTTGTTGCAATGGATTTAAAGTAATCATTATTCTCATAAAGATGGGCAACTTGCTTTGCAAGTGAATTACATGTGTCCTTAAAATCAGAGTACAGATGCAATGTATTTATTTCCTTTCAAAAGTTCTCAAATAATTGTCAAAATTAGATCAAAATCGACGGTTAAATCAGTCGGATCATGAATGGGAGAAATTATTCTGTGTGGAGGTCAGATGCAGCTCTAAGTCCGAAGGCAAATCAGGTGTAGCCACATCAGCGGTACCGAGCCGCAGTACTGAGCAAAGGGGTGATGTGGCGCATTCTGATTAGTCTCCGGATGGCATTCGGCATCCGCACAGAATAATTAATCCATGAATGGGGCCTAAAACCAATTTGATATGATTAATTAATAAAATAGATTAATAGAGAATAGGAATCATCCCATCAAAAACAAATTGCAATTAAATTGATTTCGGTTTGACTAAAAATTACAATGAAAAGGTAGTGTTGAATGTAATGTCTTTTGGACTCGTTTCATGCATGTGTTATATTCCATGATGTTATGTACATATATATAATTGCTTATTTAACACAGTTGAACTCCTAATTAGCACAAATAAATTATTTTTATTATTTTTATAATATTTATATCATCACAGTTGAACTTCTGATTAAAACTTCAAAATCTTGAATCTTTCCTTCCATTAGATAAATGTTCCGTTAGACCAGTCTAGTCTGTTTATACGGGACCGGCCTATGAGCGAAACAAGCAGAGGTTTTCCGCCTCCTGTACGTAGGAGCCGACGGCCCAGGTTTGACGGAGCCGTTTTGGAAGGATTTTTTAGAGAGTTAGGAGGGAAATTTGAATGTAGAGATTGTTTATAGATTTCATTTTGAATTGTATTCATTAAATAGTTGGTTTTTCTAGGGTTAGAGCATCTTGAATTTGGCTGAAATTTGATATCTCTTAGGTTTAAGTTTCCTTTGGGCTCTAGCGTCCTTGAATTGAGGATCACTTGTATCTTATTTGTTTTTCTTCCGTTAGTTGATTTTTCTCAATAAAGTGATCTGTTTTTTTTTTTTTCTCTACTTGTTGGGCATTCTCGCTGATTTTGTCAAGATCGTTAGGTTTCATTTGAGATTTTCAAGTGTTTCCTATTATGTTCAGTCCTGTTCTAAAAATTTTTCTCACACAAACCAAAATTATAATAATATGCTATGTTCTTTAAAAAGGAAAGCAGTTGAAAAAACCAAACAAAACCTCACGAATCAGAATAAGGGGTTCAGTTGCAGCACCACTTACATGGCCCCAGTTGTCAATGCCTCTGGAGAGAAGACCTATAACCTGCATTACAATTCCCCATTCTAAACAAACAGAACGAATCATAATGTGAAGTCCTTCAATCAAGCTGAAGTCATACATACCATATTTAGAGCGATGATATGTACAATTTGTTGTAATTCGTCTTTCCCCTCCACCAAAGAAGCTTCTATGCCTCAAAATAAACACGGAAAAGGAGCCCACCTTGATAAAGAAATATGAGTTATTACTTCAAAGTAGTCCAGGATAAGCCAGTGTAAGAGCAGTCGGTTTCGGATTTTTCTTCTCAAAACAAAACTCAAAACCTATCTGAATTTTCACTCCTAAAAGCAGCAGATTGTTTTTTGCACACGAGTAAAAGTCATAAAAACAAATTACATAGAATTTATAAAATGATCAAACAAATAAGCTAGATGATGCGAGCAAACCAACTGGAACACTACCCATCTGGTAAGGTCGGGAGGCCAGTAGTAAAATAAACAAAATTATGTTGACGTTTTTGTTTGGAATATATACCTCGGTGATTAATATCACTTTCTTTGGAGCAGTTTATTTTGAAGTATTTTAGATGTAGACTAAACAAAACGCAGGGTTTTAATTTTGATGGTTTGATTTGATGTAAGTGAAAATAAATTAAAATTGTAGTGTATTAGGAATTCCTCAATAGTTCATTTACGATATATTCAAAACTAACCTAAAATTAGGTGAAAAACAAATTCAAACCAGTCATTCCTCTTCACGTGTTTCATGAATGCACAGCCCCAAGCCGAGGTTCGATCTTGCAAAGGCACCATTTCCGGCCTTTCTTCCCTGAGCTTGCAAACCCTTATGCGAAACAAACACAGCTGCCACAACCGCACCTTACGAATCCTTCATGCTCACTACATCACCGCCCTAACTCTCCATTTCCTTATCGCCGAATTCCTTATTTTGTTCAAATGCACCCCTAGATTGTCGGGTACTGCCATCAAACCTCAACTCTAAAATCTAAATGCCATCCAGCTCCCTTCTCTTGGATTTGACTATGATTGCATTAAGATGGTGCGAATGAGAGTTTTTTTTTTTTTTTTTTTTTAATTATGTAACTTAATGCAAACAAGAAGAAACTTCTATGTAGCCATTGAAGAACAAGTTGTTGTTACTACATACACTCTAGCATAATGCTTGTAATCGAGTCATTCGACTCAATTTTTAACTATCTAAGAAACTATTAGTATGTACTTGAATGCTGGATGACATGCAATAGAAGAATAGTGACAGGAAATGAGTAAAGCTCCATAGCTTCAGACTCTATGGGGCTGTTTGGTAGAATTTAGGATTTCATTTAAGTAGGATTTCGTAAATCCTCCAAATTCCGGATTTACGAAATCCTGAGGGGTTAAATCCTAAAGACTGTTTGGTAACATTCATGATAAATCTAGTTAAATCCTTTGTGACTGTTTGGCTGTTCATTTTAGGATTTAAAGCGGTTAAAAAGTTGACATACATTATTAGGATAATTAAAGAACGACAAAAAAAGTTTAAATACAAAACTTTATTAATACTAATTAATTATTTAATTATTATTTATAATATTTTATAATAAATTTTTTTTATTTTAGATCATATTTAATCCTATTAATTATTTTAAAAACTAACTAAGTATTTAACTAATAATTTTATCAATTATTTAAATATTATTTAATTAATTTCACTTAATTATTAATATTTTAAATTATATTAATTAAATTATTCAACAATTAAAAGTGTCTAGGTTTTACTTTTTCCCTCCTGTATTTCGTTCGGCTTTGTTCATTCGCACCAAAAATTTTCAAGAGTTCTTCATCGTCGCTGTTCGACTTTGCTCCTTCGACTACATTACCTTCTTGTTGGATCGGAAGTTACGACATTTTTTTGATCTGAAGCAACTTGCTGTGAAGGTAACTTTCTCCCTTTCGCGCGCTTCTTCGGCCAAATCCCGTAAATCCGCCGAACCAAATGATTTCGGAAATCCAGGATTTAGAGCGAATCGGCGGAATTTTCCGTCCACGAAGGATTTCGTTTGCCGTGAGATTTGGATTTGCATTTTAGGCCGTTTGGCTGGATTTCTCCCAAACCCCGCCTTAAATCTGCCTAAATCCGCATACCAAACAGCCCCTATATAAGATACAAGCAAATGATAGGTTTGTACCCTTTTTTAAGGTATAATTATACCTAATGTTTCAAATAATTTATCTTTAGAGTTCTTACGAATGCAGTTATAGAAAACATAACTGAATTGGCATTATAGATGGAATGCAAATTAAAGTTAGTATACTCAAGGAGTAAGAATCCACATTTAAAGAAATAAAATCATACTCAAGCTAAAATGTGCTAGCAACAGTAGACTATGCTGAATGACCAAATTATGATAAGTTTATATCATCAAATTCAATACGGCTAATTGCATTTTAAAAAAAAATAACACAAATAATTTATAATAATGACTAGTTGTTAAATATCAGTTGTGTGTTTAGAAGAAACAAAATCATTATCATAAATTTGGAGCATGAGCACTCACCTCAAAATCATATGACAAGCTTTTGCCTTTTTAATCCTAACTCTTACTCTGATAATTAAGCACCTATAATCATGTATAATTATATAAGATTATCTTAACTTATATCTAATAATATCTCTTTTTCTAATTAGCTATTAAATGTTTTTAAATAACTCTCTTTTTTTATAAAAGAAAAATATTTTTAATTCATATATTTTCTATTTAGATATTTATGCTATTTATTTTATCACTTAAAATAATAATAAATTAGTTAATTAATAATAATAAATTTTTTCTTCACTCGACACCAAGCGACCAAGTGAAAAAAACGACCTTTGTCTTCCTCGAAACCAAACGGTGGTCGGTCCTTTATCTTCTCATAATGAACCTTACACCCCTTTCATGACTCCTCATTTTGAGTGTTCATCTCCTTTGTGACTGTAGGCAATGGAACAAACATAATTAAATGTCACTAGTTCGAGATATTATAATCGCCCATACATATAAAAATTCCGTCATTGAAATTTACTTATGATTTCTAGCGAAAACATGCCATTATGATCTAAATTTAGCATAGCAATCTCTACTTTAGCAAAATATATCTTAATTTCATGCAACATAAATTTTGAAATTGAGTACATAACTTGGTAAAACACAACACAATAAGTTACCAGGCATTAGTTATTACAATCATTTAAAATAACCTTGTCAACATCAATGGATTCATCCAGCTTATGCTGTCTCAAAGCATAAGGTTGTAGTTGAATATTCTACCTTGTTTGAATTTATGATGGAGCTGAAACGATCGATTTTATCATCTTTTATTTACTAAAACTCTTCTATGAAGGTGCTCCACTTGATTTCATCTCACCTAAAGCCTTCTAGCCAAGTGTAGGGCAAAACATTACTATGTGTATAGGTTAAAGGCACCAGTAGCAAGTTTTAGAGCTCATCAAGCATTCACCTTTACAAAACCTTCTACATTCTGCACAAGAATCTATAACTCTACTGATAGAACAACTACTAAATCCACCTATGTTGATCTTCTCATTTGATCCTTCGTACTAACTAGCAAGCATGTCTTCTTCAAAAGCACACCATAGGTGTGGTGGACATATAAAAGTATATAAATGAATCCCCGAGAGATATTGTGAACTCATAAAAGTACACAACACATTGGTGTTGACCAAATCAATCAACATGATCCAAAAAAAAGGATTAAATTCAAATGAAAACACTTAAAAAGAGATTTAGGCTTCGTTTGGGACGGCTTTTTTATTGCTTTTTAAAACAGAATTGTAGTACAATTTTTTTAATTTTTGTACTAAAACTCTATTTTTAGAAGCAATAAAAAAACCGTCCCAAACGAAGCCTTAGACTTTGATTTGAGTTAGATTGAAGAGAGTCCTGCATCTGCCTCATAATAGCATTCTCTAAAAAGTCCAATGAAGTCTACCCAGTTGACAAGCATATTGAGGATTCATTTATATCTTGTTCTAATGTTACTATCTCCACCACCTTTATGCTTCTCCATCTAATGTAAATGTAGTGAGTGTCACCTTCCTCTTATCAAGGCATGACATGCTATCCAATATCTTTTCTATATGAAGCAACCAATTCTCTGCCTCAATCAATCCCTCATTACCTTTGAATAATGGTGGTCACATATCCTAAAATAACTTTAGATATTTATCCACTTCAAGTTGTAATCTTGATTCTTAAAGATGTTGTGTCATAGTTGTCATCATTTCAATGAATGTATTAGTGTTTACTATCACCTCAGATGACACTTCTTCTTCCATCATATTCTATCAGTTACATCTTCTTGATCATTCATATATATGATATATATGAGACAATTAACATATTATTTAATCACATCTCTAATTTTTTTATGAATAATTTTCATTAATCATTCTTATGGCACTTTTACTATGGTTCATAAAATCAGACGATTATTTAAAAAAAAAAATCGCTTAAATTACTCATAACGAACTATTTAAAATACACTGAATAGCAACTATAAATTCCAAATGTATTTTAATGACAAAAAATTTACTATAACTATTTCAAATAATTTTTTCTTTCGGAGTATCACATCTATGGTACACATTTTCTTCTCTTCAAGTCATTTAAATTTTTTCTGATGATACATCAATACGTTTGCAATGATTATAACATAACTCAATGAGTATGTCATGCTTCTAAATTATATTAATGTAATAACATTTTGAACAATATGCATTTTAACTATAAAACATGAAATAATCTAACTTTATTTAATAATAACTATATTTAAAATTCACTTTGAAATAACCATAAATAATTGATGCAGGACTACTTAGATGCAACGTTTATGAGTTTCATTTAGGCTTTGCACAACTCTTTGATTAGAATAAGTTCAGAATAAAATTACTAGCAATTATCCACGGCGAGTAAAACAATGAAGGAGTTAATCTTGCATAGGATAAATCACAGGCGCCAACTTTTGAACAATCAAGATAATTGAGAAAATAAAAGCAATGCAAAATAATAGTCTTCAAGTTAATCCCTAATTTAACAATGAGAGTTAGGATGCATGGAAAGCACACTCAATCCCTACGATTTACTAAGCTTTAGCAAGAGCACTTGGAGAAGACTTTCACAATGACAATCTAACCAATTGAGAATTTAGATTTAGAAGAAATTGAATGCAAGTAGAAAAGAGGAAAACATTTGCTTAAGGATACGTGGAGATCCTCCACTCAAGGCCTTCGACATGTTCGTTGACGGCTTCCGTTAGACGCACAAGTTTCCCTCCACGTCCTCTTCGATAGTATGATCAATCTCCTTCTCGTTGATGATGTACACGGATATCTTGACAAGAAAGAAACTTCTCTTGCCTTGTGGTAGGGGAAAGAACCAATGGCTGAAATCTGAAATCAGTTTCAGATTCTCATGAGTAGACTATGAGAACTTAGTGGAGAGATCCAAGACTAGCCCTGAGAAAATTCGGCCAGCAACCAGTAAGGAGTTCCCAGATTTTCTCACAGGAAAATCAGCACAAGGAGAGAATTTCTGAGATAAATTCCAATGGGGAGGCTGACGGGTACGTGAGAGAAGGCGTCCAGGGAATTAATTCCTAGTTTAGAATGCCATTTAGGAAAATAATGAAGTGGGCTTGAGTGGATTCGGCCCAGGCAGAAAATTATGGAGATCTGAAATTACTTCCAAAAGCTAGGGAATTGTTTAGGAAGTAATTAAAACAAAGCAGCAGCAGGATTCGGCCATGAGGAGGTTTTCAAATTGTTTCCCAAAAGGTGGGATGTAGTTTAGGAAACAATTCTCTGTAATTGTTTACTGGGCCGGCAGCTAGAGAAGCCAAAGAGGAATTTGTGAAGAAGATTTGGGGAGATTTCAAAGGCTAGGAGAAAAGGAAATTTCTTAATTAAATTCAATTTGAATTTGAAATTCAAATTGATGTAATTAAGGAACTTTTTCTAAAATAGATTTATTAAATTAGGAAAGATTTTGAAATTCTCAAGGATTAATTTTGAATTTCAAATCTACCCACCTTCAACTCAATCTAAAATAGGAAACAAGCTTGAATGGGAGAAGAGGAGAGTGGATCGGCGGCTAGGGAGATGGAGGCCGGCGACATGGGGATTCGAGCATGGGTTTGGCCGTGGAATGGAGGGGGATTTGTGGAGGGGGAATTCGGGTGCTAGGGACACCGGCGGCTAGGTGAAGAGGGAGGAGATACGTGAGAAATAATGGACGAGAAGAGAACGGGATAAACGAAAGAAACCACGAACCCGACTTATCTAGGTTGATGGGTATTGCGCCAAACTTCTTCCTCCTAGGAAGCTTTCTCCATTAGAACTCTCAAGCTCTCAATGTTCATACAAGAAGGAATTTTAATAAGCAATTCTTCATTAACCAAAATAGAATAAAGTGGGGCTTTAAATAGCCTCCTACAACATGACTCGAAATAAAAGACACAAACGCCTTTTGGGCTTACATACGACAACTCCCATAAGAGGGGTACTACGGGAAAGAAAACACATAAGCAACTAAATAAAATAAAAATACGACTCTAAATGCCACATAAGCAAATAACAAGCCACATGAAAATAAAATACATCAACGACTCAAAAATATAAAGACTCGATCGTGGCCGTAGATCGTCGGCCGAGTCTCTGATAAACTCTCCATGATGATATGATGTCCCCATCAATAATATCATATTTAACACACAAGTCTTATCATATTATATAATTAATACAATTGTCATAGGAGAAGCAATCTAAATAGTATCAATTACAGTACTTCCATTTTCATTTCTTTTGCAAAATCTTTTTCAATTCACACATGTGGGTGCATTGAATCCACAGTCAGTATCATAAGAGGTGTACTCCAATTAAAATGCACATGCAAGCATTTTTAGTTAATAGCTTTACTTGCATTCTCTATATCGATTAATATTATTGTATGATAAGCAATGTATGACTTATGCTAAATGACCAAATTATAATAAGTCTATGCCATCAAATTCAATATAAGCAATTGTATTTAACAAAAATAGCACATACCTAAAAATTACAACAGGTTATTCAATCTTCGACATTAATCACCATGAATAACAATAGAGCATGTATTTGGTTGATTAAAATTTTGTTTTGCAATTACAAAGTGCAAACGTTGTTTTCCATTAGAAAGCTAACTTGATATCATGCTTGCTTCTTATATATTGCATAATTGGAGAATTACAAAAGGTGGGAATAACTTCGTTCTCTCAAAAAATGAGTAGGCAAAAAGCTATGAAGGAGATGAAGCTCTGTTAGTTACTCTCGACAGTGGTTGATGAAATAAACCAAATTGTTATTCCCGTGTGGAATCATATGAAGAATGTTTACTATTAGACATATTAAAACAAACTCATTTTTGGAACACACCTTAATTTTTTTTTAAAGACATGCATTATTTTTGGTACATGTCTTTCTTTTTGGACATAGAATTGTATTTTTGCTTTCATATGAATGTATATATTTTTTTGGAGTTTAAGCATTAGTTTTTAAAATGATGATTACTATTTCAATGATTAATGAATACACTCCAATTAAATAATACATATGTTTCTACAATTAAGAAAAATAAAAAAAAATTATGGAGCTTGAAACTTAGGTTGATAACTAGCAACAACAACAACATCAAAAGCCTTTACCATACTACATGAGGTCGGCTACATTAATCCTTTTTCTCCATTGTGTTCTATTAAAAGTCAAATTCTCATTTAAATCTAATAAAAATTTGTCATTTCTAATATTTTTTAACAAAGCCTTTTTAGGTCTACTTCTACCTTTCATAACATAAGTCAAATCTAATATATCTACTCACTTAACCGGTTCATCGGAAGGCCGGCGTTTTATTTGACCAAACCATCTAACGCGACTCTAATCTTATCTACCACAGGTGCTACTCCAACCTTTTCACATATATGCTCGTTTCATATCCTGTCTATAATAGGAGTAAAGCCACTCATCCGCCTGAGTATTCCCATCTTTGCAACACTTAAATTATTTTTATGCTTCTCTTTTAATCATCAACATTCTGCGCCATAAATCATTGCAAGTATCATCATCATTATATAGAATTTTTCCTAAAGTTTGAGGGTAATTTTCTATCACACAACACACCTGATGCATTCCTCCACTTCAACCATCCAACTTGAATTCTATTAAAAATATCCCCATCTATTTCACCATCACTCTGAACAATAGACCCAAGATGCTAAAACGTGTATTCTTATTGTAGAAGGAGTTAAACAAATGATTTTGTAATATAAGACCAAATGATTGATTAATCATCTTGGGTTATAATATATCAGCATCTTGAATTAATGTTTTAAGATGGATTTTGGACTTATGAAATTAAAAAAAAAATGATCAAAATGATTCTTTATGAAGGACCAAAATAGTCCCCGACTATATTAAAGTCTCATTTTAGTCCCCTTAGGGGTATGTTTAGTTTTTTTATTATAACTTTTTAGTTAAATTATTTAGTAAATATATTTTTCAAGTAACTCTATTTTTTCCATCTCCAACAAGTACTTTTATATCTAAGCGAGAGTGGTTGAGATCGTCCGCTGTTATGGTGAATTTTTTTAAGATAATTTGTCCTCATCTAAGACATTTTAGATAGTCTTTGTAAAGAAAAGAGCATTATTATTTTGTTCAATTATCTTCATTACATTTTTTAGAGTGCTCAATTTGGTTTGTTGTGATGTGTTGATGTTTAACTGTGATGATGCTATAAGCTTATAAAAGATTTGGATTCATTTGATGGCTTTTTAATTCGTTTCTACATATATTAAAATCGTAATCCTTTTGGATGAAAAATAAAATTTCATCTATTTGTAAAGGGCATTGATAGAGAAGATTTGGTGGTTTCTTTGTTATTTTGTGGATTGGTGTTGTCGAACATGATGGCTCGTCTCATTGATTACATGATATAATTGCACTAATTAGTAGTCCATGCGCTCATAGAAACACAAAGAAGTAATTAATTTAGTCTACAACTTGTAATTCCTTCTATAACAAATCCCAAGTGAGGAGGTCATGGGCGTTGGATGCAGGAGGACAATAATTTTGCTTGAGCCAAATGACGATGACTCCATGGGAAGAATGGAAAACCACACTTCTTTGCACATCTCCTAATTGAAACGCGAATGTGGTGCGAAGAACACAAAAAAAAATCATGGTTGTGGTGCAAAGAACACAAATGAATCGCGATTGGCACGAAGAACAAAGAAGGGACACACCCCTTACACAACTCTAGCTATGATCTCCCCCTAAATATCTATCATTGCATGTCTCCCTCGCGGCTACAGTGTGAAGAACCCAAACGAATTGCGACTGGTGCGAAGAATTCCGACACTACTCGAATTCGACGGTTGAAGGAATTGCATACCAGCTCGTGCGCGATGGGAAGATTGCTAGTTTGCATTCGTCTTCAAGCTTCAGTCACAACTGTTGGGGTGCAACGCTACTCGAATTCGACGTCATTGATAAGAAGGGAAAGGCTACTCATTTGTTTCCAAGCCAAGTCTCAGCTGTTGGGGTTCGACAAAGTGTAGGTCTCGGTTTACCTAATAAAAAAGTTTGCATTACATAGATACCCCCTCCACCTTTCATAAATGGGGAAAGCAACAAACATCTAATATAAAATATGTTATAAAACTAGGACAAAGCCTTGTGTTTTGGAAACAACATATACAATAACTAGAAGAGATTTCCATGAGCATAATTAATCAACACCAACTTACTAATCCAAATATGGCACCAGATGCTCCAACAGCAGGCGATTGGCATAAGAGATAACTCATCAATGAACCTAATATCCTAACAAAAGTTGAATCAGGGAATAAGAGCATTTTGCTTTTCTTTACTTAAACAAAACTTCACTGTAATGAAAGGCAGGTCTAAAATTTATTACTTGCTATTGCTGACGTGAGGTAAACAGCAAGAAACCGTCTAGGCCCACTAAGCTGCTCAACTGTAGGACCAATCGAGTTCAAAGAGTAGCAATTAACCTGCAGAAGGTTTTTTTTTTTTTTTTTTTCACAGTATTAACTTTTTTTCCCAAATTGGCTAAAAGAAATACTGACCATTAGGTGTCCAATGTTGGCATGCAGAAATGACGATGTAACCAATCTCCACAATTGCCCTTTATCAATTAAGGTATTGACCTACACAAACAGATACAGTTCAAAGTCAATTAAATTAGGAAAAAAAAAAAAACTCATAGTAGGTGGGTTCACTCAAATATAGTCAACCTTTGCCCCCCACAACAACAATTTCCCTTGCGTGGCAATCTGACCAATATAAACCCTGTAACATAAATTTCATGCAGAAGTTTGGTAAGAGCTGTCTGCAAAAGGGAAGAATAAACAAGAATAGGTGGACATGTTTTATTAATGGCAAACAAGGCGCAACTTAGGCTTCATTTGGGACAGCTATCTTGATGCTTTTTAAAGCAGCTTTCTAGTACAAAAATTAAAAATTTTATACTAGAAAGCTGCTTTAAGAAGCAGCAAGAAAGCCGTCCCAAACGAAACCTTAGTTTGCTAAATTGCTTTGTGATTCCATTAAAGCAGTTGAAAGGAATTCATCTTTCTACCTCATTAAGACAATATTGGTAGCTGTGCATTTATAAAGATCCGATAAGATATTTAAGAATGCTGCTTGTTTAGATAGTTTCAAGCTTCAATTTATATAGACTTTATTGGTTTGTCAACTTGTATAACTAGCTCAGTCCAATAAAATATTCATGTGGCAAGGTAAAGTCAAAAAAGGTTTCAGCCAATTTGCATTTTCACCAAAAAAAAATGCACCATCACGCTTGTTTAATAGCTACAAAAATCAATAAATAAATTGCAGTAGAATTACTAATCTTATCGTGGAACAGCCATCACTGTTCCACGCATCTTTATTTGGATCTACAACAATGCATTCCCAAGCCTGATTAGAAGGAAATTTACAATAAGAAATTTGAATCATTTCTCTCCAATTGTTACCAAAATATTCCTATCATAATAGTCAAAATATTTAAACGACTGAAAGTTGAAATATGAGATGGGTTTCCTGCTTTTGAAAGCCCATGCAGTGTAATAAAAATAATTCAGGAGAAATCTGTCAGGGAGTATCGTAGCAACCACCTAAGATGTTTTGCTTGAAACATGCCATTTAAGCTTTAGATTGATGGCCAACTAAAAATCAAAGCCGGGTTGGCACAGAGTTGAAACTCATCGTAGCAATATGGAGGGGTCAAAGTCGAAAATTTAAACCAATAAGCAATTGCACATCGTTAGAAAAATTTGAATTCCAATTACATGCGCATTTGAACATGGCTTGACAATGCAAGAGAAAAATTTATAACGGAGTTGTCATGCATCCTCGACATTTTTGGGACACTGGTCACTCAGAAAAGTAGGCATTGTGTTGAGTATGCCTTTTCAAATGTCCTTATTTTCTCAAATTGAAACAGTAAATAACTTTACACTACTTGGACACCACTTTGCCAAAAACATGTTTGAGAAATAAAATAAATAGCTCATTTGCTCTTTTTAAATTTGGTGTCAAATCTATCTTAGTTTCTTCCCTAACTCTCATTGTGTCTTGTCCTTCTCATTCAATACAGTTATATCTTTATGTAACATATGCTTCATTTGTTTATCATTTTCTCCTGCATAACTTCTTAAAAGCAATTTTAAATTGAGAAAACGACCTAAATGATCCCTTAACTTTTTGGGAGGGACTAAAATGATACTCAATTATTTTGAGAGATCAATTTGTTCCCTCAACTCTTCAAATGAGAACATTTTGGTCCTAACATCCAAACTAATGGAAGTTAGACTTAATGGCATGGTTTAAAATTGCGCAAAAAGAGGCGCGCCTCAACGCAATTTTAACCTTTTAAGCCTCAAAGCCTACACAATAAGAGCTGTCATTGAGGTGTACGCCTCAAGTTCGCCTCATGTTTTAGAGGCGTCCGCCTCATAAATCTAAAAAAAAAATGCTCGGTACCACTCAGTACATGCTCGGTACCGCTAGGTACATGCTCGGTACCACTCAGTATCTTTCCATACAAACGACTTATGAACTTTAAAAATAAGCAGAACTTCAAAATTACTCTTACAAAAAAAAATTTGTTCCGGAGGCACTACCCCCGAAAACCCCCGCAAGGGCGCTGCCCCTTGACCCCGCAACCTGATCGGGTCGAACCCCGCCAGGGGTCAGCGCCCCCTTGGACCCCGGCTGCCTGGCATATTGTTGTATTCATCATCTTTAGTAAAAGTTGTAAGTGTTAGTTTGCTTCTTCATGTGTGCATGCTTTGTATAAGTTTTCTTCATGAGTGCATACTTTGATTGGGAGACATTGGACTCTATAGGAGAGGAGGAAAGGGAGAGAACAGTTCATCATAATGCTGATTCAAATGAAGAATTTCATATTGTCTTATTATTGGGATATTTTGATTTCACTTAATATCTTGTGCATTTTATGTTTTATATTTTTTTCTCATTAGTATATAAAAAATTTATCATTTTATGTTTACGCAATCTTTTGATTTTGAGGCTTATGCCTCGCCTCACGAATGGAAAACGCCTCAATACCCGATTACACAATTTTAAACATTGCTTAATGGTGTTCAAAATAAAGGTATTTTAGTAGTTTTTCAATTATACTATTTATTATATATAATTTTCAAGTAATTATAATTTTTCAAAAAAAAATTATTAATCATTTGTTTAATAAGAGAAATTAATAATATTTTTAGTTATAATTTTAAAAATTTGTCATATATTAGTTATCTAATTTAACTAATAATATCTTAGGAATATTATATAGCTTAATTATTTAATTATTATTATAAATATTAATAACTTAAATAATTATATAAACTATTATTATTATTTTGAATTATCTAATTATATTTTGAATATTAATTACCTTGTTAATTATTTAATTCTTATTCATGTTACTAATTATTTAATTATTTTTTAAATTTATTTTTTTTATATAAATTAAATTACATAAAATATTTCATGATTAATTATAGATGACTTGCTCCTCTCTCTTCTCTTTCGTGTTCCTTGTTGTACTTTGTGTGCTTCACGTGATGTAGGGTTTTGAACGAGTCGCTAAAGCCTTCTTCGCCTCCTTGGACGACAAATTTGCGAAAGTTCGTCGTCATTGGATCGAACGTAGCGACGGGAGGGTTTTGAACAAGCCGCTAAAGCCTTCTTCGCCTCCTTCGATGATGTTCTTGTCGAATCGGAATTCACAAAAGTTCGTCATTCTTCCTGTTGGATCGGACATAGCGACGAGAGGGTTTTGCATGAGTCGCTAAAGCCTTCTTCGTTTTATTCGACTACATTCCTTCTTGTCGGATCGGAAGTTGCGAAAGTTCGTCATTCTTCCTTTTGGATCCGACGTAGCGATAGGAGCTCACTTGTTGTGAAGGTAACTATCATTATCACTTTCATATTATTGTTTTTGTTCCAATCATACTCTCGCTGCCATTTGAATTTTACATTATTTTTTAACAACAAGATCAAAATGGACCTATTTGAAAGAGTCGAGGGACCAAATTGGTCACTCAAAATAGTTGGGGACCATTTTGATCCCACCCAAGGAGTTAAGAGACCATTTTGGTCATTTTCTCAATTTTAATTTGTATGAAAAACTATATTATTCGCAAAAAAATTGCAAAATCAACATTTTGCCTGCACAACATGAGCACATGGACCAACTTATGGAATAGCTCAGCATTTCCTTCATAAAGTATGATAATTTTATTTCATATAACACAACAAAAGCATAATTGTATAAATCAAAAATCTAAATGCAATTTGTTTTGTGCTTGATGAAATGGAAAATTTTATTTTATTCATAAAGATATATTTTAGCATGTTTTTAAGAGGTCAAAATCAGCCTCAAATAGAAATAAAGAAGGTTATACTTGTAGAGAAATCAATTAGCATCTCATAAAGCACTAAAAAAAATAGGGTGACACCGCTTTAACAGTTTCAGACACAAAAAAAACAATCTAACTATAAAAAGGACATGACACACCATGGACTCAATGTCATAGTTTATTAATTATTAAAATAAAAATATATATTTTTATTATTTTACACTAAAGACATTATTAGGTAAAGTATAATATTATATACATATACATTACAAAAGAACAACAAACCGTGTTAATATTAAAAAGAAATATGTTATCACATGTGATAATTGTTATTTGTTAACGACAATCCAAATTAGCATTTATTAATCCTTCTCATTGTCACATCTTTTTCCTAAATCAGTATTGGTTACAAAATGTTAAAAAAACCTCCAAAAAAGTAAATAGCAACACTCTCTTCAAAATAATCAAACAAAATATGACTATATGAGCAAAACTAATTGTAGTTGACACGCTCAAAGCTACGATCATCAATAGCACTAGCACCTGTGCTCTCTTCAATGACACATTCACCTTCATCTAAACAAATAACAGTTTTCAAAAGATGGCTCATAAAGAGAGATTAGCAACTTCAAGTATAACAATGTCAACCAATATAATTCATGTTGTCCTACCAATATCACATAATTTAATCTCACCTCTGGGCTCCTCTTAGACAAAAGATGAAGATTAGAATGTACAAACACTAAATCTTCAACCCCTTTGGCAATGTTCTTGTTTCTCTTCATTGAATTGATAAAAAAGTATGTACTCTTTAGCAACAAGAAAAGAAATATGATTGAGATAATAATTTAATAGCCAAACTTTATAGTCATGGGGAACTAGCATCCTAAATCATCCACCAAACATTTCCATCCATAGTGCTTCTGAAAGTTATAGAGTCATTATCAGCAAAAGCACAACTAAATTCAAAGCAGTTAGCAAACCCCAAAAAAAATATTGATCTATATTCAATATCTTAACAAACTCTCTTCAAATATTTATTCCTCTCATTTAATCTCTACACTCTTTATGTATTGCAACACTATTTGGAGCTTGACTAAACAAAAAATGGTTATAAAAAAGAAATCATCTAATAAGTGAGATTAATAATTATCTAATTTCATGATATACATCAACAAAAGTTTGGTATCATCCTCTATGGAATTATTACCAATTGCATTAGTGCCCATTTCAAAAGCCATATGCCTATTATACAAAAAAAACTAATGATAAATAGCTCAGCAACAAAAAGTATTATAAAATTGAAACTAATCATTACAAATAAAATAAAAAGTAATATAGAGTATGGAAGAGTCCATGAAAATTTGCAAAATAGCTACAACTTACAAGTTCAACCATCCATGTGTATGTATAAACTTAACATCATCTCTATAAATAGACCAAAACACATTATAAGGTAAGGAACAACCCATGATAATTTGCAAATGATTTACAAGGCATGTATTAATCAATCAAAGAAATGTAAAAAAGTATGAATCCCACAATAAATTCAATTAGAAAATATATTTGGTTTTAAAAAGGCCCATGAAATAAAAACTTACTAAAAAATATGTAAAACATAACCATCCTAATTGATACGTAAAATAATTAGAACAAAGAAAAACAAACAAAATATAGGCATCCAAACTTATTAGAACAAAACAATGAAAACAAATAGCTAAAGTCATTCTTTAAATCTGTAACCATACTGAAAAATGCACTGAAATGAGCTGCTCAACAATTTATATTGTGTCGATTTAACCCTGATTGGCTGGCAAACAAGAGGTGAAGGGCACGATGATGTCAATTCACTCAAAATGTAGAGAAGACAGAGACAATAGAAACAAGAGAAGCGCATGAAACTTGCGACCTATGATCCTAGATTTACACCATGAAGCGCATGAAGGATAGATGAGCAGGAGATAATCTACAACATAGGAAATCAAGGCTTTATGCCTTTATCTATGACCATTGGTTCTCCATCAATGGTGCTCGTTGAAATCGCTGAGTATGGCTCATTAAAGGGGAGAGATGACGTAGAGAGAATGTCTCGGAAAACACTTAGGAGAAAAATGAGAGGCTTACGCAAAAGAAATTATTTCACTAAGGCGTGTGACGTGTGCTTTATTTCTCCATTCCATGAGCGTCGCAGCATGTCCTCATGTGTCGGCCAATGTTCAACCCATTTTAGAATCCAATTTTAGTTTGAAATAATTTCAACACAATTTTGAAAGTGTTGAACATGTGTCAAGGCGTGTCAAAGTTGTGTCCATATCCCACATTAGAAATATAAGGCATTTAGAAGTATCGACGCTTCATGATTAGCATTTGATGCAACCTGCAAAGATAAAAATCACTCAAACAAAAGTCGCATCGAAAGCCTTGAAAGATACCCATAAAAGCAAGTTATCAATCAAGTTGTATTGAAAACTAACAAGTGGGTAGATCTTCATCAAACTTAAGATGCACATAGGGCAAAGCAGACCAAATTAATAGATCTTTAGTTCAACTAATTGTATACTAAATTCTCACAATCCAACCCATCTCAAAAACATCGAATAAGTCACAAGGCCTAATCCAACTAAAATATGTTCACATATCATAAGTGAGTTTTCATGGCCCAAGCATAATAGTTAGTTGATATTGGGCAAGAGAAATCAATCAAATTATGATCATGATACCAAGATATACCACCATGCCTTAACCTCATGCAATACAACCCAACAGCACCCAATATCATCAAGCATATCTATAATTCTACATGATAGTCATGCAAAACATTTAAAAGCATTCTACAATCCATTAAAGCATAAATTTTTATCATTAAATAATTTGTCATACAATGATTTGGTCCAACCCATCTCAAAAACATCGAATAAGTCACAAGGCCTAATCTAACTAAAATATGTTCACATATCATAAGTGAGTTTTCATGGCCCAAGCATAATAGTTAGTTGATATTGGGCAAGAGAAATCAATCAAATTATGATCATGATACCAAGATATACCACCATGCCATAACCTCATGCAATACAACCCAACAGCACCCAATATCATCAAGCATATCTATAATTCTACATGATAGTCATGCAAAACATTTAAAAGCATTCTACAATCCATTAAAGCATAAATTTTTATCATTAAATAATTTGTCATACAATGATTTGGACATAAATGATAATTCATTTTAACATAGATATTTGAGATATTTTATATCATCTAAGCCTCGCATTCATTTAATATTTAATTAGAAAAATGTTAATGTATTTCATTAGTTTGTTAACAATTAATTAGTTTTCTTGGTAATTGTTAGCAATTTATTATTCATTTTACACAATAAATAGATGTATTCTGAAGTACATAAGATTGTTTTATGGAATGAATGAAATTCATATTACATATGTCAACACCCTTACTCTTCATCCATTCTAGGATTTTAACTGTTAATCAGATGTGAGATCTAAAACCCTTCTAGAATTGGTAATCTACTTGTTCAAGTACAAGGCTTGCTTATTTGATTATGTTTTTTATCTTTCCTTCGTCCTTTTGCATCTTTCTTCATTTCCAATCTTTTCACTTCTTTCATGGTTAATATGCTTCAAATTGGTAACAAAACCAAAATTATCAGTTCATCATGTAGGATGAGTATTTTGATTATAAGTTCTACATCGTGTTAGAGTCATTTTATAATCATTTCTTCAAGTTTCCTAAAAAAACTTCTATTTTCTCTTTTCATCCAACTAAAGTCCCTTATTTGCCACATTAATTTTTCACTCTTTAGATGTGAACAACAAAATCACCTTTCACCATATACAACATTCTTCACAATGAACACTAAAATCACTATTCATCATCAAGGTTTGATATTGCACAATCAAATATTGAGGCATTTTCCTCCCATAAGATGTTTTGAGGCATAAACCTTAGAATTAAATCATTAAATTAATAAAAATAATATAACATACTAATATTAAAGTAAGATGTCAAAGTACAAACATTAAAAGCTATATCATAAAAAGTGATAAAAGGCAATAAAACTAAATAATAGGACTCACCTACTTCAAATTTGGCATAAACAAGTAGTCCAAAATCATAATTTCTAAATTCAAACTCTTTCTCAATCTCATACTTAGTGGAATCTTCACTAAAATCATTATAATTAATTACTTTCTCTCCTTTCTCATCCATAACAACCTCCCAATCTTCCTCATCATCTTCAATCTCAATCATCTTCTTCTTCTTAATCAATAAGAATATTAATTAAATTTTCAATAATGATTATTCTAATTTCTATTACATAAATTTTCTACTATTTTTATTTTTGTCTTGTTGACATGTGCTTACATCATTCTTTCCTCAATCGAAGAAGTTAACATTGAGATCTTCCTTATATAATTGTGATGGTATAACTTCATTTTTGTCATCCCTGGAGTTCAGAATTTGAGTGAAATATCATTAATAAGGCATCTTCAACATCCTCCAAAACATGCTTCCTCAAATGTCTATCTTTCAATCTCTTATATACATAATATAAACTAAGAAGTTCACCTTTAAGATAATCAAGGAATTTCTTCTCTTGGTATGAACTTGATTATAAGTACTCCAATTTTGTCTGTACTCTGATGACAACCATACTCACCTAATTTCTGAAAAACAAAATGAGATAATGTATAAAAAAAAACAATTAAATGTTAAAGTTAGTGTCTATAAAATCCTTGCAAGGGAAATGTTTTTTATTATAATATCTTTAGCTTATTAGAATCCAAAGAATCATTTCTTGTTTTTGAAAGCTAAAATTCAGAGATCGGCCTTTATCCTCTCTATCGAGTCAACAATCATTTTATCCACACAATGGTACAAACCAAATATGATCTCTAGATTGGTGAATTTATTCTCATCATATTTATATTGAGGGTTCCACTAAAATTCAGTGGTGTGCAAAATCAAAGACAATTGAAGCACCCATTTCCTATCAATAACTTCACAAATTTCTATATAGTTGTACGCATCTCCCCTAAGCCTTTTGCTATTAGCTCTTCTGTCTCGTCGCATTATAAATGAAATTCATACATGCCTTTTTTCTCCGCATCAACCATTTTTAAATCATGAACTAGTCTTTTTCTCTGTATCAATCATTCTTAAAACATCAACCAAGAATTTCACAATATGATAATATAAGTTACGCTTAACTGAAATCTATCATTCAAAACAATCTTTCTTGTGCTTTTACCCCTAGTTTTCTTAGCCCAAGCACAATTTAACTGCTATGTAGAGGTTAGCATAGCCTCCAAAGCTATGATGCACCGACACTTCGTTTTAAGAGGCAATGCAGTGTCGGACACGTGTCGGACACGGACACGCGCCCGACATGGCACGGACACGTGTCCGACACGTTCTAGGTGTGTCCTGTTTAAAAAAAAAAAAGAACACCTAATAAGCCCTTACCCTAATCCGGTTAATTCATTCGAGCGAGATCACGCAGCCATCGTCCCGAGCAGGCGGAGTCGCTAATCCCGTCGAGAGGAGTCGCTGCCGTCCCGAGCAGGCGGAGCTTCCAGCCGTCCCGAGCACGTGAGCTTCCAGCCGTCCCGAGCAGAGGAGTCGCGCAGCCGATCGACGCTCCAGCCCGCACCGTCGCCTCCTGCTTCCGACCATCCGAGCGTCCCGAGCAGGCGACCTTCCGAGCGTCCCGAGCAGGCTTCTTCCGACCTTCCCGAGCAGCCGATCCAGATTTCGGATCAAGAATTTTTGCTGTCATTCGTCATTCGTCATTTCTCTGTAAGTTTGACCTAGAATTTTTTTCGCCATTCGTCATTTCTCTCAATTTTTTTCTCATTTATCATATAGATTTTGTGTTCACAAGAGCGTGTTAATTTTTTCTGAAATTACTTTGATTGTTTTGGGTTTTGAAAAAAAACCCTAAATAAAACCCTAGTTTATAGGATATGCGATTATTCTTGTTTTACCTAAATTAAATCCCAATCTTGTTTAAGTTTTTAGCAATACAAAAGAGAACTGAAATCGTGAATTCATAAGTGTTATGTTAGAAATATTTATGTGTTCATTTATCATAAGTGTTATGTACTTATGTTAGGATAATTTCTTAACATCAAAATTAGTAGCTCGTTTTGGCTTTGACCACATGAAGGATTGATCCCAGAATACATGAGACTTCTCAAGTTATTCATTGTACTGAGACTTCTCAAGTTCTCATCATTAATGTTAAAAAAAAAATACATGTTTGAAATACAATGTGTTAACTGCTTAGAAATTAGAAAGGACACAAGTCACACAACAAAACCTTCTGTAATAAATGTGCATTGCAATTAAAGCTAAAGAAACTTAAAAGATAACAACATGATTTTCTTGCTGTAGGAATTGGATGAATCCACATGTTTTTCTTGCTTTTGCTTTTGGTTTTGTAGGTTGTTCTTGCATTTTGAAATAGTGGTTTTATTGTGAGAGAGATTTATGTTTTTATTGAAATGAGTTTGAGACATTTTTTAAGCATTTATTACTTCCATTTTACCAGTGCATTTTAAAGATTTATGTTTTTATTCAATCAATGAAAAGGAATAAAATAACTCCACAACGAGCTGAAGATTTAGTTTATGTCCATACAAATCTTCGTCTTCTATCAAGGAAAACCCCACTTTATATGACAGGTGATAACAAGATGTGGGATGTTGCTGGAGATGGGTTCGAGTGCCTTGATGAAATGGGATTATTAGAGGTTGCAAATCTTTCTTTAGATGAGCCAGAGTTGGAAGCAATGATATTCAATGATGATGATATTGAAGGCCAAAGACCAACATCTGAATCTAATTCTATCATTCCCTCTATTGAGTAGTTGAACTTTCATATTGTACTAAATAGTTTTTTGGTTATATTTTTTGTGGTTGTACTAGACATTTTGTACTAAACATCTTTATGTTATGAGCTAAACAAGTTATCATGACATTGATTTAATATTGCTTGCCATTTTTAATATAATATTACCTTAATTTATATATATTATATTTAAAATTATTATGCCGTGTCCACGCCGCACCCGTGTCCTATATTTTTAAAAAAATGCCGTGTCCCGTGTCCGTGTCGTGTCGTGTCCGTGTCGCCGTGTCCGTGTCCGTGCATCATAGCTCCAAAGTTTTTCCTTACTTCTAAGATGCTTTGTAAAGTTAAGTATGTTCTAATAAGTCTAATAGCTACCTGATGAGGATATTGTTCAGAGATTCAAACATGTGTACCGGCAACGGAATCGTAGATCGACGGCTACGATTCAGCGTCTTTACTTTTGATGCATTTCTTTATGTTTTAATTAGTTTTGTTGTCTTCTAATTTACCCCTATGGGGAGTGCTTTATTGTTGTAGCCCGGATGGCAATTATGTACTTTTCTTTTCTTCTTGTTCGAGACATATATATAACAATCTTATGCTTTGTAAAAGCTTGATGAATAATTGAATGAAAATTTTAATTATGTCTTCTTCTTCTTGCGTGTGCATTAGACAGAAGAGAGAGAGCTCAGGGTGAAGTCAAGCGCAATACCCACCAGTCATTGAAAGAGTCTGTGGCTCGTGGTCAATTTTCTTTCTTCTTGTCTCTTGTTCTTTCTCCCCAACCGACCCCCATACGTCCCTCAAGCTACCGGTCGACGCCACCTCCCCCTTTGCCCAACCGTCGGCCACCTCCCCACTATCCCCACCAGCTACTTGAATCCTAGCTTCCTTCCCCCATCCCCAAGATCGGCCCCCCACTTCTTCGCCAAGCTCCACCGCCGGCCATTTCAAATAGTTTCCTAAATTACAAAGCTATATTAGGAAAATCTTAAATCTAATATCGATTTAATTTTAAATTAGATTGGAGTGATTTATTCCTCTTCCTAAATTAGAAAGATCAATTAGGAAGCTCTTATAATTTTTCCCAAATCTCCCTCCCCTCACATAAATAGATGTATTCTGAAGTACATAAGATGTATTCTTATAATTTATTATTCATTTTACACAATAAATAGATGTATTCTGAAGTACATAA
This sequence comes from Dendrobium officinale, assembly GCA_019514585.1. Taxonomy (NCBI): domain Eukaryota; kingdom Viridiplantae; phylum Streptophyta; class Magnoliopsida; order Asparagales; family Orchidaceae; genus Dendrobium; species Dendrobium officinale. Next base: position 33,686,166 of record CM033698.1, read on the forward strand.
GATTGTTTTATGGAATGAATGAAATTCATATTACATATGTCAACACCCTTACTCTTCATCCATTCTAGGATTTTAACTGTTAATCAGATGTGAGATCTAAAACCCTTCTAGAATTGGTAATCTACTTGTTCAAGTACAAGGCTTGCTTATTTGATTATGTTTTTTTATCTTTCCTTCGTCCTTTTGCATCTTTCTTCATTTCCAATCTTTTCACTTCTTTCATGGTTAATATGCTTCAAATTGGTAACAAAACCAAAATTATCAGTTCATCATGTAGGATGAGTATTTTGATTATAAGTTCTACATCGTGTTAGAGTCATTTTATAATCATTTCTTCAAGTTTCCTAAAAAAACTTCTATTTTCTCTCTTTTCATCCAACTAAAGTCCCTTATTTGCCACATTAATTTTTCACTCTTTAGATGTGAACAACAAAATCACCTTTCACCATATACAACATTCTTCACAATGAACACTAAAATCACTATTCATCATCAAGGTTTGATATTGCACAATCAAATATTGAGGCATTTTCCTCCCATAAGATGTTTTGAGGCATAAACCTTAGAATTAAATCATTAAATTAATAAAAATAATATAACATACTAATATTAAAGTAAGATGTCAAAGTACAAACATTAAAAAGCTATATCATAAAAAGTGATAAAAAAGGCAATAAAACTAAATAATAGGACTCACCTACTTCAAATTTGGCATAAACAAGTAGTCCAAAATCATAATTTCTAAATTCAAACTCTTTCTCAATCTCATACTTAGTGGAATCTTCACTAAAATCATTATAATTAATTACTTTCTCTCCTTTCTCATCCATAACAACCTCCCAATCTTCCTCATCATCTTCAATCTCAATCATCTTCTTCTTCTTAATCAATAAGAATATTAATTAAATTTTCAATAATGATTATTCTAATTTCTATTACATAAATTTTCTACTATTTTTTATTTTTGTCTTGTTGACATGTGCTTACATCATTCTTTCCTCAATCGAAGAAGTTAACATTGAGATCTTCCTTATATAATTGTGATGGTATAACTTCATTTTTGTCATCCCTGGAGTTCAGAATTTGAGTGAAATATCATTAATAAGGCATCTTCAACATCCTCCAAAACATGCTTCCTCAAATGTCTATCTTTCAATCTCTTATATACATAATATAAAAACTAAGAAGTTCACCTTTAAGATAATCAAGGAATTTCTTCTCTTGGTATGAACTTGATTATAAGTACTCCAATTTTGTCTGTACTCTGATGACAACCATACTCACCTAATTTCTGAAAAACAAAATGAGATAATGTATAAAAAAAAACAATTAAATGTTAAAGTTAGTGTCTATAAAATCCTTGCAAGGGAAATGTTTTATTATAATATCTTTAGCTTATTAGAATCCAAAGAATCATTTCTTGTTTTTGAAAGCTAAAATTCAGAGATCGGCCTTTATCCTCTCTATCGAGTCAACAATCATTTTATCCACACAATGGTACAAACCAAATATGATCTCTAGATTGGTGAATTTATTCTCATCATATTTATATTGAGGGTTCCACTAAAATTCAGTGGTGTGCAAAATCAAAGACAATTGAAGCACCCATTTCCTATCAATAACTTCACAAATTTCTATATAGTTGTACGCATCTCCCCTAAGCCTTTTGCTATTAGCTCTTCTGTCTCGTCGCATTATAAATGAAATTCATACATGCCTTTTTTCTCCGCATCAACCATTTTTAAATCATGAACTAGTCTTTTTCTCTGTATCAATCATTCTTAAAACATCAACCAAGAATTTCACAATATGATAATATAAGTTACGCTTAACTGAAATCTATCATTCAAAACAATCTTTCTTGTGCTTTTACCCCTAGTTTTCTTAGCCCAAGCACAATTTAACTGCTATGTAGAGGTTAGCATAGCCTCCAAAGCTATGATGCACCGACACTTCGTTTTAAAGAAGGCAATGCAGTGTCGGACACGTGTCGGACACGGACACGCGCCCGACATGGCACGGACACGTGTCCGACACGTTCTAGGTGTGTCCTGTTTAAAAAAAAAAAATTTAAACCGGACACGTGTGTCGGACACGCGTGTCCGGTTATTTCATATTAAAAAAAAAAAAAAAAAAAAGAACACCTAATAAGCCCTTACCCTAATCCGGTTAATTCATTCGAGCGAGATCACGCAGCCATCGTCCCGAGCAGGCGGAGTCGCTAATCCCGTCGAGAGGAGTCGCTGCCGTCCCGAGCAGGCGGAGCTTCCAGCCGTCCCGAGCACGTGAGCTTCCAGCCGTCCCGAGCAGAGGAGTCGCGCAGCCGATCGACGCTCCAGCCCGCACCGTCGCCTCCTGCTTCCGACCATCCGAGCGTCCCGAGCAGGCGACCTTCCGAGCGTCCCGAGCAGGCTTCTTCCGACCTTCCCGAGCAGCCGATCCAGATTTCGGATCAAGAATTTTTTGCTGTCATTCGTCATTCGTCATTTCTCTGTAAGTTTGACCTAGAATTTTTTTTTCGCCATTCGTCATTTCTCTCAATTTTTTTCTCATTTATCATATAGATTTGTGTTCACAAGAGCGTGTTAATTTTTTCTGAAATTACTTTGATTGTTTTGGGTTTTGAAAAAAAACCCTAAATAAAACCCTAGTTTATAGGATATGCGATTATTCTTGTTTTACCTAAATTAAATCCCAATCTTGTTTAAGTTTTTAGCAATACAAAAGAGAACTGAAATCGTGAATTCATAAGTGTTATGTTAGAAATATTTATGTGTTCATTTATCATAAGTGTTATGTACTTATGTTAGGATAATTTCTTAACATCAAAATTAGTAGCTCGTTTTGGCTTTGACCACATGAAGGAGTGATCCCAGAATACATGAGACTTCTCAAGTTATTCATTGTACTGAGACTTCTCAAGTTCTCATCATTAATGTTAAAAAAAAATACATGTTTGAAATACAATGTGTTTAACTGCTTAGAAATTAGAAAGGACACAAGTCACACAACAAAACCTTCTGTAATAAATGTGCATTGCAATTAAAGCTAAAGAAACTTAAAAGATAACAACATGATTTTCTTGCTGTAGGAATTGGATGAATCCACATGTTTTTCTTGCTTTTGCTTTTGGTTTTGTAGGTTGTTCTTGCATTTTGAAATAGTGGTTTTATTGTGAGAGAGATTTATGTTTTTATTGAAATGAGTTTGAGACATTTTTTAAGCATTTATTACTTCCATTTTACCAGTGCATTTTAAAGATTTATGTTTTTATTCAATCAATGAAAAGGAATAAAATAACTCCACAACGAGCTGAAGATTTAGTTTATGTCCATACAAATCTTCGTCTTCTATCAAGGAAAACCCCACTTTATATGACAGGTGATAACAAGATGTGGGATGTTGCTGGAGATGGGTTCGAGTGCCTTGATGAAATGGGATTATTAGAGGTTGCAAATCTTTCTTTAGATGAGCCAGAGTTGGAAGCAATGATATTCAATGATGATGATATTGAAGGCCAAAGACCAACATCTGAATCTAATTCTATCATTCCCTCTATTGAGTAGTTGAACTTTCATATTGTACTAAATAGTTTTTTGGTTATATTTTTGTGGTTGTACTAGACATTTTGTACTAAACATCTTTATGTTATGAGCTAAACAAGTTATCATGACATTGATTTAATATTGCTTGCCATTTTTAATATAATATTACCTTAATTTATATATATTATATTTAAAATTATTATGCCGTGTCCACGCCGCACCCGTGTCCTATATTTTTAAAAAATGCCGTGTCCCGTGTCCGTGTCGTGTCGTGTCCGTGTCGCCGTGTCCGTGTCCGTGCATCATAGCTCCAAAGTTTTCCTTACTTCTAAGATGCTTTGTAAAGTTAAGTATGTTCTAATAAGTCTAATAGCTACCTGATGAGGATATTGTTCAGAGATTCAAACATGTGTACCGGCAACGGAATCGTAGATCGACGGCTACGATTCAGCGTCTTTACTTTTGATGCATTTCTTTATGTTTTAATTAGTTTTGTTGTCTTCTAATTTACCCCTATGGGGAGTGCTTTATTGTTGTAGCCCGGATGGCAATTATGTACTTTTCTTTTCTTCTTGTTCGAGACATATATATAACAATCTTATGCTTTGTAAAAGCTTGATGAATAATTGAATGAAAATTTTAATTATGTCTTCTTCTTCTTCTTGCGTGTGCATTAGACAGAAGAGAGAGAGCTCAGGGTGAAGTCAAGCGCAATACCCACCAGTCATTGAAAGAGTCTGTGGCTCGTGGTCAATTTTCTTTCTTCTTGTCTCTTGTTCTTTCTCCCCAACCGACCCCCATACGTCCCTCAAGCTACCGGTCGACGCCACCTCCCCCTTTGCCCAACCGTCGGCCACCTCCCCACTATCCCCACCAGCTACTTGAATCCTAGCTTCCTTCCCCCATCCCCAAGATCGGCCCCCACTTCTTCGCCAAGCTCCACCGCCGGCCATTTCAAATAGTTTCCTAAATTACAAAGCTATATTAGGAAAATCTTAAATCTAATATCGATTTAATTTTAAATTAGATTGGAGTGATTTATTCCTCTTCCTAAATTAGAAAGATCAATTAGGAAGCTCTTATAATTTTTCCCAAATCTCCCTCCCTCACATAAATAGATGTATTCTGAAGTACATAAGATGTATTCTTATAATTTATTATTCATTTTACACAATAAATAGATGTATTCTGAAGTACATAAGATTGTTTTATGGAATGAATGAAATTCATATTACATATGTCAACACCCTTACTCTTCATCCATTCTAGGATTTTAACTGTTAATCAGATGTGAGATCTAAAACCCTTCTAGAATTGGTAATCTACTTGTTCAAGTACAAGGCTTGCTTATTTGATTATGTTTTTTATCTTTCCTTCGTCCTTTTGCATCTTTCTTCATTTCCAATCTTTTCACTTCTTTCATGGTTAATATGCTTCAAATTGGTAACAAAACCAAAATTATCAGTTCATCATGTAGGATGAGTATTTTGATTATAAGTTCTACATCGTGTTAGAGTCATTTTATAATCATTTCTTCAAGTTTCCTAAAAAAACTTCTATTTTCTCTTTTTCATCCAACTAAAGTCCCTTATTTGCCACATTAATTTTCCACTCTTTAGATGTGAACAACAAAATCACCTTTCACCATATACAACATTCTTCACAATGAACACTAAAATCACTATTCATCATCAAGGTTTGATATTGCACAATCAAATATTGAGGCATTTTCCTCCCATAAGATGTTTTGAGGCATAAACCTTAGAATTAAATCATTAAATTAATAAAAATAATATAACATACTAATATTAAAGTAAGATGTCAAAGTACAAACATTAAAAGCTATATCATAAAAAGTGATAAAAGGCAATAAAACTAAATAATAGGACTCACCTACTTCAAATTTGGCATAAACAAGTAGTCCAAAATCATAATTTCTAAATTCAAACTCTTTCTCAATCTCATACTTAGTGGAATCTTCACTAAAATCATTATAATTAATTACTTTCTCTCCTTTCTCATCCATAACAACCTCCCAATCTTCCTCATCATCTTCAATCTCAATCATCTTCTTCTTCTTAATCAATAAGAATATTAATTAAATTTTCAATAATGATTATTCTAATTTCTATTACATAAATTTTCTACTATTTTTATTTTTGTCTTGTTGACATGTGCTTACATCATTCTTTCCTCAATCGAAGAAGTTAACATTGAGATCTTCCTTATATAATTGTGATGGTATAACTTCATTTTTGTCATCCCTGGAGTTCAGAATTTGAGTGAAATATCATTAATAAGGCATCTTCAACATCCTCCAAAACATGCTTCCTCAAATGTCTATCTTTCAATCTCTTATATACATAATATAAACTAAGAAGTTCACCTTTAAGATAATCAAGGAATTTCTTCTCTTGGTATGAACTTGATTATAAGTACTCCAATTTTGTCTGTACTCTGATGACAACCATACTCACCTAATTTCTGAAAAACAAAATGAGATAATGTATAAAAAAAACAATTAAATGTTAAAGTTAGTGTCTATAAAATCCTTGCAAGGGAAATGTTTTATTATAATATCTTTAGCTTATTAGAATCCAAAGAATCATTTCTTGTTTTTGAAAGCTAAAATTCAGAGATCGGCCTTTATCCTCTCTATCGAGACAACAATCATTTTATCCACACAATGGTACAAACCAAATATGATCTCTAGATTGGTGAATTTATTCTCATCATATTTATATTGAGGGTTCCACTAAAATTCAGTGGTGTGCAAAATCAAAGACAATTGAAGCACCCATTTCCTATCAATAACTTCACAAATTTCTATGTAGTTGTACGCATCTCCCCTAAGCCTTTTGCTATTAGCTCTTCTGTCTCGTCGCATTATAAATGAAATTCATACATGCCTTTTTTCTCCGCATCAACCATTTTTAAATCATGAACTAGTCTTTTTCTCTGTATCAATCATTCTTAAAACATCAACCAAGAATTTCACAATATGATAATATAAGTTACGCTTAACTGAAATCTATCATTCAAAACAATCTTTCTTGTGCTTTTACCCCTAGTTTTCTTAGCCCAAGCACAATTTAACTGCTATGTAGAGGTTAGCATAGCCTCCAAAGCTATGATGCACCGACACTTCGTTTTAAGAGGCAATGCAGTGTCGGACACGTGTCGGACACGGACACGCGCCCGACATGGCACGGACACGTGTCCGACACGTTCTAGGTGTGTCCTGTTTAAAAAAAAAAAAATTTAAACCGGACACGTGTGTCGGACACGCGTGTCCGGTTATTTCATATTAAAAAAAAAAAAAAAAAGAACACCTAATAAGCCCTTACCCTAATCCGGTTAATTCATTCGAGCGAGATCACGCAGCCATCGTCCCGAGCAGGCGGAGTCGCTAATCCCGTCGAGAGGAGTCGCTGCCGTCCCGAGCAGGCGGAGCTTCCAGCCGTCCCGAGCACGTGAGCTTCCAGCCGTCCCGAGCAGAGGAGTCGCGCAGCCGATCGACGCTCCAGCCCGCACCGTCGCCTCCTGCTTCCGACCGTCCGAGCGTCCCGAGCAGGCGACCTTCCGAGCGTCCCGAGCAGGCTTCTTCCGACCTTCCCGAGCAGCCGATCCAGATTTCGGATCAAGAATTTTTTGCTGTCATTCGTCATTCGTCATTTCTCTGTAAGTTTGACCTAGAATTTTTTTCGCCATTCGTCATTTCTCTCAATTTTTTTCTCATTTATCATATAGATTTGTGTTCACAAGAGCGTGTTAATTTTTTCTGAAATTACTTTGATTGTTTTGGGTTTTGAAAAAAAACCCTAAATAAAACCCTAGTTTATAGGATATGCGATTATTCTTGTTTTACCTAAATTAAATCCCAATCTTGTTTAAGTTTTTAGCAATACAAAAGAGAACTGAAATCGTGAATTCATAAGTGTTATGTTAGAAATATTTATGTGTTCATTTATCATAAGTGTTATGTACTTATGTTAGGATAATTTCTTAACATCAAAATTAGTAGCTCGTTTTGGCTTTGACCACATGAAGGAGTGATCCCAGAATACATGAGACTTCTCAAGTTATTCATTGTACTGAGACTTCTCAAGTTCTCATCATTAATGTTAAAAAAAATACATGTTTGAAATACAATGTGTTAACTGCTTAGAAATTAGAAAGGACACAAGTCACACAACAAAACCTTCTGTAATAAATGTGCATTGCAATTAAAGCTAAAGAAACTTAAAAGATAACAACATGATTTTCTTGCTGTAGGAATTGGATGAATCCACATGTTTTTTCTTGCTTTTGCTTTTGGTTTTGTAGGTTGTTCTTGCATTTTGAAATAGTGGTTTTATTGTGAGAGAGATTTATGTTTTTATTGAAATGAGTTTGAGACATTTTTTAAGCATTTATTACTTCCATTTTACCAGTGCATTTTAAAGATTTATGTTTTTATTCAATCAATGAAAAGGAATAAAATAACTCCACAACGAGCTGAAGATTTAGTTTATGTCCATACAAATCTTCGTCTTCTATCAAGGAAAACCCCACTTTATATGACAGGTGATAACAAGATGTGGGATGTTGCTGGAGATGGGTTCGAGTGCCTTGATGAAATGGGATTATTAGAGGTTGCAAATCTTTCTTTAGATGAGCCAGAGTTGGAAGCAATGATATTCAATGATGATGATATTGAAGGCCAAAGACCAACATCTGAATCTAATTCTATCATTCCCTCTATTGAGTAGTTGAACTTTCATATTGTACTAAATAGTTTTTTGGTTATATTTTTGTGTGGTTGTACTAGACATTTTGTACTAAACATCTTTATGTTATGAGCTAAACAAGTTATCATGACATTGATTTAATATTGCTTGCCATTTTTAATATAATATTACCTTAATTTATATATATTATATTTAAAATTATTATGCCGTGTCCACGCCGCACCCGTGTCCTATATTTTTAAAAAATGCCGTGTCCCGTGTCCGTGTCGTGTCGTGTCCGTGTCGCCGTGTCCGTGTCCGTGCATCATAGCTCCAAAGTTTTCCTTACTTCTAAGATGCTTTGTAAAGTTAAGTATGTTCTAATAAGTCTAATAGCTACCTGATGAGGATATTGTTCAGAGATTCAAACATGTGTACCGGCAAACGGAATCGTAGATCGACGGCTACGATTCAGCGTCTTTACTTTTGATGCATTTCTTTATGTTTTAATTAGTTTTGTTGTCTTCTAATTTACCCCTATGGGGAGTGCTTTATTGTTGTAGCCCGGATGGCAATTATGTACTTTTCTTTTCTTCTTGTTCGAGACATATATATAACAATCTTATGCTATGTAAAAGCTTGATGAATAATTGAATGAAAATTTTAATTATGTCTTCTTCTTCTTGCGTGTGCATTAGACAGAAGAGAGAGAGCTCAGGGTGAAGTCAAGCGCAATACCCACCAGTCATTGAAAGAGTCTGTGGCTCGTGGTCAATTTTCTTTCTTCTTGTCTCTTGTTCTTTCTCCCCAACCGACCCCCATACGTCCCTCAAGCTACCGGTCGACGCCACCTCCCCCTTTGCCCAACCGTCGGCCACCTCCCCACTATCCCCACCAGCTACTTGAATCCTAGCTTCCTTCCCCCATCCCCAAGATCGGCCCCCACTTCTTCGCCAAGCTCCACCGCCGGCCATTTCAAATAGTTTCCTAAATTACAAAGCTATATTAGGAAAATCTTAAATCTAATATCGATTTAATTTTAAATTAGATTGGAGTGATTTATTCCTCTTCCTAAATTAGAAAGATCAATTAGGAAGCTCTTATAATTTTTCCCAAATCTCCCTCCCTCACATAATGCCCTCCCCCCCCCCCCCCCTTAATGAGCTTTCCCCATTACTTCCTATTGAGGCTCCCAATCTTACTTTAATTTTAATTCAAATTAAGTCCCTCCAAATCTACTTAGAATCTGAAAAATTAGTTTCATATTTGGTTAAGACTTTCCCTCCCCCTCTCTAAACTAACCCAAGCCTCTCTCATCCAAATTGCCCCCCCCCCCCCCCCCTCCTTGCAACTCCTCCCTTGGGAAACCCTAGTTCACTCATGAAACTTGAAACCAAGAGAAGAAGACAAGCTCATTCCTCCCTTACATAATTTGTGTATGGCCGACCCTGAGGTCGACCACGGTTTTGCCTACAACGCACAAGGAGAAATCGATATCCTACTTTCCCCTTTCTACGATCTGGATTGGGAATACGAAGATTTCGTGGAGAGCTACGTCAACCGCATCCTCTACTGCCTCGCCGAGACGACTAACTATCAACAACCCAAAGAGCATTGGCTTCTCGTCAGCCGATCAACGAGCTCTTCTCCTCCGGCTACTTCTCCGGCAAACAAGGCCCTACGCGCCACTTGTCTTGTGGTGGCATCATTGGGATTGCTTCTACAGTTCCTTCGCTGAACCCAACCTCGAGAGCGAGTGAGAAGGAGCTCATGGTGACTATTTCTTGATGTTACGCAGTGGATTCTTGTTTTATTGCTATTAAGTATTACTATTTTGTTTTCGTTGTTATTACGATTGTCTTGCTAATCTCTTTGTAACCGCTTGCCATCACTTAATCTTTTAACAAAAATTCTAAAAAATTGACTTGGGTGAAATATAAGTTCTTAGCTAGCAAAGTTCATGTTCAATATCAATTGTTAAAATCCAAAGTAACCCTTATCGCATGTATGTTTTACGTCACTACCAGTCTTATAAGTTCTCTCATGAAAAATATCCTCATCAAGGCTAAAAATCAACTATGATTAAATGAACTAGCTAATCTTCTTGTCTTTAGTCAAAGCATTCTTATTTTTAAGTAACCCTTTAAGTTTTTTTAAAAAAAATCAATCCAATATGTAGCGCAAGTAGTCTAACAAAAATATATATTTTCTTCTCCACTAATCCATGCTGCCTCTTGAACACTTGCATTGTTAGTAATAACTTGGACTACTAAATGCTCTTCAATCTCCTTTAGAACTCCAATAAATTTGAAAACGCTAAATAAGTCACCTAATCTAATACTTCAATAGACTTCAAAAAGATAATTCTAAAGGGATTGTTTATAAGAAAATTGATCAAATTCTTTTTTTTTAATATCCAACCAAACATCCAACATAATTTTCAACTCTGATTTGTAACCATGTTCTCTTGATCCACAATAAGCTTTTAGTGGCATAAGTTTTTCCTTCAATATCCAAGGACTAAAGTTCATACATGGAAGAAGATTTAAAGACTCCATGATATGAACCTATTGAATGAATCATATTGAAATAGAATGGTGAAATTGCAACATTAAATGAAATTGCATTCTCAAAGAAAAATCTGTCAAATTTGTACAATCACGCTTCCAAGCCCCTCTAGCATTTTATGTCATCCTCCACATTTATCATATATTAATCTATAGGTCTCCTAACATCTTAATTAAAGATTTTTTGGCCAAGGAAAAGAACAATTTTTTGCCTCTACACCCACTACCATAATATAAGCCACTACCAAGTCTATCATTAAATTGTTATTGTGCTATATATTTTGACACAATCACTTTATTCAAATAAACAAGAATCTCTTCTTTTACTTTAAGTACAATTGTATATGGTATAATGTTCTTATGAGAACCAAAAAGATGTTCTTTCACTCTTGTTGCACCTCTTTTAAGTACCTTATCATAATAGTTGCCTTTTAGATAAATGAAATTCTTATCATGCCTTGAAATTTGTACTTGACCACCATACTTCCATGCCAAATCTTTTTTATTTTCCACTTAACTCTTTTCATGACCTCTAACCATTTAAAAATAACCCTAAACTAAAAAACTAATTAAAATAGAGAACAAGAAATACAAATAATTAAAAAAAAAACAAAATCAGTTCATAAAGAAAGAAATAAGAGTAGAGAAGACAAGAAAAAATGATGGGCTACCGGCATAAGAGCAGCGATAATTGAGCAACATCAACATTGGAGCAATAGCAGCAGTTGCATAGTAGCATAGTCAAGTTGCAGGATCTTGTAATGTGTGGATATGTGTCTTTGAGGTACAAGGCTCTCAATTTAGTTTTAGGTTTTTTCTTCTAAGGGAATAGGTTTAGGTTTAAAAGAACCTTTGGTCTTATAAATTAATTTGATATTTTAAACATTAAATTTAAACTTTAAAAGAACCAAACATGCTAATTAGAGGCTTACACCTCCTTCAAATAGTACTGAGGAGCACCTAACTCCGACTGAGATATACGCCTTAGCTAGTACAGTTGAGGCATACACCTCATAGCCTTGCTTCTGTGTCTCAGATAGAGGCACACCTCAAATTGTATAATTTTAAATAATGCTCATCATGAATGGCAAAATTAATGTTTGTCATGAACAACAAAGCCATTGTCCATCATAAATAATAAAACCATTGTCCTCCAGAAATAATTGTTCCCCTTGAATAGCAACATCATTGTTCACCATAAATAGCAAAAAAGTTGTTCATTGTGAACAAAAAATCACTAATTATCATTAACAATTGTTGATCATGAATAGAAAAATCACTATTTATCGTGAACATCAAAATCATTGTTCAGCATTAACAGTAAACCACCTTGTTCATAAGCCTTTTTATCTCATACTCCTCCCGCTCTTGCAACCCTGCACAAAACCCGTACCTAGCCTCCACATAATTAGCCCAATACAATTTAAAACTAGAATTCAAAGCCCTAATAAACATTCATCTTATCCTCTAAACCTGCTCCTTGATTTCCTCCAACAAATCAATTGAAAAAACTTCAAAATTTAAGCCTGTCTTAATAATATTATAACTAATTATCTACAATCCCACCCCAAAATTAAATTAACAAAGTGAATATAATAACCTAAAACAAATGCAAATCATTTCAAGTTCAAATTCCACCCATCTTACCACTTTTTTTTGGCATGTTATTGTGCAAAATAAATTATTATTTATAAATAACAGTTTACTATTTCATGGAAACAATAATGTCTTTTTTCACACTTTTTTTATTGTGTATCATGCCTACACCTAGATGCATATGAATAATAACCAAGACCATAATGTTTTAAGAAAAAAATGAATAATAAAAGACGAAAAGAGAAGGTGAAAAGCATACTTAAGGGCTTAGATCTTCCTCGAGGCATCAATATAATCAAGGTGTTGGTCTTGCACCACCGCTTTAAAATGAGCTCATTAATGCACCTTCAAAATACTTATCAACATCTAACCATTAAAAATGTCATCTAGTACTTGATGATCTATAATTGATGGAGGTATTATGTTTATTTCAGGTCTATTACAACTAACATTCTCTAAGTTAAGAGTATTTTTCTATCAAAGAATTGATGTGACATAAATTTTATATTTTCATTTTTTTCACAAATATTTAAGACATTTTATATAATATAAACCTTAGTCATTTCATTGTTTTTTTAGGACTAGTTTATGCTAGGCCAAAGTTTGTTAGTAGTTTGTCAACAATGTATTATCAATTTAGTATCTTTTTAGCATCAATAATTGTAAGTATTGTGAAGTATGTAATAAACTTTTATGTTATAAGTAAAATTCTTATTATGGATACAGAAACCTTTATTCATTATCAATTCTATGATTTTGATTATTGATCTTCTGTGAGACCTAAAGCCTTTCCTAGAGAGGCAATCATCATATTCAGGCATCACGTTGTTCTTTGTTTGCTTTTTCTTAATCTTTCCTTTTTTAAGTTTTATCCATCTTTACTTCTTTCATGGTCATCGAGCAACAAATTAATTCATGAATTAATTCATGAATCTAATAATCTCATTCTCATATCTATATATATATATATATATAGAGAGAGAGAGAGAGAGAGGAAATATTAAAAAATGATTTCAGCGATGTAAAATATATACTGATGTTGTTAACAATTTATGCTTATTTACTGAGAGCGCTGATTTTTAAGAAAGATACTCTATGTTACAGAGTGTAGGCAACCAACCGTGCATTACTATGATGCACTGACACTTCCCCTCAAAGAGGTGTGCAGTGTCCGACACCGTATCCGACACGACACTCTCCCGACACTCCTCCGACACGTGTCGGACACGCCGAAAACGTGTTCGATTAAAAAAATATTAAATACAAATTGGACACCTGTGTTCGACACGCATATCTTTAATATTTTATGAATTTTTTTAAATATAATTTCTTGTATTTGACGGGATTTAAATTAAATTTCTTATTTCAGATCCACAACACCAAATCAACGTCCGCACTTAATACCCAATCATCGAATATTCTCATTTTCATTTCTTTTTGGCAGTGAAGGTATTTTCATCTCCTCTCTCGGTGACTGATAAACGACGTTGACGCCTAACTCTTGACATCCTAATATTAATCATTTTAAGCACAAAATCAAGTTAAATGACTTATTATTTTCAAATTATTTTTAAAATTATACTTATTTAATTTTTATACACTATTTTTTAAATATAAAAATTATAATACTGTGTCCAACCAGTGTCCGTGTCCTATATTTTTAATAACTGACATGTCCCGTGTCCGTATTGTGTCGTATTCGTGTCGCCGTGTCCGTGTCTGTGCATCATAAGTGCATTAGGATGAGAGGGCTTGACTATTAAACCCTGCAGCTAAATTCTTGTTGCTAGACTATTGCAACCATGTTGCAGCCTAAGACAAAAAAGCAAGAAAGACATTTCAAATCACAAGAAAAATTTGAGGTGTACCAGCGCATGAAGCTCCTGCTAATGCAAGATAAAATGAGAGCTTAATCTATGCAACCCTACATTTGCAGAGAGATTATTTGCTTCCAACCTAGTTGATGGGGACATCGACAGGAGGTTTCGACGCGTTTATCAGAGGCGACACAGGAGATTGATGGCCATGATGGATAGTCTTTACTTTTGATGCATTTTTTGTATTAGCATTTTATGTACTAATCATGTTATTTCAGTTTTTCCGTTTTTGCCCTTATGGGTAGTTAGTCGCTATTGTAGCCCAAAGGGGCATTTTAGTCTTTTGTTTCCTTGTCATTTTGAGGCCTATATATGTGGTCATTTTCTTATGTATGAGGATGATTGATGAATGAAAAAAATTTCTACTTATCGATCTCTTTGTGAGTTCTACATTTTCCTAGTTCTCTTCGTGAGTTCTTGAGAAGAGAGTTTTGTGGATCTCTGTGTGAGTTCCGGCATTCCTACGACCTCTTTGTGAGATCTTGAGGAAGAAGTACTTGAGGTTAGCAATTCCCTAATTTCTCCAAATTTTTATCCTTCACCAAGCTTTTGTTTTTTCCTTCCTACATTTCTCCTTGTCGTCGGCCTCATTGGACCGTCCAGGCCTTTGGTCGACAGCCAATCACTCCCTCCAGCAGCTGGCCCCCTCTGCCGACCCCAGCTCCTACAGCTGGCAGCCACCCGTGAGCCTCCAGTCCGCCGATCTCCAGCCTCCCACCTTGCCGCCGGCTTCCCCCTTGATCCAATTCCGTTTGAATTTCAAATCTCCTTGATTAAATTAATTTTCTAATTAGTATTCCTCTATTTAGGAAAGACATTTAAAGGGATTAAAGCCTAATTTGAAATTCAAATTCTTTTCCCTCTCATATCATGTCAATTTGGAAAGTTACTTAAATATAATCAAATCTGAAATTAAAACTTCAGATTTGATTATGAATTAGTTATTAAACCTTGGGCCCCACTTTCTTAATTCTCAAACCTCTCTCTCCTTCCCATATGGCCGGCCCCTTAATGGGCCTCTTCTCTCTCCTAAATTAACTCCTAATCACCACTAAATCAGCCCCAAATCCTCCTCCACTGCCGCCCCCCCTTCCCTCATGGGATTGATTTGAAATTTCAACTTAAATCCTCTACCAAACTTCTAAAAATCTGAAATTATTTCAGATTTCCTGGAATTACCTATTGCTCTCCCACCCTAGCCAATCCCTCAAGACTTCTTGCCGACCACACGACTTCTCCCCTCCTTTTCTCCTTGCGTCCGTTGTTGCTCCTTCATCTCTCAACAAGGATGCATGGCGGATCCCGAAGTTGATAGCGGATTCATGTTCGACGTCTACGGAGACATTCACATCGTTCGTTCACCGTTCTTTGACGTCGGGTTTGGTTTTGACGACACTGTTGAAGAGTATTTGAACCGAATCCTCCCCACCCTCGTGGACGTCATCGACGATCAATTCTCGGACTACGAGTGGACCATCAACAATCATCCACCCGTGCCACGTCCACCTCCGACTACCTTCCCAACAACGACGTTCCTCGGCTCATCCGTCCTAGTGGCTACCTCATTTCTAGTGTGGACGATCTTCCTCCTCTCAACCTAGATTCGTAGGGAAGAGAGTAGATCCCCAAGGTGAACAACTCCTTATTAACTTTTGGATATGTGTGTTAAGCTCTTACATTACTTTGCCTTTTTTTTTTTTTTTTTTTGATTAAATTGTCTTGGTTAATCTTCATACAACTCTTAGCCTAAGCAAGTGGAATACTGAGAATTCTTGTAACTAACTTGGAATTGACGCATAATTTTATAACGGTTAAACTTTTAGTAAATTCTCTTTATAATCTTGTGTAACTCCAAGCTTGCATCACATCACTAGTACTTTAGAATATACAAGATGCAACATAACCATCCCTCTTAAGAATAGAATTCATAAAACTGCTAGGAAAGGAACTTACAAAATGTTGAGAACAAGAAGAATATTAGTCCATGGCCTTTTGTTGAAAGGACTTCCAGTGGAAGCCTTAAGCTGAAACTTCTGTTTATCAACATTTCTGTTTCCAGATTCACTCCCACTAAAGACTGAAAAACAAGATGAGCACGATGATGAAAATGTATCATACAATGCTTTGAAAAGAGAATAATGTCGCCAACACCAACTGTCCGTAATTTTGTGAAGCTCGGATAAATGACAATAGTCCTGTATATCAAAAGAAAGAGTAAGAATGAAAATATATGCATATAAAGCTCATTGAAGTTTATAACTTGAGTGAAACAATATCATCAAACAAATGGCTGTCAAAGCAAAATAAATTTTCATAAAAATGAGACAAAGCAATTGATATGGAAAGCTATGCAAATGAATTTTCTTGATATTTGCACTAACGTCCTCCCTCCCTTCCTCTTTCTTAAAACAAAAGATTTTCTGAAAAGCTTAGCATCCTTTAAGCAATAAAGACCACAAACGCTCACTAATATTAACAGGTGCAAGAATTAATAGAAAACTAAGGATGCAAAGGCAAAGCTAACTCCATGATTCATGCTAAGTATGCATACAGTAAGGTTAAAATTAAGGAAGCAAGGCTGTGCACAAGCTTCAAACCATTATGGTTCGTCTTTACAGGTTTGAATGAATACCAACAACAAATATACGTGTAACCTTCACCATCAAATGCTAGATGCTAAACAATACATGCTTTCTTACATAAGATATTACAAGCTGTAAGGAGAACCATGCTATACAACACCAGATCAAAAAGCTATTCCTTAAATCTTCAAGCATAAATCAGGATTTACATATCTTGTATAAAGTCAGTCAGTAACTGTTCATCCTTACTCTGTTATTTCTTTATTATCCATGATTATCCATATCACACATTTTTTCAGCTCTACATATTTGTTTAAACATCAATAATTAGTCTAATTAAAGGAATTTCCCCTAGAAAAAACTAATTACTCTCACCATGTAAATATAAGCTGTTTCTCCCAGAGGGATATCATTCCTTGCTACTTGAATTCAATGTTGCTTTGACTTGTTTTTGCATTATTTTAGCATGCTCTTGAGCGAAATATCGTTACAGCTTGGTTCTCATGTTGATGTCCAGATATCCACAGCTTTTGGTTTGGTTAAACCAAATTTATACCACTGCATCCCACTAAATTTTGCCATCCAAGCAAGCTTCAGTCTTAAGGTCCTGCTTTTTTCATTGTTAATCTTCCAAACCACGTCTTCCCATGCTTCATAAAAAACCCATCCACTTATTTTCTTCCCCTTAATCAACCCCATTATTTCACCACTAAAATAAGACAACAAAGAAGACTGGAAGAAAGACAGGAAAAAGAATGGAGTATTCCATTCAGAAATAGAACTTAAGAAAAAAAAAAGAAAAAAATTATAGAGAAAATACAAGCACTGGTGATGAGAGATTAGAAGAAGAAAATTTGGAAAAAAAAAAAACAAAGGTCTAGATAAAAGAAGACCTCCTTTGCCGCTGTCCTTGTGTTCATTTCGTTGGCTGTAACCACATTGTCGACATCATCACCAGCTATTATTATGTTGATTGCTTGGCCCTGCCCTTAGGTTCACCACTGAAATCGATAATTCACCAATAATCACTTAACAACCATTACTTCTTGAACCCCAAAACCAGTAAACTTTGCAACATAGCATTAAAGTGAGTAATGATGCATCGCCACTAATATATCACTCTACCATTAGTGATATTGATGTGCCACACAAATTGCCATTTTAAATACACTTCTTAAATGTCGACAACACCATTTCATTAACATGCCACTAAAAACACAGAAATCCACTTTTACCACAAGATGCAACACTTCTTACCGGACAATCTGCAAAATTGCACAAACTCCATCTGCTCCTACCCGCCATTTACACTAGTTGTCATGACTCAAATTGCAAGGATCTACCACTGAAGATATAGTGATTGCACCATTTATTAACCATTACTCTCTTATTATAGTCTATCTCCATCACCCCAACCCTCTCATCAGGATGAATTTTCCATTGTTCTCTCTTCTTAGGGATGCATGTCACCAGCTCAACAATATAGTTGATGCCCTTTGGTTCTTCCACCAGCGACATTTTAACTTCATAAATGGAGCTCTACAAGTTATTTCCCTCTAGCTATTAATATTGACCCTTATTTATATTGCTATCATGTTTATTTCGTAGTTAGGACTAGTCTGGTACTTTTTATCTATGTTGGGATAATTTTTTATTTTTCAATCAGGTATATTCTATAATTAGGTAATTAGGTTTCAATTTTAGTAATATAGTTAGTTGAAATTGATGATGAAATAGCAAAGTCTTTTTGTATAATGACTTATAAAGCTTCTGGATATTTTTTCATAGTTGTGAAATGTTCTTGAGATCTACAAATAGTATTTTTCCAATATTGTTGTTGATGATGATGAATTCTTTCCCTATCTCTCCCTTCTTTGGATGGATCTCACCTTCATCACCTCTTCTTCAAGATAGATTTCTCATTGGTCTTAGGATGGATGTCTTTATCTTTGCAATGTAGTTGATGCACTTTAGTTATTCCACCAACATTTCAATTCACCTAAGTGGAGTCCATTGCAGACCAGCAAAACTGATATAGTGCAAAATCTTTCATTCTAATAATCAATATTGAGTCTTATTTGTATCCATATCAAGTTTGTTATCATTTAGGATGAGTTTGGCGATTTTTTATTTGTTTAGAGCTAGTTTTATCATGTTTTAATAAGACCAATTCTCTAAATAGGATCCACATATGTAATTTAGATCATTATAGCTGTGCCTTTTTTTCTAGCTTTCTTCCTTTTGGTTGACCCTCCACCTTTCTCCCAACTTTAGAGGCTAACCTTAGGGTTTCTCCCTGTTGTCTTCCTCTCTATTTCATGCCTCTTTTCCTCTAAGTTGCATATTCGACTAATTTCTAAATCTTCTTATTCTCTATCTACACCAGATTATTCACTTCATAGATATCAAAACAAAAATCATCCACAATCCTTGTATTGCTATGTATCAAAGTCCTAGGCAAGCATTTCTAGGATAATTACAAATAAGTCACAGGCAAGCTAATTCATTGGCTTACAAAGCTCTTTCAATCATGTGTAAGTAGCAAAAATCATTGATCAATTCATCCAAGGGCTTCAAAACTTGTAAACACTATATAGTTCTTGTCGACTTGAAAGAACAATTCATGCAACATATTTTCAACTCACTTAAGGAATTGTTTGTTATATACAGAACAAGCCCACCTCACATGTTTCTCATACGGCACAAAACTGTTGCTCAGCTACAACAAGGAGTACCATATCATACTAAGAATGTGCCCCAGGATTAGCATTACACAGTTTTGTTTTTAGCCTTCATATCATACCGTCCATGAAAATTTTGATGCCAGACTAAAATTTCTATCCCAGCCATTCTAAATGACTAAATGAGCCAATCTTCTCATCTATAAACCTTGATTTAAATCTCTATTGTACAGTATTCATATTAATCACTAGACAAGTATTATATCCCCCTACCGCGGAAAGTCAACAGCGCACTACTATAGAGGTATGCTAGAAGAAAATGGCGGAGAAGAAAGGTATATGTTTTGGTAGACCTGGGAGAGAGGGCAGCGAAGGAGAAGATGGAAATGGCTTGAGCAACGGAGACGGACGAGATGACCGAGGTGCAGGGCAGAAGCGACGGTGATAATGTGCGCGGGGCGGAATCCTTTGCCGGAAATTGAACCCGGACATCTCGGGTACAGAGGGATCGATGCCATCTCCCTCCTCTATCCAGCAAAATAACCCGACTTTCTAACCTTGGTGGCGATGGGGTATTAATAATCTTCTTAGATTTTGCATCTTTTGGAATGGATAGAGGAAGTCATTAGTAACAATGCTTTTTTTAAAAATCTCTATCTTTTTTTTTGTGAGCTGCTCTTTATATTTCATATGAAAAGAAAGAAATAGTAGAAGATTTGGTTACGTGTTTAACAGCAGCACAACTATCTCGACTCTCATTAAAAGTGCGGTGTTTGATAAAGTGGCAAAATGGAAAGCTGTTTCTTCCTTACTCTGCAGCTTATAAGGGCTGTTGGAGGCTTTTTTCTTTTGCAGCTGGTTCGGGGATTGCTCTGGAAGGATTTTGATAACTTGCAGTATGTGGTGGCTGAATTTTTCTCTGGTAACTGGTTTGAGCATTTTGTTTATGGTTGTGCTGGAGGTTTTTGGGTTGCTAAATTAAAGTCATAGATCGGACGATGATGACAGTCTCTTTGTTATCCCTCGGACGGTCTAATTTAGGCAACCAGGGATATTGTTGGATTGGTATAGCTTTAGGTATTTTTCTGAGTCCATAGGTTCTATGGTTTTAATGTTTCACCTGTGGACTTTAGGTTTTTTTTATTAGTGCAGTTTTAATACAAGTTATTTTTTATTTTGTTGCTTTGAGAGCTTGCTCCCATTTGTTTGGAGCGTTTTTGTCACAAATTCTTTCCTCTCTCACTTGTAATAGTTGTTATTTTTCATGCTTTTAATATACGGGCCATGCCCAAATTTTCCCAAAAAAAAAAAAATTAATCATGAAAATTTGTAATTTTATTTTTATTCAATTTATATATAATAATAGAATTATATAATATATGTACATATATATTAGGCTCCAACTTAAAAAAACAAAAACAGGCATAAAGTTTTTTATTTATTGAAATTAAAAAAACATATTTTGAGATTAATTTGATTGTGGGAACTCATTAAAATTCTTTCGAAAAGCTTTGCTAGAAAATAAAATTTAAGTTTGATATATAAAAAATAATTTTGTAGACATTAAAAATTTTTATAAAAAATAAATAATAACTACAACGGTAAAAATCAACATAAAGTTCTAAGCATGTATAAAATTTAAATTTCAAAATAATAATTTATTACCATTATTCATTTTTCTTTTTCTAAACATTTCTTTCTTCTTCTTTATTATTTTTTAAATTTAAAATTTCCTTAAAAAAGAATTAACAAACTTGCTTTTTTCTTATTACTCTTACCACCATTAGTCGATCTGACATGGGGAGAATAGTATATAAAATAGGACATTGTGCAAGGCGCTTAAAATTTGACTTATCACACTTGATGGCGTAATATCTCCTCTGAATAAAAAAATATTGAAAAAAATATGATGAATATAGCTGTAGTTTTGTGTATATGCAACTAGAAATGAAAGTAATGTCAAGCACAATCATGAACGACAAATAAGCTATTAATGTGCCCTACATAATAGAAGAATCGTAATATAAGAAAATAAGAGCAAGAATAATAATGTACCTCTAATTTTAAACTAGTTATGAAAATTGCCCCTAATTTGAGTACTTTTTATCTTCAGGGGATTAAAAAAAGACAAATTTAAGTATTAAAAAAAATAAAGGTCTTATCTCCATTTTGCTCAAACATAACCTCATCATCTATATATCCAAAAAAGAAATGATCATTTAAGTAAGTGATCTCCCAAAAATCAAGATTCAACTCAATATACATCCAATTTGTTAAAGGACGTCATGCATCTAAGAAGTGTAAATTAGAAAGCTACTTTTGGGACGGCTTTCGTTCTGCTTCCTGAAGCAGATTTTCAATATAAAAATTAAAATTCTTGTACTAGAAAACTGTTTTAAGAAGTAGTAAGAAAGCCGTCCCAAACGAAGCCTAAATTTTTTGTACTAAAAAGCTATTTTAAGAAGTAGTAAAAAAGCCGTCCCAAACAAAGCCTTACTCCGCTAAAACCGTCTTGTTGGGAACCTAACCGGTTTCCACCTCATGGCTCCCTCCACTTTGCAACTGGCCTTCCAGAACTGCTAACATGTTATCAGGAGGGCATCTATCAGCTGGGTTCTGAGGCGACATTTGGCAGAAGCACTCAGGCCAAGAGTTAGTGTAAAAAGACTCTGGATGAACTCGTTTATGAGGCCCCCCAAACTTGGTATTGAACATTATTTGGCGAACAAGTTCCTCAAAATCTGCTTGACGACCCTCTTCCCTGTCAATAAAGATGGGAGCCAATGCTTTTCGATCAGGCTGGATCGTCGTTCGGAAGCCATAGTAGAGACGGTGGCCCAAGAGGTTGTTCGCAAAGTTGCTGGGACCATCATAAGTGGGCATGAAAATATCAGAGAGGAGACAAACCATATAGTCAACAGCAGCACCAACCAGTCCCTGGGCGCTATCTTCAAGCTTCTCAGCACCTATTACTGTACTATGATTCTCAAGGTGTGGGAAGAGAGCTTTGAAAGGCTTCATGAAACGATCCCCACCAAAAAGCTCACCAGCAGCAAGGTAGATGCGAGTAGAGTTGTCAAAACCCATGGCACGTAATATGAGGCCCACCTGCAGAAAGATGAGAGAAAATGTTATACTAGAACGCATTAATTTGCAGCTCATTACATCCATGCTGCTCCTGTTCCTTTTTCTCTTAAAATAACCAAATATCTTTAAGGTTATGTTAAGATAAAGGGAAGGCGAAATAGTGATATTGAGAATCAGCAACTTTTGGCTCTATAGTGAGCCTGGTATCTTCAACAATTAATTGCCTACTAAAGGCATCACATTATTCTCTCCAGAAAATTATTCAAATAAAATATATAATTTCAATTATTTTCTACTAAAGACATCACTAGGTGAAGTCTGATATTATATACATATACGTCAGCAAAGAAACCTTATAATGACAAAAGAAAAACAAACATTATAAAAGAAATGCTTTATCATATATGAAAATTATTATTTATTAACAACACTCCAATATTAGCATTCATTAATCCTTCTCAGTTATCACATATTGTGTCAATATCAATATTTCATACAAAATGTTAAAAACCGTTAAAAAACGGAAAATACCAATGCCCGCTTCAAAATAACCAAATAAAAAATGTCTACATGACCATAACTAATTCAAGTTAGCATACTGAAGGTCAAAACTATGATTATCATTAACACTAGCACATCGTAATGAAACCATGAGGTGATGAAGTACAAAATGAGTATCTGGTGTAACCATACAGTCCCTTTGCTTGGAAACGATATGTACTTATAACATATTCTCTAGGACTAAAAATCAAAGAGATCAAATATTTATGGACAGATTATTGACATAGGAGTTTACCTCTTCTGGAGTCAATGGGCACTTTCCAATTATCCTCCTTTGTCGATAAACAAGCTTCTTTTCTGCAAAATTTTCTTTTCGGTATTTCATCAATATCTTTTGTTCTTCTATTGTAAATATATCCAGGCACCTGAAATCGTGTTTTTTCAAAGAAAAATGATATGTCAAAAGATTGAAATGATGATAATGCAATTTCCCGTGCCTAGATTGCAAATAATGCAAAACTAAGGAAAGAAGTTAGACAATGATGTATAGTAAATAATGTCTTCAACGTAAAATGACCTGCTGCTAAAAACTTCCCACATCAATCATCAAAATTTTAATATAAACTTCACTTCCAAATTATATAAAAAAATTGGTCTTTGGGTTTCTAAAATACTGAGATTGAGCGTGACAGATGCATCTTGGATACTGAGGTACGAATGTAAAAAATAAAAAAAATATTTGCAAATTGGCATCAGAATTAACATTAGGGAGATCCCAGTGACTGTGCTTTTCACCTTGCATTCCTTATTTCTTAGGCTAAGCAAATAAAAATTATTACGTCTATAACAGTTACTGGTGGCATTTCTGTGTTGACAATGTTGCAACGAGACTAATGCAAGAAGTAAGCATATATTGGTGGTTATACATGTTATCATTAACTATGGTTTGCATCAGCCAATTAACTTTACATGAAAATACTTCATTTTACATCAATTTTTCTCTGGACCACATGGCGTCTGACTCAGAATACTTTCAAGGTCTTTCTATGGCATTGAAGCAACCTAATGTCACAACTATGGCTGCAGCTCTTTAGTACTAAACGTCAAAAATAGAGGCAGCAGCCACAAAGCAGTGGCATGTGCTCCTGCTCAAGCCTGTCTTCAAGAAAAACATGGCCATAAATGCAATATATGTCTAAGTCAGTAGAGTTCAAAAGTGGATGTGCAGGAGGAACACGGGGTCCAAAACAGAACGTGTTTGAATATTCATGTTATGAGGGTTCATTGATGAAGTAAGATTCTAGACTTCAATATTTCATACAAATGATAAGAAGCCCTTGAAATGTTCTGAAAAAGCACATGGATGGCGCTAAACTTGCACAAATAGGAAGAAATTCTATAAATAAGATTTTAGTATGGCAGAAAATACCCCGCAAATGCAAGCATATCCATTTCAAAGCGGAGGTGTATCGACATGAAATGCCCCTGCGATCGGAGTTTATCAACTATATCATGGCTCAATTTCATAATGTGTGGCTTAAATCTTAGTGCATGATAATTCACTCTGCATCTTAATCTCTGGAGTTCAGGATCATCAATCTCTTCAGCCAGCCGATGTGAAAAAGGAGTCAGGTAAATAGCACCATGATCCTTCATCTTTTTTAAAGCAACTGTAGTATACCAATTCAGAGGAGCATCTTTTGGTGGACGAATCTGGATGTTAAAAAGACAGACACAAATGTATTACAAAACAATTTGAGTTTTTGCACATAAATTTCTTGTTGAGGATGGACTCCTAGAATTGAAATGTAAAACAAAAGAGCCAAACAAAGTTAACCTGAAAAGCTTTCAACTTCTTGGCCTTCCCATGAGAGGTGATTTCAGGAAGCTTTGCAACAATGCGAACATCATAGCGTAAAGTATTAATGAAATATTCAACATCATATACACCGGGAAAACCGCTGGGTTTATTTATAAAATAAGTCTATATTAGTATTATATCGAAACATCCAGACAGGTATTACAATAAACAAACTGCAAGAAAAGATTCTTTAGGTGCTGTGAAAATAAGCCTTCCTAATAAGATACATTAATGAAAACTTTCACTTACAACACAAATATTTGAACTCAGTTATCTACAAACAAGAATACAAAATCAGAAATGCTAAAGAAATCATTAGTTACCAAAACAAAGTGTTGCTCTACATAAAAATGAATGCCAGTGATTTGTTCATGCTTTGTCAAAAAAAAACTTTGTGCACAGAAAGTGTAAAATGGTTAAAAAACCATACATTAGTTTAAAAAACATGATGTTAGTGTTTCCAAGGTATATTCAAGAAAATCTAGATAACAAAATTGAATACAAAATGTAAGCCAGAACATTTGAAGTGAAGAAAATAATCCATAAATGGTAATGAAGTACCTTTCATCATGCCAAAAAGAATTGGTATCCAACTCAGGCAACACGAGTGTAGCATTCATGATACGTGCTGCAAGAACGGCATTGCATATCTAAACAGAAAAGATAAAATAATAAATTTATTGCTCAAGATGTTGAAGGATTAAACTATAGAATGCATGGAAAGACATGTGTCCCTTTTATCCAGAAGGTTGTACACTAAAATATAGTTATTTGAGGGGCTGCTTGGTTTGAGAAAAAAGGAATGCTGTGTAAAATGAATGCAATGCTTTTTTGTGATCCTAACATGCATATTTGCGATCTGAACTGAAACATTCTGTGTGGGAATGTTGATTTGCCTTTGAGCAATTGTGATGGTTTGGACAAAAAATCTGGGAAGAATGTGAATGTCAATGATAAGGAAGTAAGTAGGTGTATAGAATTCCCCAATTCAGCCATCCAAAACCACATTGCTACAGGCTTTTGCACACCAAGTGTTTGTGGGAATGCCCTAGCGATGCCCCTCCAGCTCATAACTTTCTTGTTGCCCCTCTAGCAGGTGTTACTGGACACAAACTTTTAAAATTTCATAAAATACACTGATTTTATTTTACTATGCATACACCCACTTTGACAGAAAAAATAGTTCCTTTTTTTTATACGTTCCGAAGACCCAACCAAATAGAAAAAAATAGTTCCGTTGCATTCACTTTACAGATAACCAAACAGCCTATATTTACTTTAAATTGTATTTACTTTACAGCCAACCAAACAGCCCCTCAATAAAGCAGGCATACAGGTGCAAGACATGCATTTTAATTCTAAAATTTCTGTATTGCACAATTTTACCTTCATTTTCACTCTCTAGAAAATATTCATTGAACATTAAATCTCCAACATACAAGAAAAATGGATACCAACAAAATTATCATGGAAAATGTATAGCAGCATTTTTTTAATTAGGTCATAAAACATTACTTGCCCATTGCCAACAGAATTAATTCTACCTTCTTTAAGTTTTCCTAGTTTTGAGCCTCAGCATAACACAGTTTTCATCTGAAGTTTAAACTTACCAATGGCCTTAATTTAGGCCTTGCATCTGATTCTTTAATTTGTTTAAATTTTATTCGAACAGCAGAAGAAAAAAAAATGAAACTCGTTTCAAACTCAGTAAGATGAGTGACTTTTACCTTCGTTTGCAACCTTGAAAAACATTATTTGGAAACCAATCAAATTTACCTTGACGCGACAAAAAGAATATCAAATTTGTTATAATTTTTATGGCGATATGTAGTAAGTCAGTCTCGGTATGCCTTATTTTGAAAAACAATCTGGGCCTATCCATGTTTATATTATTTATTAAACCTCTCTGACATAGCATGCCATAAAAAAAAAAATCAACTTGACATAATATATCAGAAAGCAACACAGTATGAACAAAATGTTGTTTAAATAATGTCAATTAAGAGAAAATTAGTTAGGATACTAATGCTATATGGGGAAGTTTCTAAACATATTCTTTGAAGAGATACCATAAGAAAGCCAGAAATAAAGTATACTGATACCACAAAAAAGTGCTTGTGCTGCCAATGATAATGCTACTAATTTCAAGATGGAGAAATAATTAATTTACATGCCCTATCTAATGGCAAGAAATTTGAATTGAAATATAAATTTAAAAAAATATCATACCGCAGTGCGCTGTTGATTTAAACCACCATTACAACGAACTCTCAAATAGCCATTGCTCTCAGTTGGAGGAGCTAAAACGTTGAATCCCAATAAAATACAATGATTATTAATTCGATGACATGGACTGATTAGAAATGTCAAACCAAAATTATATAATTTTTCAAAAAAGAAATTGTCTCAAAAGAGTATGCAAATTTACATACAAGGCCAATAAGACCGTGGAGCAGATGATGGTCTCCAACCAGCATCAATGTTAATGTGACCAAACCATCTAAGGCGACTCTCTCTAATCTTATCTTCCACTGGAGCTACTCCGTTCAACTGCATCAGATGAATGCGAGGGGATAAAATTAAATAATGACAAAATTAATCAATAATGCAGGAATGCTCTGTAGTTTGAAAGTATTGCTGCCAACAAAATCCTAATGGTTGAACTATTGATAGTGAGAAGATGCAATCTTAAGAGCATAATTGGCCATAGCAAATCGTGCACTATGACACCAGGATCCTTTATAGCCATAGAACATCACATAACGTGCATAATGTCAAGCATGCTCCTTAAAAAAAAAAAATCAAAAAAGTTATGGATAATAAATCAATAACCCAATAACATAAGAAAAAAATAGTCAAAACAAAAGCACACACAAACATGTAATGTCAAAAGTAGAAAAATAAGATTGTTTAGATTTAGCAAACATAAGGACTAATGAAAGATTATACATAAGGTTCACCTTGAACAATTAACTAAAAAATTCATTGAACGTTTTCCATAGTGACATGTTGTTCAACCATCAACCATAAGAGAATAGGCATATTTGAAACAAATTTCTTTATAAGATTATAATGATTTTTGCATGTGTTGTACCTTTTTTATTTTCAAGCAAGGAAAATAATTATGCTAGTTGGAGGTTTCTTTCAAGAATCAAATTGTCAAAAAGCCTCCACAATAGTTTGAAAGCTATCAATCTTCATTAAAGCCAAAGGAGATACTCACATCATGCATCCATCAAAATATAAAAACACTTGAACTGTTTTTTCCCACAACTTCTTAGTTACCATTTAAATATATGTATTCTCCAAAACTTATTCTGGAACTGCACTTGAAAAGATATCCAGGTCCTTCATCATTGGACATTTTAACTTGAAGCATTTGATATATATCAACCTTTAAAGCACAACATGCAACATACATTTCTTGTTCACAAGTTGCTGCCCTCAATGAACATCATTTGCTCTAATTCGACTTGATTTCAGCTATATCAAGTAAAGTAACTCGTTATTATACTTCTTGATCTCTCTTGAAAACTCGCAATCATTCCTTAGAATTAATAAGATGACTCCACCACTCTATAAGTTTTGATAACAACATTTTTGTTTGACCAAGAATTATGATCTTATATCCTTGACATATATATTAAATTGGATCAAAGAAATTAGCATATTAGATAACACATCCCATTCTATTATGTCCTTAATAAATTATGATCAAATTCACCCTTTCATTGGGTCAATAATCAACGTTATAATAGCACACACATCCTAATAAGAGGAGGGCTAAATACATCTCCCCACATCTATAAATAGAAATAAGAACAAGACAATTCTTTGTAATCATTTGTGTTCATTTTTTATAACTTCCAAATAAGCTGAAGGATGAAGGAGATGGGTAGCAAGTAGCTGAAGCTTGCTGATAATAAACTATATAACTATCTTCTCTAAAATACATATGTGTCATCGGCTCATCTATCTTCTCTAAGATACACATGTGTCATCGGCTCATCGCCCATAATGACTTGTAAAGAATGATACTACAACTATGGACATCATGGATTTATCTATATTAGTGCATCCATATTGAGTCAAATTTCTCTTTCATGCTAAACAAAAACTCTTCGACCTCAAGTTCACATTTTATCATACTTTCTTATCATCATCAACAAGAACAACATAATAAACATTGAGGAATAGCTTATCATCAACATATCCACCACCTTCAATCTCAACATAATGTTTTTCTTTGTCCTTAACACTATGTACTATAACATGGACATCAATTGGCTCAATGAACTAGTAATGTTGCTTTTCATTAGGCCCATTGGAGCTTTCTCCCTAGATGAGTTAACGGATTGAATAAAAAGTAAGAGAATGGATCCACAAGCCCATTTTAAAACCATTTTCAATGGAACATTGAACTTCATAAGAAATTTCATTCATACCAATAGAAGAATAAAATGGATCAAGACTTTTTTCAAGGCCCTTGTAATGCAAATCACCTCATTGGTTGTACACTGATTATAGGCAAGGAAACCTTAGAGCATCCTATTCGCTTAGGAATTTAGTGGGCTTTTGAAAGTTAATCTCATTCAATCAATTCTAAAAGAATGAGCTAATTGAACTCCATAGCTTACTATATATCAACTTCCATACCAACAATTTGATATTGATAATATCACATAGTTGACCTTAGGTGCATAGAACTTAAACAAAGAAATTTTGTCATCCATAATTATGTGTGGATCAAAGGTTTTGCACTCCTTAGAGCGTCCTTCCCACTAGACAATTACTATCAGTGACGGCATAAACCAACTGGTTATCTTCTACTTTGGGATTCACATGAATTAGAAGATAAACTTTACAGTTAAATATAATAAATCAGCAGTTTGCAAGCCTTAAATGAAGGAATGACCATCTTGAGCTTGTAGTCAATGCTACTATATGGTTGTAGAGTGGGAACACCACATTACAATGGCAGTAAGAAATTAATTACAATCTTTTCAATCCTTAATTTTTCTCTATACAATGGCAAAGTACTTGATACCCAACTGTGTTAACTAGTCATGCACCCCTCATGAAGTCCTCACTTGCAGGGCTTGAACTATTCCCAAACTAAAGAGGGGGCAAATTTTTAAAAGAGCTTCTATCTTTATTTGAATAGACATAAAAAGTCATGCTAAAAAGTTCTAGAAGAAAAAGTTCATGTGTGTACATCAACCTAGCGCTAACGACATTGGATGCATTATTTAGGCAAATTTTTTTTGTTGTCCACTGTTTAGGTGATAAATGGAGATTTAGTTCAAATTTTTTTTAAATCTTGTTGAGCACAAGTATGGTTTGATGACCCTAAAATGAAGGTCAGGTGAATATGCATGTTACTCATATTGACCGAATGACATGCATTAATGCTAAGATTGGCTACAAATACATCCACCAATAGTGAATGATTATGATAGGAAACACTTGTAGATCGCAAGTATTTCCTATCAATCTTCTAAAAAAAAACAAGAATTCTTCACAAAATCCGCACAAAATTACAAAAACATTAGATAATTTGTATTATTTGATGAAAGGAACACGGAAAATAGCAAGATACACTTGATCCTCAATTCGAGAGGAGGATTGTTCTCTCCCAAATCTCTAGACGCCGCTAGAGCCCAAAGAAAACCTAAATCTAAGAGATCTCAAATTTCAGCCAAATTCAAGATGCCCTAACCCTAGGAAAACAAACTATTTAATGCATACAAATCAAAAGGAATTCCCTAAACAATCCCTACATTCAAATTTCACTCTTAATTATCCCAAAATTCTTTCCTATTTGGCTCTAGCACGACGTGTGAGCCGGTCCCGCATGGACCGGCTGGATAGGTCCACTGGACCAGTCTAACAATACTCCCCTCTCGAAGATCCACCTTGTCCTCAAGGTGGAGATATGCTCATGTTCCGGTGGAGGGGGTCATCCTTAAGGTGGCAGAAAATACTTACCAAATTGCTGAAGTAGGGGTTGCCCTGAAAGAGAAACATCCCTTCCCTCCATCATGATCACATTCAGCTTGTGTAGTCCCACCCGATAAGCTTCCCCCACCTCTTGCATGTCCCTAACCATGTTCTTAAGTGATGTCATGGCTTTGGATAGCCCCGCATCTCCACTTAAAACCACCTTTCTCCCATCCACCATTAATTCCAACGTGACTGCTCCCCAATTGTTTTTTGTTTCCCCCAAAGTTTGCAACCACTTCATCCCCAGGATGACATCTGTACTTCCTAATTCTAGTGGAAGAAAGTCCTCCCTTACCTGAATCTCCTGGATGGTCAACATCACTCCTCTACAGATCCTCTGGCCTTTCTCCACCTTCACTGTACCCATCATCACTCCATAACAACCGGTGTCCACAAATTTCACTCCCAATTGGTCGACGGTCTGAGTGAAAATGAAATTGTGAGTAGCCCCACTATCAATTAGCACCTCCACCTCTCTGCCCTCTATCTCCCCCTTCACATTCATGGTATGATTCGTAGTGAATCCTACCACTAAGTTCAGGAAAACCTCAGCCAGATCCAAGTGTAGCTCTTCCTCCATCTCCTCCTCACCTCCCTCCTCAGTTTCCCTCGTCATCGCAGACGGTGAGAACCTGAAGAGTTCGGTCTTTGCACCGATGCCCTGGCGTATACTTCTCCTCGCACCTGAAACACAACCCTTTGATCTCTTCTCCTGCATCTCCTTCTCTGTCAGCCTCTTGAAATTTTCCCCACTCCTCCTACTGGCTTCTCCCTGGTGGTCTCATTAATGTTGCCTAAGGCAGGCTGCTTGGATGCTAGAAGAGTGTTCGTGGTCTTATAAGAGCCTCCTGAGCTGCCGCTCCTCGCTCCTTTCTCCATATTCTTCTGATTTTCCACCAGTTGTGCCAACTTCAAGGCCTCCCCCAAGTCACTAGGCATTTGAACTTTAACTGTAGCTCGGATCTCTGCCTTCAACCCCTTCATGAAGTTCCCCTCCAATACCATATCTGATAATCGCTCCACCCGCATGGTATATGATTTCATAATGAAATGTTGTCATTGATAATTCAATATTACTACCTCTTTTTCCATTTAAGGAAGGGTTTGGTGGGATGATTTCCAGGAAACTTTTGCTAACCAAAAATAAGTGGATTGATTTTTAATCTATAATAGAGTATGACTAAAGTTTGGTAACTAGAGGAATGTAATGGATGAAAAAGAGCAAACTTCGGGGTGCTTTCACCATAATTATTACTCAAAAGCACCATCATCCAGGAAACAATAGATATTGATTAATTCATATACTCAAATTTTTTGTAAGGTTGACTCAAGCCAACAAACTTAAAAAATAATAATAATAAACTCACTCTTAGCCATCACCCATTCTATAAAAATTCATACTAAAAGCATTACTTATCAAAAAATTAACTATATAAAACCCTATATATACAAAAGTTTAGCCAATGTAACATGAGTTATGGACATGTTTATCCTTTACTTAGCATTGAACACATGAGTTGTACCTATCCTTGCACAAAGGTAGAAAAGCATCAAGATAGAACGTGGCACTAGCTTAAACTAGCACAGATGAGATATTTTAAAAGTAATATTATGATGAAAAAAAAGTCAATACAATGCACAATATTATATATTTTCTATTAAGATGGAGGCATATGCCACCTACAATTTAGGGGAATGAGCCTAATAATGATTCCTTGGATAGTAATTGATGGTTGGGCTTCTATTCCTAATAAAAAAATGTAACGTAAAAAACATATCATTGCATGAAGCTCCAACCAATGTAGGGTTTGATGAGAGGTTAATCTACACAACCTTACCTCTACATTGTAAAGAGACTAATTTTATGAATTGAACCTATGACCTCTAGGTCACAATGGAGACAACTTAAAAAGATGTATCATATCGAGAATACATGAAGATGTATGCAAATAAGCTACTGTTTGACTTCTATCATCCAATATAACAACCAAGATTAACAAGCTAATGAGCACTTTAAGTACATTTAAAGATATTTAAAAAATTAAGATGTTCAATAATTATAGTATTTTTATTTGTCAAGGGTATTTTAGAAGTTCTATAATTTGATAGCCTACTATAAAATGATCTTTTCAAAAAACCAATAATAATCCGACTATGTTTATTAAATGAAATAAATTTCATGACTAGTAACATGGATGTTGAGAATCTATCCCTCTATGCTTTAAAGTTTCAACATCAATAGCTTGAGCAATAATTGGGTTTCTTCTTTCTTAGTTTTTTGCTCCCACTCTTCTCAAAATTTCTTTGTTACATCTACTTTTCTATTGTTCACACTATATCACAAAGATTGCAATTCCCAAGATGTGCACATGATGAAAAATGCATCTTTGTTATGGTGGGATAACTTGTACATTTTCTTTTTAAATATCCAAAATTTTATGAGAAAAAAATTCATTGAATTTTATAGTCAAGTAGTTGTAGATCAAGTATAAAAAATTAAAATGGCTGGTTGAAATAGCATGACAAAACTTCATAATGTTGTACATCAAAGTCTTTAGAACCAAAAGAAATTTTAATTCTAATGAATTTTTATTTTGATTAAGACCAACACTTTTTGTTTTGGAAAAATGATTTAGAAGTAGGATATTGTTTATTCCATAAGCAAAGACCATCCTTTTTATGCTTCATGCCTATCAAAACTAACTTAAAATCTCCTGAAATCCATTATCCCCTTCTCTTTGAGGAAAAAGGCGCAACAATAAATCTTGACTAAAACACCCAAGAGAAGGCAAGTTTGATCCCACAAGAACCAATTATTTAAGAATATGAGGCTTTTTAATCCATCAAATAACAATGAACTATGGTTTCCACGAACTCATGCTACTCATACATCCCAATCATATTTAGATAATGCTCAACAGCAACAATTCCCCAGTATAAGATGTACATATCCAACTATCCAAGTAGCTAATGAATCGTAGCTCATGTGGAATTGCCCTTTGAGTTATAAAGAGATTGCAAGAGTAAAATAACTAGAAGTACATAACCAAGTTGGCCTTCCAACTTGTTAAGCAGCAACAAACCAGCTGTTTCTAGCCAGTTCTAAGAAAGCTAACTATTGCTCTAGAATCAAAGAAGCCCAATGAAGAAGAAACATGAAAGGATAATCTTGATTTTAGCTATAAGTAAAATTTCTCTGCCAAGCATACCGCCAATATAATTCAAGAACCAAACCAGTATAATAATTATAAGGAAAAAAATTGTTAAAAAATGAAGCAGCGAAACCAAACCTTTATCCGACTGGAAGGACTTGAACGCCAGATCCTCAAGAAAAGCAAGATGGTGCAGATCAGCAGAACAAGCATCAGCACAGACAACCAACCCGCCGTCCCTTTCAGCCCACCGCCGAGCTGCTTCGGCTGCCTCGCTCCTCTCCTCCCCCAGCCGCTTCAAATAACACGTAGTTGATTAAAAAATCCTTTAGATTTCTGGGGTGGCGCAGAAAAAAGAGGACGAAATTATAAAGATTCGGGATTGATAGTACCTCTTCATGGCATCAAAATCTCCGAATCTCACAAAATGTTGGCGGAAGGAAATTATAACCCTAGAAATCTCCAAGTAGGGTTCTCGTTTGTGCTCTTCTCAGGCCGCTGCCCTTAGGGCATCTCCAATGGAACTTCATACTTTAGGGTTTATGCGGTTCTTCCGTCGCTCCAACCGATCATTGGCGTCTCACTATTTAAAGCTATTTATTTATTTTTAATTCGAAAATTAATTATTAGTTTTAAATATCCAAATTTAAAAAAAAAAATATTAATAATTAAAAAATAATAAATAAAAAAATATCTTGTTTTTTTTTTAAATTTAAATATTTTTTACCTAATTAATTAGTTTAAGATACAAAATTAAAATAAAAATTAAGATATTACAACATTAAATATTATTTTAATAATTATAATAGATTTAATTCAAAATTTTGATAACAAAATTTATTAGTAAAAATATATAAAATGAAGTATGAGAAAGAATATACTATGAATATTCTTTTTATGGTGTTAAAAAATGGAGTTTGGTTGAAGACAAGTTACTATATTTTGATATATTACTACATTTTGAAGTGAAAATAAGTTTTTTGATTGGAGATGCTCTTAGCCCTCAGCCTGCCAATAGGTTGGACATATCCACAACTAACGACGATGTAACGGGAAGGCAACGATCCAAGGTAACAAACATGAACCGCGGGATAAGTTTAGACGCGTACTGATATTAAAATTTTTGTCATGAATGAAGAGGATGAGTCGGAGCTCGCCGGTGTAACCCCACCATCCGGGGCCTAGGGCTGATTTTTATGGCGGTGGCGGGTGTTTCAATAGTAAATGTAAGTCATAATAATTTTAAAATACCTTCTTAGAGCAAACCTTGTGGGGCCGTCTAGATGCAAATTTGAGCAGAATTTCCTAAATTCAACCAAACTGTAAAAATGACATCTTTAAATCCTACATAATCTTAAATCCCATTTCTTATATGTTTTTGGCTTAAATTCCGAATTTAGTAACTCCGATAGTTCGTAGGATTTACGAGATTTAGCCTAAGAAGCACACCAAAAGTGAGAAAGACATTTACCTTCGCGGTGAGCTCCCACCGTAATTTTTGATCCGACGTCATCAAAGGGGGGCGGAGAACCTATTTCAAAATGCAATTTCAAACTAAGCCAAAGTAGCAACGAAGAAATGATGACAAGGAAAAACAAACATAAGAGAACTTATAAGAATACATAGACAATGACAGAGAAGAATATTGTCTCTCTTTCCAAACTTCTTTTTTGCCGCCTATCAACTTCTCTTATTTTGTTGTCTTTTCCCCCAATTGAGTAATGAAAAAAAAAATTAGCTGATGATTGAAATTTAAATTTAAGGTACATGTTAAATAAATTTTTTTATTTATTTTAATATTTTGTTAAATAATAATTAATTATGATATTAAAATATAATAAATATAATTTAATTATAATTATGAAAATTAAATTATAATTAAAAAATATTCAATAATATAAATCAATTTAAATAAATAAATTTTAATAATTAACCTTTATCAATTATAAGTATTAACAAACAATTTGATATTATTAAATTCTTATTTTAATCTGAAGTCAGTAGCAAAATAGTTTATTAAAATTTGATTGAATATAACCTCTTCATCATATGAAATAATTTTCAGAATTTAACAGTTTCACAATTTAATAAATTAAAATTTACATGATCTATTAAATCCTTCTTGCAAACAAATAATCACCTTATAGCTTCGTTTGGGACAGCTTTCTTATTGCTTTTTTTTCAGATCACAATCATAATTTCTATTTTACCGTAATTTTTTTTATGTTTTAAAAATAAATTGTACTAAAAAATTGTTTTCTACAACATCTTTAAAAAGTAATTTTCTCTACAGCAGCTTTATAAAAGCTATCTCAAATAAAACCAATATTAAATTTACAACTTTGGCATCATCCTTATTCAAAAAAAGTGTGGCAATTTGCTTAGTTGTTTTTTTTTTTTTTTAATTAAATGTATCTTTTGATCTTAGAAGAAATTATGATTCTGATGCATGGTAGGAGAATTAACAATTGAACCAAATCTTTGTAGATATATAGTCAAATTTGAAATAATTAACAATTCAATCCTAATTGATTATTGATTTCGTGGTCTCAATTTGAACTAAAAGATATTTCTATTTTTTATTAGAACTTCATTTTCAAAGTACAAAAGAATGGAGTAAATTAATGTAGAAAAAATAACTTCTTATTGAATAATATGCTTCCATGATATAAAATTTCATTATTATGAAGTGCATATCAAATCGATAAATTTAGAGTCAACTTGAACATCAAGATGAGATAAACACAACGACATTAAAAGAGATTCAATCTAAGTCCAAATGAGCCAAGATTAAGCACTTCTTAGAACTATGAGACATTAATTCAAATTATCTTAAAAATCTTGTATAGTTATAGTCAAATAGAGCATTTGATGAGATAAACCCTAAACCGTATATTCCTTAGTGTAAATGATGAACATCAATGTTAGTATTGAGTTTTAATGTAAACCTTATTAGCAATGCTAATGTTGGAGTTATTGGTGATGTCGAGGGTCATTCTTTATTGATGAAAATGAGTGTCAGCGTTGGTGTCAATAATGGGAATTAACCTTTTTGCTGACAATAAACATTGAGATTGTGAATTATGACTAGCATCCACCTTAGTAATAATTGCAAGTGTCAACCTTGTCGGTGACATCAAGTATCAATATTATTGACGTTAAGCGTCCTGATGAAGTAAGCATGATACATTATCGTTAAGGTTTAGTGGTTCTCCTCTTTATTTATATGTTAATATAAAGATAATATAAATAAAGAAGATAAATTATTATATTCATTCATAAATACAAATAATATTTTGATGAATGTTCTACCAAGTATTTATAAAGAAGAGAACCACTTAGTCATGCCTTCTATTTTGCAAATAAATAACATTCATTACAAAACTCTACTTTCAATTAAAAACTTTTACATATTATAGTGACAGATGGGTTGTTTGGTTTGAAGTAAAAGAGGTGTAAACTTTACACAGTATTCACTACATTCTGTTTTCCTTTCAGCAAGTGTGGCCACTAACTAATTTGATGAATCAATTGTATCAATTATGTTATGGTCATCAAAAAGGTTGTTACCGAGGTTGCGACTAAGGATATGTTTGGGACGACTATCTTCATGCTTCTTAAATTACTTTCTACTACAAAAATTAAATTTTTTTACTAAAAAGCCGCTTTAAGAATCAAGAAAAAAACAGTCCCAAACGAAGTCTAGATATAGAGCCCTTCCAAACTCGACCACGTCAATAGTTTGTTCTTTCTAATTATTTCTTATGGATTTACTAACAGTTTTCATATCTCGTAATCTGTATTGCCATGCGTACAGTAACAGGGAAGTTTTACCTTGCATTCTCGCTGCCGTGAAATACTAAGTTTTATGCATTTTAATTCTGTAAAGGAAAATGTTAATTTCTCAGATTAAGCCTGCGGATTATTTACTATTGGAACTTGCATTAGATGTACGTGAGTGGAAAGTTCATTGAGAATCCTTAATATTTGGTTTTATCTATATCTCACTTCAAACTTTAATTTTCCATGGATGGTATATTTGGTAATTTAATTAAAAAAGTGTTGGAATTGATGGACCCGTTCAAAGTTTTGAAGAGGAGAAGCTCTCCTCTCTTGTTGAATTTTGCTAATCTTGATATTGTTTGATTCATTCTTGTGTATTGGTTAATCAAAAGTAGTTTTTATTTAAGATTTGTTTGGAGCAACATCAATTTTTATGAAGGTGGTTGTAAGGGTTTTGTGGAGAAAATATTTTTTTTTTTAAGTTGTTATAGAAAGCAGCTTTCTAGCACAAATTTTTTTTAAAAACAACGAAAAATAAGTGTTTAAATAAAAAATGTGGTAACGGTTCGAAATTAAAATAGTAAGAAAATTGTCTTGAACGAAGTCTTACGATATAACATTTGTGCAAGTGTAGTGTATAATATGTTTTGATCTTACTCTACAATAATTTAAAAGATAATATATTTAGTTAGGACATTGATTGATCAATGTAAATGGTTGTGCTATGTCAAAGCTATATCACTCACATGTTAGGTGAATATTTGGAACTCTAAACTCTCCCAACCCTCCTATAAATATGCTAGGATATGATGGCATAATCGACCTCTTTACTTAATTTCCCAAGCCAAATTGGTTGAGAGCTCAAGTTTCTAGGCACCTAGTTCTAAGGATTGCTTACTCCACGAGCACTTCTATGCGTCAATAACTCACCCACTCTCCTCACCCCCTCTAATCAAAAGACTTGTCATTATGACGACCTTTTTCAATTGGTATAGTGCTCTCATACCACTCAATGCTTTGCCCAATTTCTTCTAATTGGTATAGTACACCACGGGGCTGGTGAACAAAGAGTGAGGAGGAAGTAACAAATATAATTCCTTTCCTCATTCATACAAGTGAGCATGCTTTTAATCTACTCCACTTTAAAAAGTATGTATGAACTTCTCCTTTTCAATCCTTATTTTCACCTTCTGGGCTTTCCTGAAATTATTAAAAATTCCTTACCATTTGAGCCCCAATCCTCCAAGAGAGCCCAAATCACAATACTATAAAACGGTAAACAAAATAAGCCAATCAAACTTTTTGGACTTTTACCTAAAATTAGGGCTTTATATACAAATCCTTCAAAAAAAAAAAAAAAAAGAGTACCTCACAACCTTCAGCTACATTGTCTAAAGAGCAAGGTTATAAGACTCATTTTTAGACCTCTCTAATTTAGAGAAATAAAACGTATGCACAAACTTCATTAAAAAATCCACAAATCAAAGTTTAAATGAGAAATTAAATCAACTTAAATATGATACTAAAGCAATTATAACAAAGCCATGCATCAAGAACAATATAAAATGATCAACCCAAAATATTTACATAATACATCCACTATCTTTTATGATAAAACCTCACCCAAAGATAAAAAACATTTATGGATTGTTTTCATGTCAAGGTTGAAGGCCACACTCTTTGGCTACAATGCCATTAAATTAAGACTATCTTTAATAAGTTCAAAGATACCAAATCGTCATATATGCACCAACTAAATCAAATCTAGCATGGAAGCTCCACACAAAACCAAATTATAAGCTAAAATCAATTTCTAAAGTTATTGTATTGTCACTACCATATTAAGAAATAAAAATTTAGATTGGCTTATAAAGCCACCCAAATTTCTAAATTCTATAATCCTTTTGACTATTTCTCTACCAAATTGAGATAAGTTCTCAAACAAGCATAAAATCGTTTGAATTAGCAAACCCCAAAAATTTCTTAGGCCATCTCAACTAAATTGAGGCATAAATCATTTCTAAGTTAATACAAAGACATTAAACTCATTAAAAATCATCTTAAATCATAGTGCTTGGGGACTTTCAAATCATTGGCATTCTAACCTTTCAAATTGTGGTTTTTAATTTGAGGTGCCTCATAGATACATCAAAATATTCTTTACCATGTAGGTGCTAATCTCAATAGTTTCTTGTGTGGGCTGCTTCAAGTCAAATGCTGATGTGAACTACAACCTTGAAGATTGTCTTATAACACCTAACCCTTTAATGAATTGTATGATCTAGATTATTCTCCTATCTAAATTGGGTATTTGACTTAGCTATTAGTCATTGAACTAGGCATATTTATGCCAACTTCAATACAAATCTAACAATCCTAGTGAGTTAAACACTAACAATCACATATAAACACAGAACTACTAACATCCATATTGGCACTCTTGAAACAGTTCCAGTCTAGATCACAAAAATCTCATTAAATAGAATAAGCAACTTGACCATAGGTGATGTGAACTTCTAACACTTTGTGTCAATAAACTAGGCCTACCATATCTACTAGAGATGGCATAATCATAAGATCCTAGTTGCAGTGATCTCCAACCATAACCCAAATCCAAAATTAAATACAATCAATCTACTAATACATAACATAGTGAATTAACAGTTGAAGCCATTAATCAAGAGTTATTGAGCATTAGATATTAGATGTACTTAATCATGAGGGTTTGCATCTATAAGGAACCTCAATCTCCTGGATCTTCATAAATTCTAAAATTATCAAATTATTATCAAGATTAAATTTCTAAAAAAGTTACTTTGTATTTCAAACTTAGCAACATTTTTTGTAACTACAGAAAAGAGAAGGAAATTAACCACTCAATGAGCACATGACCACTTTCGAAGCCGACAAAATCATACTAGGACAAGATGATGAAAATTTGTGTTATGAGAAACCATAAGCTATAAAAATTACAGTAGGGGTGAGGCAAATACTTGACATAGTTCATCACGAAAGATATTGTACAAGATGTCATTAATGTGGCATGTAGGGCTTCGTTTGGGACGGCTTTTTTATTGTTTCTTAAAGAAGCTTCCTAGTATAAAAATTAAAATTTTTGTACTAGGAGGCTGCTTTAAGAAGCAGAAAAAAAGCCGTCACAAATGAAGCCTAAGGCTTAGTTTGGGACGGCTTTCATACTGCTTCCTGAAGCAGATTTTCTAATATAAAAATTAAAATTTTTGTACTATAAAGGTGCTTTAAGAAGTAGTAAGAAAGCCATCCCAACGAAGCCTAAATTTTTTGTACTAAAAAGCTACTTTAAGAAACAGTAAAAAAAAGCCGTCCCAAACAAAGCCTTATTGAAAGGCTTCATGAAACAATGTCCACCAAAAAGTTCACCAGCAGCAAGGTAGATGCGAGTAGCGTTGTCAAAACCCATGACACGTAATATGAGGCCCACCTGCAGAAAAATGGGAGATCATGTTATACTAAAATGCATTAAAACCGGTGGAGAATTTACCAATTTTTTTCCTGAATGACTAGAAAGCATCAATACCACGAGTTAAATTTATGATTTATACAGCATGTCAACCTTTTGGACCCAGACAACTGTGTGCCATCTGATACTCCTTTTTTTAATTAATCAATATAAATCACCTATACCTTAAGTTAAAATTGTGATTTAATGGCATTTCAACGTCATGAACCCAGAAGAATGCATAGAACCATCTGACAAATGATGATGCAGGTTTTAATAGAACTTCATATACACAAAGCTGAAAAAGCTAGAGTTAAGCCCCCACAAACTAGAGATGAGTTCACATTTTGAACAAAAAAGCCAACGCAGCACCTGTCCAACTAATATTGTAATAGAATACAACTTAATATTTAAAAAAAAAATCATACATTCTAGATCTATCGCAACATGAGAAATGCATGGTATAGAAATGTCAGATTATTTTTAAGGTGGTATTTTGATGAAATTAAAGTGACGATAAAGAAATGAACATGTGCTGAAAATTTGATTAGAATGTTTCAAGATGCCATGTAACATGGAATACTAATGAAGCAAAGAGAAAATTAAACTATAAGAAGTTACACTTGTAAAAGGTTTGGAATGTGAAATAGTAATGAAACCATGAGGTGATGAAGTACAAAAAATTAAATTCTATAAGATTTGGACATAACAACCCTAAAAGTGCTTCAAATTTAGAAAACTCATTCATGAGGTGTAACCATAAACTCCCTTTGCTTGGAAACGATATGCACTTGTAACATATTCTCTAGGACTAAAAATCAAAGAGATCAAATATTTATGGACAGATTATTGACATAGGAGTTTACCTCTTCTGGAGTCAATGGGCACTTTCCACTTATCCTCCTCTCTCGATAAACAAGCTTCTTTTCTGCAAAATTTTCTTTTCGGTATTTCATCAATATCTTTTGTTCTTCTATTGTAAATATATCCAGGCACCTGAAATTGTGTTGTTTCAAAGAAAAATGATATGTCAAAAGTTTGAAATGATGATAATGCAAATTCGTGTGCCTAGATGGCAAATAATGCAAAACTAAGGCAAGAAGTTAGACAATGACGTATAGTCAATATGATATGTAAGCCAGAACATTTAAAGTGAATAAAATAATCCAAAAAAAGGTAATGAAGTACCTTTCATCATGCCAAAAAGAATTGGTATCCAACTCAGGTAACACGAGTGTAGCATTCATGATATGTGCTTCAAGAACGACATTGCATATCTAAACAGAAAATATAAGATAATAAATTTATTGCTCAAGATGCTGAAGGATTAAACTATAGAATGCATGGAAAGACATATTTCCCTTTTATCCAGAAGATTGTACGCTAAAATATAGTTTAAACTTACCTATGGCCTTCTAATTTAGGCCTTGCATCTGATTCTTTAATTTGTTTAAATTTTATTCGAACAACAGAAGAAAAAAAAATGGAACTCGTTGCGAACTCAATAAGATGCATAACTTTTACCTTCGTTTGCAAACTTGAAAAACATTATTCAGAAACCAATAAAATTTACCTTGACGCGACTAAAAGAATATCAAATTTTTCATAATTTTTATGGCAATATATTATGAATGCATCATATAAATCAAAAGACAATAGAAAAGTACCAAAAGACAAAAGATCATTAAAAGATAGTCGTTATGTAGTCAGTCAGTCTCAGTATGCCATATTTTGAAAAAAAATTTGGGTCTATCCATGTTCATATTATTTATTAAACCACTCTGACATAGCATGCCATAAAAAAATCAACTTGACATAATATATCAGAAAGCAACACAGTATGAACAAAATGTTGTTTAAATAATGTCAATTAAGAGATAATTAGTTAGGATAGTAATGCCATATGGGGAAGTTTCTAAACATATTCATTGAAGAGATACCGTAAGAAAGCCAGAAATAAAGGGCGGCTTCGTGTAATAACTTAAATTCAATATACTGATACCACAAAAAAAGTGCTTGTGCTGCCAATGATAATGCTACTAATTTCAAGATGGAGAAATAATTAATTTACATGCCCTATCTAATGGCCAGAAATTTGAATTGAAATATAAATTTTAAAAAATATCATACCTCAGTGCGCTGTTGATTTAAACCACCATTACAACGAACTCTCAAATAGCCATTGCTCTCAGTTGGAGGAGCTAAAACGTTGAATCCCAATAAAATACAATGATTATTAATTCGATGACATGGACTGATTAGAAATGTCAAACAAAAATT
Organism: Dendrobium officinale; assembly: GCA_019514585.1. Taxonomy (NCBI): domain Eukaryota; kingdom Viridiplantae; phylum Streptophyta; class Magnoliopsida; order Asparagales; family Orchidaceae; genus Dendrobium; species Dendrobium officinale. The sequence goes on from CM033698.1 coordinate 33,729,868, forward strand.
ATATAATTTTTCAGAAAAGAAATTGTCTCAAAAGAGCATGCAAATTTACATACAAGGCCAATAAGACCGTGGAGCAGATGATGGTCTCCAACCAGCAGCAGGAGCAGTTCGCCAAAGCTTGTTAATATCAATATCCTTCAATGAAGACAATAAAATTTGGGAAATACTACAAGTGCAAAAAAATGTAAACAGAAACCTACCAAAGTATGGTAAGTTCATCAACTGCATCAAATGAATGCAACAACAACAACAACAACATCAAGCCTTTGTCCCACTAAGTGGGGTTGGCTACATGAATCCTTTTTCACCATTGTGTCCGGTTAGAAGTCAAATTCTCATTTAAATCTAATAAAGAAAGATCATTTCTAATTTTTTCTAACCAAGTTTTTTTAGGTCTACCTCTACCTTTCTTAACAAAAGTCAAATCTAATACCTCAACTTTCCTAATCGGGTCATCGGAAGGCCTCCGTTTAATGTGACCAAACCATCTAAGGCGACTCTCTCTAATCTTATCTTCCACTGGAGCTACTCCGTTCAACTGCATCAGATGAATGTGAGGGGATAAAATTAAATAATGACAAAATTTCTCTGCCAAGCATATTGCCAATATATAATTTAAGAACCAAACCAGTATAATAGTTCTAAGGAAAAAAAATGGGTAAAAAATCAAGCAGCGAAACCAAACCTGGATCGGACTGGAAGGACATGAATGCCAGATCCTCGAGAAAAGCGAGATGGTGCAGATCAGCAGAACAAGCATCACCACAGACAACCGACCCGCCGTCCCTCTCAGCCCACCGCCGAGCTGCTTCGGCTGTCTCGCTCCTCTCCTCCCCCAGCCGCTTCAAATAACACATAGTTGATTAAAAAATCCTTTAGATTTCTCGGGTGGCGCAGAAACAAGAGGACGAAATTAGAAAGATTCGGGATTGCTAGTACCTCTTCATGGCATCAACATTTCCAAATCTCACAAAATGTTGGCGGAAGGAAATTATAACCCTAGAAATCTCCAAGTAGGATTCTCGTTTGTGCTCTTCTCAGGCCGCTGTCCTTAGGGCATCTCATACTTTTGTTTGCGGTTCTTCCGTTTCTCCTTAGGGCGTCTCACTATTTACCGCTATTTATTTACTGTTAATTCGAAAATTAATTATTCGTTTTAAATATTCAAATTTAAAAAAAATTTATTCATTAATTAAGAAATAATAAATTAAAAATATCTTATTTTTTTAGAAATTTAAATATTTTTTACCTAAAATTTGATTGAATTTAACTTTTTCATCATATTAAATAATTTTCAGAATTTAACATTCTCACAATTTAATAAATTAAAATTTACGCGATTTACTAAATCCTTCTTGCAGACAAATAATCACCTTATAGCTTCATTTGAGACAACTTTCTTATTGCTTTGTTTTTCAGATCACAACTTTCTTATTGCTTTGTTTAAAAAATAAATTGTATTAAAAATTGTTTTTTACAACATCTTTAAAAGTAATTTTCTCTACAGCAGCTTTACAAAAGCTATCCCAAATAAAACCATAATTAAATTTACAACTTTGACATCATCCTTATTCAAAAAAAGTATTGAGTGGGTGGCAATTTGCTTAGTTGTTTTTTTTTTTTTAATTAAATGTATCTTTTGATCTTAGAAGAAATTATGATTATGATGCATGGTAGGAGAATCGACGATTTGATATCGTCAGCTATGTACATTAGTTCCATAAGCTAATATTGAACCAAATCTTTGTAGATATATAGCGAAATTTGAAATAATTAACAATTCAATCCTATTTGATTATTTATTTCTAGGTCTCATTTTGAACTAAAAGATATTTCTATTTTTTTTATTAGAACTTTGTTTTCAAAGTTTAATGTACAAAAGAAAGGAGTTAATGTAGAAAAAATAACAACTTCTTATTGAATAATATGCTTCCATGATATAAAATTTCATTATTATGAAGTGCATATCAAATGGATAAAATATATGATTGTTGTGTACATGATATTTATGAGGATAGAAAGAGAGCTTATCATTTTAGTATTTGCATTGTCATCAAAAATCAACTTAAGAAGCACAAATTTCGATGCATATTTGAATTTGAAATTTTTTAAATCAAATTCAAGATCATCCAAATTTTGATTTCAACAAATTTAGAGTCAACTTGAATGTCAAGATGAGATAAACCCAATGACATCAAAAGAGATTCAATCTGAGTCCAAATGAGCCCAGATTAAGCACTTCTTAGAACTATGAGACATTACTTCAAATTATCTTAAAAATCTTGTATAGTTATAGTCAAATCGAGCATTTAACGAGATAAATCCAACAAGCCAACAAACGTGTAAATTATATATCATTAAGGTACTTAAATAGTAAATAATAATATATAATTATTGATCTAATATTGAAGAAAAATATTATATCGAAAAAAATGGTGGTGTAAATTATTTTCTTACAAACATCTTCCCTCCTAAGAATTACCTTGTGAGCTCCTAAGATGAATTGGGGTGTAGGTGGTATGAATCTCAAGGAACCTCTTAAACCCTCCCAAGTTGGGAAACCTCACCACAATTGAGAGATCTATATCCTTACATTTAATTAATTGTATAGTAACCTAATAACAACTGTCTTTCGTGATTTTTTATGCTTAGAATGAAACTTCATAGACACATTGGCTAAGTTTCTCATTAATCCATCATATGATCACAACGATGCACACCACAAATTCACTATGATGGCCACTTAGTTGAGCTCCAAAATTTAAGGGTCTATAGTTTGTATTTATAAAGAAGGGGAGATATGCTAGACTATTCTTAAAAATATCTCTACCCTCCAAAATCTTTTGAAGCCAATATGATATGCATAAAGAAGATATTAGTAAGATATTTCAAACTACGAGAAGTTAAAACTAGAGGCTAAAATAATTTAAAAGATAATATATTTAATTAGGTCATCAATTGATCAATGCAAATGGTTGTGATATGTTGAAGCTATATCTTGCACATCTTAGGTGAATATTTGGAACTCTAAACTCTTCCAACCCTTTTATACATATGCTAGGATATGATGGCATAATTGACCTCTTTACTTAATTTCCCAAGCCAAATTGATTGAGAGTTCAAGTTTCTAGGCACCTAATTCTAAGGATTTCTTACTCCACAAGCACTTCTATGCATCAATAACTCACCCACTCTGTTCGCCCCCTCAAATCAAAAGATTTGTCATTATGACAACCTCTTTCAATTGGTATAGTGCTCTCATACCACTCAATGCTTTGCCCAAACTCTTCTAATTGGTATAGTACTGATGTAAAACAACATGCGATGAAACAAGAACTGCTTGGGGATTTTAATATAAGACTGTTAAAGCTTTGCTAGTTATAGAATTAATGCTTACCCAAGTTAGGTTTTCAGAATTATCAAGTCGAAATTAAGTAAGGCATGCGGTTATAACTAGATTAACGGGACAAGATCAAATTGACAACATAAAATTAAAGAGTAATGTTATGGGGAGAAACAATAATCCATAATTAACAAATAGAACTTTTCACCTTGGGTCTCTCACTCACTCTCTTGTTGGTGGCACTTTTAATGGAGGAAGATTGAGAGCAACCGAGCGATGCCACTAGGAAACAAATGGCGCACAAAGTGTAGTCGGTTGGAGTGGTAGCCGGTGGCGGGTAGTCCATGGGATGACTAGTGAGCATCCAACATCTTATCCATTCTTCCTTGATCTTCAAAGACGAAGCCGTGGTCGAAGTCGGGATCGGCCGTCCATGGATGTGGAGAACTCTCTTCTTGAGCCCCTTGAGCCGACCACTTGTTGAAGCAAAAAAGGAGGAGATGGGGGGGAGTCGGCTATGGTGGGGGCTACGAGGCAAATGCAAGAAATCTGAAATAAAATTCAGATTTTAGTGGTTTAGGAGAGGGATTTAATTTGAATTTCAAATTAATCCAAGGAGAGAGAGGGATGGAAATGGGGAGAAGAATTGGGCTGAATTTGTGGAGTTATTAAGGTGATTAGGAGAGAAGTAAGTTTGGGATCTTAATTAATTGGATCCATAATGAGATACCAATTAATGAAGATTGGTGAGGTGGATAAAAGAGACTGAATGGGGGAGAGAGAGGAGAGAGGGGTCGGCCATGTATAGTGGTGGGAGGCTTGAGAATTTAAATGAGTGGGGACCACAAGGAGTTAATTAAGCATAATAAAATTGACATTTAATTTCAGAATTAATTATATCATAAGTAACTCCCAAATTCAAATGAAAATAAGAGGGAATTTGAATTTGAATTTCAAACATGTGTAACTCCTCTTAATTAATTATCATAAGTAACTCCCAAATTCAAATGAAAGTAAGAGGGAATTTGAATTTGAATTTGAATTTCAAATATGTATAACTCCTCTTAATTAATTTTTCAAATTAATATGGCTTAATTAGGAAAGTCATTAAGAGAGGAGAATTCAAAATTCAAAGGGGGGAGCTAGAGGGGGCCGGCGGCATGGGGGTCCAAGGGGTGGCCGGCTGCTGGCCGGCGGGTGGCTGGTCGGCTGGAGGCCAGCGGCTGGCCGGCAGGAGGGTGGCCGGCGGCGGCTGAGCTGGCCGGCGGAAGATGGAGGCAGGGTGGCCGGCGGCTTGAGTTGCTTGGCGTGGGCGGCGGCAAGAGCAAGGGGAAAAGGAAGAAATGGAGATTTCAAGGCTTCGACGACTACGGATTTACTAACCTCGATTGTCTCCACGTTGATTTTCCACAAGATGAGATAATTCGAAAACTAGAACTCACAAAGAGATCTAGTCTTCTCCAGCGAACTAGAACTCACAAAGAGATCTAGTCTTCTCCGGTGAACTCACTAAGAGATCTTGGAGGGAGGAACTCACAATGAGAACAAGTAGTAAATTTCATTTCATCCAAACCCAAACTATTACAAGAGAAGGGTCATATAAATAGGCCTCACAATGACAAAGAAAACAAAAGACTAAAATGCCCCTTGGGCTACAAAAGCAACTAACCACCCATAAGGGCAAAAACGGAAAAACATAAAAATCAAATAAACTACTACATAAAATGACTCAAAATAAACTCATGATCGTAGCCGTCAATCTCCGACGTCTCCTGATGGTACACGTGTCGAAAATGCTGACGATGTCCTCATCAAGTACTCCACGGAGTTGGTGAACAAAGAGAGAGGAGGAAGTAACAAATATAATCCCTTTCCTCAATCATACAGGTGAGCATGCTTTCAATCTACTCCACTTTAAAAAGTATGTATGAACATCTCCTTTTTAATCCTTATTTTCACCTTCTAGGCTTCCTTAAAATTATTAAAAATTCCTTACCCTATGAGCCCCAATCCTCCAAGAGATCCCAAATCACAATACTATGAAATGTTAAACAAATAAGCCAATCAAACTTTTTGGACTTTTACCTAAAATTAGGGCTGTATATACAAATCCTTCAAAATAAATAAAAAAGAGTACCTCATAACCTTTGGCTACATTGTCTAGAGAGCAGGGTTATAAGACTCATTTTTAGGCCTCTCTAATTTAGAGAAATAAAACGTATGCATAAACCTCATAAAAAATTTATAACCATAAATCAAAGTTTAAATGAGAAATTAAACCAGCTTAAATGAGAAATTAAATCAACTTAAATATGAGCATCCATCACCTCAAATAATTGATAAATAGAGTAATGAGTTTCCAAAATTCCAATTTATCTCAAAGCCATGCATCAATTACAAAATAAAATGATCGACCAAAAAATATTTTTGCAATATATTTACATAATACATCCACTATCTTTTATGATAAAACCTCACCCAAAGATAAAAATATTTATGGTTTGTTTTCATGTCAAGGTTGAAGGCCTCACTCTTTGGCTACAATACCATTAAATTTAGACTATCTCTAATAAGTTCAAAGATACCAAATCTTCATATATGCACCAACTAAATCAAATCTAGCATGGAAACACACCTCTCTTAGGCTACAATATCCTAATTCCATTTATCTCCAACCATACCCCAAATCCAAAATTAAATACAATCAATCCACTAATACATACATAGTGAATTAACATATTAAAGCCTTAAATCAAGAGTTGTTGAGCAATAGATATTAGATGTGCATAATCATGAGGGTTTGCATCTATAAGGAACCTCAATCTTCTTGATCTTCGTAAACTCTAAATTGCTCAAATTATTATCAAGATTAAATTTCTAGAAAAGATACTTTGTATTTCAAACTTAGCAACATTTTGTGTAACTATAGAAAAGAGAAGGAAATCAACCACTCAATGAGTACATGCCAACTTTCGAAGTTGACAAAATCTTACTAGGACAAGATGATGAGAATTTGTGTTGTGAGAGCCACAAGCTATACAAATCACAACATGGGTGAGGCAGATACTTGGTAGTGTTCATCACGAAAAATATTGTATAAGATGTCATTAATGTGGTTTGTATTCAAACTTTTTTTACTTTCATGCTTATATGCAAATGTATTGATGTCTTGGTTGAATTACAAGCAATTTAATTTGGCACAATGGATGAGTTTTAATTGATTGTTTTGGCTAGCTTTTATGTGAGTAATTTATTTTAATGGGGCTAGCCATCTAAATTCCTTTGTTGACACCATGCAACAAGGCACTAACAAACCTCCACTCGAAAAGAAGACAAATAAAGCAAGTAGGTGTATACATATAAATGCCTTCATAGGTATCTTACAAGGTAGTGGTTGAATCATGATAAAGACACTTGCCTTCAAGAAGGAAATCCTTGGACACGAGCTTGAATCAATCAAGCAGTCCGCTCTAAACAGGGCGAGTCAAGGGTGGTGCATTAAGCAAATAACTTATCACTCTCTGCCACCTCGATCGTCAACTCTTATTACAAGAACATCATCCCTCACCCAATCTCAATTGTAGAAAAACTTTCACCTGAGACAACCCCCCCAACAAACAATATACACCAACACATTAAAAGTAAGGGTGTCAAAAAATGACCCGACCCTAAAAATGCTAGTTCGGGGTTTACCCGTTTATTAAACGGGTCAAGTTTGAGTCTAGAATTTCGACCCTTTTATTAAACGAGTCGAGTTTTGGTTGACTCACCACCCAATTTTTACCCAAAATGAACCATTTAAATTATTTTTCTTAGATTTTTATTTGTTGGTATAATTTTCTTATTTTGTTTTAATTAATCTAAAATGTATTGTTTAAAAAAAGTTAAAAAAAAATAATCAAAATGGGTTATTGGGTCGGGTTTGGATCATTCGGTTGCTAGCGGGTTAAGTTCGGTTCCACATTTTTGCCCTGTTTATTAACAAGTCGGGTTTGGGTTGATCAGATTCAGATGGGATCAATTTCATGTTGGACATAAACTCCATCTGTTAACCTATTTTGACAACCCTAATCAAACCTCGACTTCCTTAAGCCCGCTTAACTATGCCCCAACTCACAATGCGTCGGCCACCAAGGGAGCTCAACCTCCACACCGATCGACTAGAGATGAATCCTCCAACCTAGCTCTCCCACTAATTTGGGTACAACACATATATAGTATAATATAGTGTTGTAAATGTAATATGTGTAACATTACATTTTTTATATTTTTCCATGTAGCGTGCGAATGAGCGAGAACACACATTCAAATGTAAAAAGTAGCGACTCATGTGAGATCTCCGATTCACTCTCTAGCAAAAAAAAAAATGAATGATATGAACGAATGAAGGCTAACTGAAATTTAAATTATAAAAGTTAATTTAGAAAATACTTCAAAAGAAATGTTATTTTTTCTTAGAATATAATTTTGAGATAAAGAGGAATTTTTAGAAAATTGACTAATGCAAAGAAAGATTTAAAACCTAAGATCTTATCTTACAATTAAGTTTTTAGAATTTATGGAATTATAAAATTAAGATAAGATTTTAATTACCATTTAAAAGTTATGCTTAAATGATTTGAAATTAAAATCTTTCTGTAATATCATCTAATTGAACATAATCATAATTAGATTTTAAGGCTAATCAATGTCGTATATTTATATGAGCAAATTTTATTATTTAAAAATAAATTTTATAAATACAAATTATGGAATTAGAGAATATTTGATTATATAATAAAATTTAAAATATCATTTATTTGGTTATTAAATTTTATTAGTAAATTAGAAAAGATGATGGACACTGTTCAAGGAACTTTTATTTGGTCCGGTGCAAGGATGTAGAGGAAGGTTCGGTTTTAGGCAAAAAAGCGCCTGTACCGAGGTGTACCGAGTTTTTAGAAAAACTCGGTACACCTCGGTACAGGCGCTTTTTTGCCTAAAACCGAACCTTCCTCTGCGTACGTTCACTGGACAGAATAAAAGTTCCTGTTCAAGACATACAAAATTCATAGACGAGGCCTCCTGGACTAGTATAAATCTTCTATTTCTGAGATCTGTAATCTTCCCCTGCTCTTCTTCAACACTCTCTACTTGTACTTACAAGTTTGCTCTTGAAGTAAGACCTGATAGTAAGATTAGATATTTTTCATGAACCGATTTGAATACAACAGCAAACCCTTGAAAAAGTTTCAAGGCAGCCTGAATCTCCTGTAATGTACATGCACCAGATATAACACATTTGATACGTCAAGCCAATAAACTGTGAACCATTTTTACTAATATTGCCGTATATAAATGTTACAATCATTCCTTTTTCTCTTACAGATATTAAATCATCATTTTTCCCTGCGTATTTGCACACTAGTAGCTTCAAATACAAATAGAAACCATATAAATGGATAATAACTTTTTTTTTTTCGAGAAGATCTACATACTAAAAAGCCTACTCAGCTGATATTAATCAAATAACATTTTGTAATCTGCACCACTTAGCCTTTCTTCCAAAGCTCCCAGTAGGTTCCAAGTTGACCGAATAATACAGTATCGTTTGTGAATATCTTTTGTCTTCCAAAGACCACGCAAAATCAAGCATGAAAGAGAGCATAAAATGTGTATTCATGCATGCCAACCACTTTTAGGCTTCATGTGGGACGTCTTTTTTGCTGCTTCTTAAAGCAGCTTTTCAGCACAAAATTAAGGCTTCGTTTGGGATGGCTTTCGTACCACTTCCTGAAGCAAATTTTCAGTACAAAAATTAAAACATTTGTACTAAAGAGCAGCTTTAAGAAGTAGTAAGAAAGCCACTCCAAATGAAGCCTAAATTTTTTGTACTAAAAAGTTGTTTTAAGAAGAAGTAAAAAAGCGGTCCCAAACGAAGCCTTACTCCACTAAAACCGTCTTATTGGGACCCTTAACGGTTTCCACCTCATGGCTCCCTCCACTTTGCAACTGGCCTTCCAGAACTGCTAGCGTATTATCAGGCGGGCATCTATCAGCTGGGTTCTGAGGTGACATCTGGCAGAAGCACTCAGGCCAAGAGTTAGTGTAAAAAGACTCTGGATGAACTCGTTTATGAGGCCCCCCAAACTTGGTTTTGAACATTATTTGACGAACATGTTCCTCAAAACCTGCTTGACGACCCTCTTCCCTGTCAATAAAGATGGGAGCCAATGCTTTTCGGTCAGGCTGGATCGTCGTTCGGAAGCCATAGTAGAGACGGTGGCCCAATAGGTTGTTCGCAAAGTTGCTGGGACCATCATATGTGGGCATGAAAATATCAGAGAGGAGACAAACCATGTAGTCAACAGCAGCACCAACCAATCCCTGAGCGCTGTCTTCAAGCTTCTCAGCACCCATTACTGTACTGTGATTTTCAAGGTGTGGGAAGAGGGCTCGGAAAGGCTTCATGAAACGATCCCCACCAAAAAGCTCACCAGCAGCAAGATAGATGCGAGTAGAGTTGTCAAAACCCATGGCACGTAATATGATGCCCACCTGCAGAAAGATGGGAGATAATGTTATATTATAATGCATGAATTTGCAGCTCATTACATCCATGCTGCTCTTCTGTTCCTTTTTCTTAAAATTACCCAAGATCTTTAAGGTTATGTTAAGATGAAGGGAGCGAAATAGTGATATTGAGAATCAACAACTTTTGGCTGTATAATGAACCTGGTATCTTCACAATTAATTGCTTACTAAAGGCATCACTTTATTCTGTCCAGTAAATTATTCATATAAAATATATAATTTCAATTATTTTCTACTAAAGACATCACTAGGTGAAGTATGATATTATATACATATACGTCAGCAAAGAAACCTTATAATGACAAAAGAAAAACAAACATTATAAAAGAAATGCTTTATCATATATGAAAATTATTATTTATTAACAACACTCCAATATTAGCATTCATTAATCCTTCTCAGTTATCACATATTTTGTCAATATCAATATTTCATACAAAATGTTAAAAAACCGTTAAAAAACGGAAAATACCAATGCCCGCTTCAAAATAACCAAATAAAATGTCTACATGACCATAACTAATTCAAGTTAGCATACTCAAAACTATGATTATCATTAACACTAGCACATGGGCCCTCTTCAACAACACATTCACCATCATCAAGAAATTCCAGTTTTCAAAAAGGGGCACGAAAAGGAAGAGATTAGTGACTTTAAGTATTCCAATGTCATCCATTGTAGTTAATATATCCCAACCAATATCCCACAACTCTCTCTCCTTGAGTACATTTCGGCTCTTCCTAAATAAAGGATGAAGATTAGTATGCACAAATACTAGGGCTTCATTTGGGACAGCTTTCTTATTGCTTTGTTTTTCAAACCGCAACCACACTTTTTGTTTGGCCACTATTTTTTTATTATTTTTAATACATGTTTGTGCAAGAAAATTGCTTTCTACAACAATTTTTAAAAAAACTAATTTCTCCACAGTAGCTTTCAAAACCACTTATATTAAAAACTACAGTGGTCTCAAATGGACCATAAATCTTCACCCCTTTAAGGAGTAATATTGTTCCTCTTAAGTGAATTGATAAAAAAATGTGTACTCCAATTTCTTTCATAATAAGAAGAGAAACGTACTTGAGCTAATAATTTTATAGTCGTGGGGATCTATTAAATAATCAACCAAGCCTTTCGAACTATAGTGCCTCTAAAAGCTACATAATCATTATCAACAAAGGAACAGTTAATCCAAAAAAAGTTAAAAACTCCAAAATAATCAATGATCAATCTTCAATATTTGAAAAAAAAAATCTATACATATATTTATTCCTCTTTTTGATATTATCACATCTTTGTGGTGCAACATGATTTGGAGATTCACTAAGCCAAGCATAGCTATAATATCTAATAAAAGAATGTATCTAATAAGATTAATACTTATCTAATTTGGTAACATGCATCAATAAATCTTTAGTATCATCCATAATTGGATTACTACTGAATGTATTAGAGCCCATTTCAAAAATCATTCCCCTAGTGTACAGTAAAAAGGACTTAAGTTAATAATTCGGTAATGAGAAAGAATTAATGAATTAAAAAATAAAAATTAATTTTTATTAACACAACTAAATGTATTCTACGGTGAGAAAGATTCCATGACAATTTGCAAAATAACAACTTCGAAGTTCAATCATTCATGTGAATATACCAAAAAGCATTCTAGGATAGGGATCAATCTACAACAACTTGCAAATGATTTACAACTTACAAGGTAAATCATCCATGCGCATATATTAATCAATCAAAGAAGTGTGCATGCACAAGGAAAATAATGACCTTGAAATATGAATCCCACAAGAAAAGCAATAAGAAAATAAAGAAAATGATCAAAATGATCAATTAAATCTTTATGAAAGATCAAAATAATCCTCAATTATATTAAATTACCATTTTGACCCCTCAACTTTTTAAATAAGAACCAAAATAGTCTCAACATGGCACTATTCTGATTTCTTTTAAAGACTCGAGATACCAAAATAATCATTTAATATAATCAGAGACCATTTTGATCCTTTAGAAAGAATCTGGTGCAACCTAGGAATCCTATGCCAAGTAAGAGAACAGTAGGTATGCAAAAGAAAAAATACCAACTAGAATTACAATAAAAAAAAGACGTTCCTTTCAATATGACAAACAGAGTTTTGGTGTGATCTTCTTCCTAATCTCTTATTATCGTTCGTTGATTTTGAAAAAATTGTATCCACTTCCTATCACCAGCCCAAATGCTTAACCAAACCTATGATCTTTTCTAGTTGCAACCAAAAATATAAAGGTTTTTCTTGAGATGATTTATTCATGCTTGCCCGCTGCATTATTACTAGCACCGTTCAAATACATCACGTGTACGGTAGGTGAAATAATGTCACGTGAGAAGCATTACTGTTGGTAACTTGTAAAGTTTCCTTTTTCATCTCTGCATAATTTCTAATTGTATGTATGAGCCTAACTCTCCTTGAAGCTTGGTAAATATGTAATATTACCAAGCCGATTACCTCTCTAACTCCTCCCAAATAAAATAAGTTATCAATGGACTTATTCACATACCTTCCTAGAGCATTTATTACTCGTTTCCCTAAATCCAGATCGAGTACTGGGGGGTTTAAGCTGGAGTAGAGATCGAGTAACAAGTTTACTCATGGCATTGTGGCCGGAAAATGGTTCTTATGATTTTTTTTCCATGTAAAGTAATAGAGAAACTTTGCTTCATATAACAGATATTCAACATTTCAACTAGCAACAAAAAAATATACATTAAAAAAAAAAAGTGGAGAATTTACGACTTTTTTCTCTGAATGAATAGAAACCATCATTTCCACGAGTAAAATTTATGATTTTTACAGCATGTCAACCTTTTGGACCCAGACAACTGTGTACCATCTGATACTCCTTTTTTTTTAATTAATGAATATAAATCAAGTATACCTTAAGTTAAATTTGTGATTTATACGGCATTTCAACGTCATGAACCCAGAAGAATGCATAGAACCATCCGACAAATGATGATGCAGGTTTTAATAGAACTTCATATAAACAAAGCAGAAAAAGCTAGAGTTAAACCCCCACAAGATAGAGATGAGTTCACATTTTGAACAAAAAAGCCAACGCAGCTCCTGTCCAACTAACATTGTAATAGAATACAACTTCATATTTTTAAAAAAATTCGTACATTCTAGATCTATGTATACGCTAACACGCAAACAAGAAATGCATGAGATAGTAATGTCAGATTATTTTTAAGGTGGTATTTTGATGTAATTAAAGTGACGATAATGAAATGAACATGTGCTGAAAATTTGATTAGAATGTTTCAACATGCCATGTAACATGGAATACTAATGAAGCAAAGAGAAAATTAAAATATAAGAAGTTACACTTGTAAAAGGTTTGGAATGTGGAATAGTAATGAAAACATGAGGTGATGATGTACAAAAAATTAAATTCTATAAGGTTTGGGCATAGCAACCCTAAAAGCTTCAAATTTAGAAAACTCATTCAGGACCCTCACATGTATCTGGTGTAACCATACACTCCCTTAGCTTGGAGACGTTATGTACTTATAACATATTCTCTAGGATTAAAAATCAAAGAGAACAAATATTTATGGAGAGATTATTGACATAGGAGTTTACCTCTCTTCTGGAGTCAATGGGCACTTTCCAATTATCCTCCTCTCTCGATAAACAAGCTTCTTTTCTGCAAAATTTTCTTTTCGATATTTCATCAATATCTTTTGTTCTTCTATTGTAAATATATCCAGGCACCTGAAATCGTGTTGTTACAAAGAAAAATGATATGTCAAAAGTTTGAAATGATGATAATGCAAGTTTGCGTGCCTAGATTGCAAATAATGCAAAACTAAGGCAAGAAGTTAGACAATTACGTATGGTAAATAATGTCTTCAACGTAAAATGACCTGCTGCTAAAAAGTTCCCACATCAATCATCAAAATTTTAATATAAACTTCACTTCCAAATTATATAAAAAAAGTTGGTCTTTGGGTTTCCAAAACTGAGATTGAGCGTGACAGGTACATCTTGAATACTGAGGTACGAATGTAAAAAATAAAAAAATATTTGCAAATTGGCATCAGAATTAACATTAGGGAGATCCCAGTGACTATGCTTTGCACCTTGCATTCCCTATTTCTTAGGCTAAGCAAACAAAAATTATCATACCATCATAATATCTAAGCTTCTCAGAACTATTTGGGGTCGGCTGATGTATCTACATTCTCCATTCATCCATGTTGAGTATTGCATGATATGTTAAAAATTATATTGTACGGATCTGTTTGAGCAACTTCTACAAACGCTTCTTTTGATGCATTTTTTGTCTTTTCTTGTTCATGTTCAAACTATTAAAGTTTATTTTTAACTAACAATGCACCTCAAACATAATCATTTATCAATTTTTCCTCTTAATTAAATTTTATGCCATGTCAAGCATGTAGATTAAAAAGGGGGAAAAAGTCCAAAACAGTCTCCTGGCTACTTGTATGTAGCCAATTTAGTTCAAAATTATCACATTTCTCTAATTTAATCCATTTACTATATAAAATTAATCTCAAATGAGCCCACAGAACTAAGTTGGATCAATTTTGTATTATTGATGACTAAATTAGGATTAATTTTTAATCCAAATTTTCATCAATTTCAACATGAGAGGTCACTTGGAATTAATTTTATATATTCAAGAGACTAAATAAGAGAAATATGATACTTTATGACTAAATTAGTCAATTGTGAATAATCAAGAGACTGTTTTGAGCCATTTCTTCACAAAATACCTACCTTCTTTATTTAATACAATTTCTAAACTGATTGATATGACAAAATAACTACCTTATTTGGCATAGATAACTATAACAATGCGTCGGGAGAGAAGACACATTTAACTATTTATCATCTACCAAGGAATTTGAATTAAAATGTAATAAAATGCCTTTTTGGGAATGCAAGTAAACACTGAGACATCATTTGATTGCACCAACTCTGGAAATTTCATCATTCATCAATTACCTAAAAACGGTGGTGAATAGACTACCTATCATATAAACATTTGATTCCCATAACAAGGCAACCTAAAGCCCTCTTTTCTCTCTAGCTCTGCTAGGTTATTACTTGTACTTACCAATAAAGAGTTTGAAGTGGCATTGAAAGTAGCTGTCTGATCCAAACTTACATTAAATGTCAAGGATGAGATTGATTAGACAATTTTAGTGATTTGTATTTAGGGAATACTTTCTTACATTTGAGGGCCATTGTTTGCTAGTGATTTTTTTATTAGAATGTGTTTCTTATTAAACCTTAGGGTCTCTTCTACTATAAAAAAATAGAATTTCTAGGGATACGATGTAGAAGGCTATGAATTAGTTGTTTGAGATGGCTCAAATGACCCCCCTCTCTGGGTTCTTCTTATTCTTCTTCTGCTCGATTCAAACTTATGTTCAACATCAAGAAGATGATTGACTAGACATATTTTGCTTTTTTTTCTGTGATTAGTACTTGGGGAATATTTGAAGGTGGTTTTTTATTAGAATGTTTTTCTTATTTTCTTTCACTTCATTTTCTTGGAAACCATAGAGTCTCTTCTACTATAATGAATAAAATCTTTGGGGCTACAATGTGAATAGCTATTCTCTCTTTATATATATAACAGACCCAATTACAAATGCCCGCTTCTCCAACAATTGCAACTTCACAACAACTCATTGATGTTTCACCCTACATCACTCACGTGAGTCTTCCAGATATTACTTGTCTTCCCTCATATGATGCAAATTGTCGCTCACTTGCATCCGCTTCACTTTTCATTCCCCACTCATTATTAATTTAGGTAACATAGCTTCTTTCACATATTAGCCAAATAAGACTTTGCTTATGATTCCAAAAATCCACCTTAAGAAGATGTTGCCTCAACGACTGTGGCCTTACCTCCCTTACGCCGCAGAAATGCCGCCAGTAGCTGTTATGGACGTGGTAAGGGTTGGCTACATTCAGTGTAGTTGCACATGAAAAGCAACTACACTAAAATTCAAATAAAAACATCAAAAAACTAACTTTACATGAAAATAATTCATTTTACATCAATTTTTCTCTGGACCACATGGCGTCTGACTCAGCATACTTTCAAGATCTTTCTATGGCATTGCAGCAACCTAATGTCACAACTACGGCTGCAGCTCTTTAGTACTAAACGTCAAAAATACAGGCAGCAGCCACAAAGCAGCGGCATGTGCTCCTGCTCAAGCCCGTCTTCAGGAAAAACATGGCCATAATGTGCAATATATGCCTAAGTCAGTAGAGTTCAAAAGTGGATGTGCAGGAGGAACACAGGGTCCAAAACAGAACGTGTTTGAATATTCATGTTATGAGGGCTCATTGATGAAGTAAGATTCTAGACTTCAATATTTCATACAAATGATAAGAAGCCCTTGAAATGTTTTGAAAAAGCACATGGATGGAGTTAAGACCTGCACAAATAGGAATAAATTCTACAAATAAAATTTTAGTATGGCAGAAAATACCCTGCAAATGCAAGCATGTCCATTTCAAAGCGGAGGTGTATCGACATGAAATGCCCCTGCGATCGGAGTTTATCAACTATATCATGGCTCAATTTCATAATATGTGGCTTGAATCTTAGTGCGTGATAATTCACTCTGCATCTTAATCTCTGAAGTTCAGGATCATCAATCTCTTCTGCCAGCCGATGTGAAAAAGGAGTCAAGTAAATAGCACCATGATCCTTCATCTTTTTTGAAGCAACTGTAGTATACCAGTTCAGAGGAGCATCCCTTGGTGGTCGAATCTGGGTGTTAAAAAGACACAGGCACAAATTTATATTACAAAACAATTTGAGTTTTTGCACATAAATTTCTTGTTGAGAATGGACTCCTAGAATAGAAATGTAAACAAAAGAGCCAAGCAAAGTTAACCTGAAAAGCTTTCAACTTCTTGGCCTTCCCATGAGAAGTGATTTCAGGAAGCTTTGCAACAATGCGAATATCATAGCGTAAAGCATTAATGAAATGTTCAACGTCATATACACCTGGAAAACCACTGGGTTTATTTATAATAAGTCCAAATTAGTATTATATCGAAATGTCCAGACAGCTATTACAATAAACAAACTGCAAGAAAAGATTTTTTAGGTGCTGTGAAAATAAGCCTTCCTAATAAGATACATTAATAAAAAATTTCACTTTCAACACAAATATTTGAACTCAGTTATCTACACACAAGAATACAAAATCAGAAACGATAAAGAAATCATTAGTTACCAAAACAAAATGTTGCTCTACATAAAAATGAATGCCTATGATTTGCTCATGCTTTGTCAAAAAAAGCTTTGTGCACACAAAGTGTAAAATGGTTAACACACCATACATTAGTTTAAAAGACATGATGTTTGTGTTTCCAAGGTATATTCAAGGAAATCTAGACAATAAAATTGAATATGCAATGTAAGCCAGAACATTTAAAGTAAAGAAAATAATCCAGAAAATGGAAATGAAGTACCTTTCATCATGCCAAAAAGAATTGGTATCCAACTCAGGCAACACGAGCGTAGCATTCATGATACGTGCTGCAAGAACGGCATTACATATCTAAACAAAAAAGATAAGATAATAAGTTTATTGCTCAAGATATTGAAGGATTAAACTATATAATGCATGGCAAAACATATTTCCCTTTTATCCAGAAGGTTGTAAGCTACTTAAAATATGTTTATTTGAGGGGCTATTTGGTTGGAGAAAAAAGTAATACAGTGTAAAATGAATGCATTTCTTTTTTTTATTTTTTGATGTTTGGTTGGACAGAATGTAAAGTGAAGTAAAATCATAATGTATTGAAAACTCCCCGTTGTAGCTTATTTTACACGTAAACAAAACCCACTCAAATCGAGCAAAAAAAAATAATTCGTGGGCGCGACAGGGAGAAGCCTGCGGGAGCATCTTTGTTTCTTCCCATATTTTTCGGCCTTTAGACTCTGGTGCTTCGCATGAGGTCAAGTTCTGCACCCGTAGCTTCTTCAGTTCCCTTCATTGCTAATCGACCTTGTTCCTTCGACAAAATTCCCTTCTTGTCGGAAAGGAGGGCACGATATCTTCGGAACTTCACTGTTGTTCGATTAGATTAGGAGGCATCCAGATTTTGCTTTGCGTCTTCTCTATTTCGTTGTTGCTATGATTTCCCAAAGGATGAACGAATGGATGGTAATGTTGCTTCGACTGGAACGGATGACAAAATGGAAGCCCTTAGTGCTAATTGCAAAGGCAACAAATCCTAGTTAGCTGATGATTCCGACCATAAGCTGGAAGAAGTTTGGAACTCCTTACGTGAACAGCCCGTCGATCCAAACATGCAAATTTGCAATATGAACTGGAACATTCCATGTGGGAATATTGATTTATCTTTGAGCAATTGTGATGGTTTGGACAAAAAAGCTGGGAAGAATGTGAATGTCAATGCTAACGAAGCAAGTAGGTGTATAGAATTCCCCAATTCAGCCATCCAAGACCACATTGCTACAGGTTTTCGCACGCCAAGTGTTTGTGGGAATGCATAGTGGTACCTCTCTAGCTCAGAACTTTCCTGCTGCCCCTCCAGCAGGTGTTATTCGAGACAAACTTTTAAAAGCTCATAAAATACACTAATTTTACTTTACTCTGCATATACCCAATCAAACAGAAAAAATAGTTCCCTCGCATTCACTTTACAGACAACCAAAAAATCTATATTTACTTTACAATCAACCAAATAGCCCCTCAATAAAGCAAGCATACAGGTGCAAGACATGCTTTTTAATTCTAAAATTTTTATACTGCATAATTAGTTAGGATACTAATGCTATATGGGGAAGTTTCTAAACTTATTCCTTGAGGAGATACCGTAAGAAAGCCAGAAATAAAGGGTGGCTTCGTGTAATAACTGATTCAATATAAAAAATGCTTGTGCTGCTAAAAATAATGCTACTAATTTCAAGATGGGGAAATAATTAATTTACATGCCCTATCTAATGGACAGAAATTTGAATTGAAAGATAAATTTAAAAAATATCATACCGCAGTGCGTTGTTGATTTAAACCACCATTACAACGAACTCTCAAGTAGCCATTGCTCTCAGTTGGAGGAGCTAAAACAAGGAAATCCCAATAAAACATAATGATTATTAATTCGATGAAATGGACTTACTAGAAATGTCAAACCAAAATTATATAATTTTCAGAAAAAAAAATCGTCTCAAAAGAGTGCAAATTTACATACAAGGCCAATAAGACCGTGGAGCAGATGATGGTCTCCAACCAGCAGCAGGAGCAGTTCGCCAAAGCTTATTAATATCAATATCCTTCAATGAAAACAATAAAAATTGGGAAATACTACAAGTGCAAAAAAAGGTAAATAGAAACTAACCAAAGTATGCTAAGTTCGTCAACTGCATCAGATGAATGTGAGGGGATAAAATTAAATAATGAAAAAATTAATCAATAATGCAGGAATGCTCTGTAGTTTGAACTATTGATAGTGAGAAGACGCAATCTTAAGAGCATATTTGCCATAGCAAATCGTGCACTATGACACCAGGATCCTTTATAGCCATAGCACATCACATAACGTGCACAATGTCCAGCATGCTCCTTAGAAAGAAAAAACAAATCATAAAAGCTATGGATAATAAATCAATAACCCAATAACATAAGAAAAAAAATAGTCAAAACAAAAGCACACACAAAAAAATGTAATGTCAAAAGTAGAAAAATAAGATTGTTTAGATTTAACAAACATAAGGACAAATGAAAGATTATACATAAGGTTCACCTTGAACAATTAACTGAAAAAATCATTGATCGTTTTCATTGTGACATGTTGTTCAACCATCAACCATAAGAGAATAGGCATATTTGAAACAAATTTCTTTATGAGATTATAAATGATTTTTGCATGTGTTGTACTTTTTTTTTTTCAAGCAAGAAAAAAAATTGTGCTAGTTGGAGGTTTCTTTCAAGAATCAAATTATCAAAAAGCCTCCACAATTGTTTGAAAGCTATCATACTTCATTAAAGCCAAAGGAGATGCTCACATCATGTATCCATCAAAAACACAGAACACTTGAGCTGTTTTTTTTCCCACAACTTCTTAGTTACCATTTAACTATATATATTCTCTATGCTTCAAAACTTATTCTTGAACTGCACTTGAAAAGATATCCAGGTTCTTCATCATTGGACATTTTAACTTGAAGCATTTGATCCATATCAACCTTTAAAGCACAACATACAACATACATTTGTTGTTCACAAGTTGCTGCTCTCAATGAACATCATTTGCTCTTATTCGACTTGATTTCAGCTATATCAAGTAAGGTAGCAGTTGGGTCTCCAGTGGTATTTGAAGAACGCTCATTAAAGAGGCTCTAGCAGTTGAGATCATTCTATTGCTAGAGTTTTACATGGATGGCAAAGATCTAAGAGCTCCTCAAAGGCATGATCTATTTGAAATACTATATGACAAGTTGGAAGATTTTGATCACTCTAATCAGATCATGACCGTGACCGTGACACGTTGGTTATTATACTTCTTGATCTCTCTTGAACACTCAGCAATCATTCCTTAGAATTAATAGGATGACTCCTCCACTCTAAAAGTTTTGATAACAACATTTTTGTTTGACCAAGAATTATGATCTTATATCCTTGACATATATATTAAATTGGATCAAAGAAATTAGCATATTAGATAACTCATCCCATTCTATTATGTCCTTAATATATTATGATGAAATTCACCCTTTATTTGGGTCAATAATCAACGTTATAATAGCACACACATCCAAATAAGAGGAGGGCTAAATACATCTTCCCACATCTATAAATAGAAATAAGAACAAGGCAATTCTTTGTAATCATTTTTTGTTCATTTTTTATAACTTCCAAATAAGGTGATGGATGAAGGAGATGGGTAGCAAGTAGCTCAAGATCACTGACAATAAACTATATAACTGGCTTCTCTAAGATACATATGTGTCATCGGCTCATCTAGCTTCTCTAAGATACATGTGTCATCTGCTCATTGCCCATAATAACTTGTAAATCATGATACTACAACTATGGACATCATGTATTTATCTATATTAGTGCATCCATATTGAGTCAAATTTCTCTTTCATGCTAAACAAAAACTCTAATACCTCAAGTTCACATTTTATCATATTTTTTTATCACCATCAACAAGACCAACATAATCAACATTGAGGAATAGCTTATCATCAACATATCCACCTTCTTCAATCTCAACATAATTTTTTTTTAGTCCTCATCACTATGTACTGTAACATGGACATCAATTGGCTCAATGAACTAGTAATGTTGCATTTCATTAGGCCCATTGGAGCTTTCTCCCTAGATGAGTTGACGGATTAAATAACAACTAAAAGAATGGTTCCTCAAGCCCCCATTTTAAAACCATTGCACTGTACTTTTTCAAGGGAACATTGAACTTCATAAGAAATTTCACTCATACCAATAGAAGAATAAAATGGATCAAAACTTTTTTCAAGGGCCTTGTAATGCAAATCCCTTCATTGGAGGTAAGGCAAGGAACCTTAGAGTGCCCTATTCGCTTACGAATTTAGTGGGCTTTTAAAAGTTAATCTCATTCAATGAATTCTAAAATAATAAGCTAATTGAACTACATGGCTTACTATGTATAAACTTCCATACCAACAATTTGATATTGATTATATCACATAGTTGACCTTAGGTGCATAGAACTTAAACAAAGAAATTTTATCATCCATAATTATGTGTGGATCAAATGTTTTAAACTCCTTAGAGCGTCCTTCCCACTAGGCAACTACTATCAGTGACGACATAAACCCAACTGCTTAACTTCTACTTTGGGATTCACATGAATTAGAAGATAAACTTTACAGTCAAATATAATAAATCAGCAGGTTGCAAGCCTTAAATGAAGTAAAAGACCATCTTGAGCTTGTAGTCAATGCTACTACATGGTTGTAGAGTGGGAACACCACATTACAATGGCAGTAAGAAATTAATTACAATCTTTTCAATACTTAATTTTTCTCTATACAATGGCAAACTATTTGATACCCAACAGTCCTAACTAGTCATGCACCCCTCATGAAGTCCTCACTTGCAGGGCTTGAACTACTCCCAAAGTAAAGAGGGCAAACTTTTGAAAGGAGCTTCTATCTTTATTTGAATAGACATAAAAAGTTATGCTAAAAAGTTCTATAAGAAAAAGTTCAACTGTGTACAACCTAGCACTAATGACATTGGATGCATTATTTAGGCAAATTTTTTATGTTGTCCATTGTTTGGGTGATAAATGGAGATTTGCTTCAATTTTTTTTAAATCTTGTTGAGCACAAGTATGGTTTGATGGCCCTAAAATGAAGGTCAGGTGAATATGCAAGTTACTCATTGACCGAATGACATGTATTAATGCTAAGATTGGCTACAAATACATCCACCAATAGTGAATGATTCCATCGATGCTCAGCTATCATCATTATTGGTATATGATTTCATAGTGAAATGCTGCCACCGAGAATTCAAGATTACTACCTCTTTTTCCATTTAAGGAAGGGTTTGGTGGGATCATTTCCAGGAAACTTTTGCTAGCCAAAAAAAAGTGGATTGATTTTTAATCTATAAGAGAGTATGGCAAAAGTTTGATAACTAGTGGAATGCAATGGATGAAAAAGAGCAGATTTTGGGGTGCTTTCGCCATAATTATTACTCAAAGCACCATCATCCAGGAAACAATAGATATTGATTAATTCATATGCTCAAATCTTTTTTAAGGTTGACTAAAGCCAACAAACTTAAAAAAAAAAAAAAAAAAACTCACTCTTAGCCATCACCCATTCTATAAAAAGTCATACTAAAAGCATTACTTATCAAAATACTAACTATATAAAACCTTAGTTATACAAAAGTTTAGCCAATGTAAGATGAGTTATGGACATGTTTATCCTTTACTTAACATTGAACTCATGAGTTGTACCTATCCTTGCACAAAGGTAGAAAAGCACCAAGATAGAATGTGGCACTAGCTTAAACTATCACAAATGAGATATTTTAGAAGTAATATTATGATAAAAAAAGTTAATTACATGCACAGTATTAGATATTTGCAATTAAGATGGAGGCATATGTCACCTACAATTTAGGGGAATGAGCCTAATAATGATCCCTTGGATAGTAATTTATGGTAGGGCTTCTATTCCTACTAAAAAAATGAAACATAAAAAACATATCATTGCATGAAACTCCAACCAATGTAGGGTTTGATGAGAGGTTAATCTACACAACCTTACCTCTCCATAGTAAATAGACTAATTTCATGAATTGAACCAATGACCTCTAGGTGACAATGGAGACAACTTACTATTGTACCAAGCTTTTTCTTCAAAATAATTTTGCAACCAAAGATGCATAATACCATTTGTAGAATTAGCATATGTGCAGTTGCTTGAGGTCTTTTAAATGCTCAATGAATTTGGATCCTAGCCTCACCTCTTAGATATACGCACAAATGAAACAAAATGATGTATCATATCGAGAATATATGAAGATGTACGCAAACAAGCTATTGTTTGACTTCTGTCATCTAATCTAACAACCAAGATTAACAAGCTAATGAGCACTTGAGATACATTTAAAGATATTTAGATAATTAAGATGTTCAATAATTATAGTATTTTTATTTGTCAAGGGTATTTTTAGAAGTTCTATAATTTGAGAGCCTACTATAAAATGATCTTCTCAAAACCAATAATAATCCAACCATGTTTATTTAAATGAAATAGCTTTCATGACTAGTAACATTGATGTTGAGAATCTATCCCTCTATGCTTTAAGGTTTCAACATCAATAGCTTGAGAAATCATTGGGTTTCTTCTTTCTTAGTTTTCTGCTCCACTCTTCTCAAAATTTCTTTGTTACATCTATTTTTATATTGTTCACACTATATCACAAAGATTGCAATTCCAAAGATGTGCGCATGATGAAAAATGCATCTTTCCTATGGTGGGATTAACTTGCCCATTTTCTTTTTAAATATCCAAAATTTTAAGAGAAAAAATTGATTGACTTTAATAGTCAAGCGGTTGTAGATCAAGCATAAAAATTTTAAAATGGGTGGTTGAAATAGCATGACAAAACTTCATAATGTTTATACATAATAAGTCTTTTGAACCATAATAAATTTTTATTTCACATGAATTTTTATTTTGATTAAGACCAACACTTCTTGTTTTGGAAAAAATGATTTAGAAGTAGGATATTGTTTATTCCATAAGCAAAGACCATCCTTTTTATGCTTGATGACTATCAAAAACAATCTCCTGAAATCCATTATCCCCTTCTCTTTGAGGAAAATGTTGACTAAAGCACCCGAGAGAAGGCAAGTTTGATCCCACAAGAACCGATTATTTAAAAATATGAGGCTTTTTAATCGATCAGATAGCAATGAACTATGGTTTCCACAAACTCATGTTACTCATACATCCCAATCATACTTAGATAATGCTCAACTGCAACAATTCCCCAGTGTGGGATATACATATCCAACTATCCAAGTGGCTAATGAATCGTAGCTCATGTGGAATTGCCCTTTGAGTTATAAAGAGATTGCAAGAGTAAAATAAGTAGAAGTACCTAACCAAGTTGGCCTTCTAGCATGTTAGCAGCACAACACACCAGTTGTTTCTAGCCGGTTCTAAGAAAGCTAACTATTGTTCTGGAATCAAAGAAGCCCAATGAAAAAGAAACATGAAAGGATAATCTTGATTTTAGCAATAATTAAAAAATTTTCTCCACCAATCATACTGCCATTATATAATTCAAGAACCAAACCAGTATAATAATTCAAAGGGAAAAAATGGGTAAAAAATCAAGCAGCCAAAACCAAACCTGGATCCGACTGGAAGGACTTGAATGCCAGATCCTCGAGAAAAGCAAGATGGTGCAGATCAACAGAACGAACATCACCACAGACAACCGACACGCCATCCCTCTCAGCCCACCGCCGAGGTGCTTCGGCTGCCTCGCTCCTCTCCTCCCCCAGCCGCTTCAAATAACACATAGTTGATTAACAAATCCTTTAGAATTCTAGAGTGGCACAGGAGAAAGAGGACGAAATTATAAAGATTCGGGATTGCTAGTACCTCTTCATGGCATCAAAATTTACCAATTTCACAAAATGTTGGCGAAAGGAAATTACAACCCTAGAAATCTCCAAGTAGGATTCTCGTTTGTTCTCTTCTCAGGTCCCTGACCTCAGCCCTCAGCCCTCAGCCCTCAGCCCTCAGCCCTCAGCCTGCCAGTAGGTTGGACCAGATCCAAACAAAACTGACAACGATGTAACGGGAAGACAACGGTCCAGGGTAAAAAACATGAACCGCGGGGATAAGTTTAGACGCGTACGGCGAGTAAACTTTTTCTCATGAATGAAGAGGATGAGTCGGCTCTCGGCGCTGTAGACACACCGTCGAAGGAGGCGGAGAACCTATTTCAAGGCACAAATTCAAAGGAAGCCGAAGCAGCAACGAAGAAATGGCGACGAGGAAAACCAGACATAAGGGAACTTATAACCATACATAGAATACTGCCTCTTTCCGTACTTCTTTTTCGCTCCTTATTAGCTTCTCTTATTTTGTCGCTTTTTTTGTTTTTTCACCAATCGAGTAATAAAAAAAAAATTTAGCCGATGATTGAAATTTAAATTTGAGGTAGATGTTAAATAAATTTTTTTTGTATTTATTTTAATATTTTATTAAATAATAATTAAATATGATATTAAAATATAATAAGTATAACTTAATTATAATTATAAAAATATAAATTATAATTAATAATATTCAATAATATAAATCAAATATAAATAAATAAATTTTAATAATTAATCTTTATCAATTATAAGTATTAAAAAATAATTTGATATTATTAAAATCTTATTTGAAGCCAATAGTTCATTAAAATTTGATTGAATTTAACTTCTTCATCATATTAAAAAATTTTCAGAATTTAACAGTCTTATAATTTAATAAATTAAAATTTACACGATTTTTTAAATCCTTCTTGCAACCAAACATTCACCTTATAGTTTCACTTGGGACAGCTTTCTTATTGTTTTGTTTTTCAGATCGCAATCATAATTTTTATTTGACTGTTATTTTTTTATGCTTAAAAAAATTTTTACTAAAAAGTTGCTTTCTACATCATCTTAAAAAGGTTACTTTCTCTACAGAAGCTAGGGGTATCAATTTCGGGTCACGGGTCAGGTTAGAGTCGAACCCGAAACTGACCCGGCACTATTCGGGTACGGGTCAACCCGACCCGTTTCTGCAAAAAGATCAATTTTCCGGACCCGAACCCGACCCGCTTCTGGTTCGGGTCAACCTGACTCGACCTGCTTTGGTGCAGGCAAGGAGCAGGTGATTCGGTGGCAAGGAGCAGGTAATTCGGTGCAGGCGTGTAGGTGTGCAGGCAATACCACACGCGATGGTGCAGGCAGCGGCCGCCGGCGGGGGACGACAGCGGGGGACGACAGCGGGAGACGACAGCGGCTGCCAGCGGGGGACGATAGCGGGAGACGCGCGTCGCGCTGCTCGATGTCTCAAAGCTCGGCACAATGTGATAATGCGATTTGAGTCAGATTTGAAGCGGTCTCGTGGCCTTGTGGGCAGCTGGGGAAGCCAGGGCAGGCATCGCGGGGCAGCCAGGGCAGATGGGTTTTCCGGGTCATTCTTGGGCATTCCCGGGTTTTCGGGTCAACCTGAACCCGACCCGATTTTGCAAATAGGTCAGTTTTCCAGACCCAAACCCAACCCCCTTCTGGTTCGGGTCAACCCAAACCCGAAATTTTTGGGTCGGGTTTTCGGGTCAAGTCCAATATTGATAGCTCTAACATAAGCTTTACAAAGTAGTAAAAAAGTTATCCCAAATGAAGTCAATATTAAATTTATAACTTTGACATCATCCTTATTAAAAAAATGTGTTGAGTGGGTGGCAATTTGCTTATTTGATTTTTTTTTTAAATTAAGTTTTTATTTTGACAACTTTTTTATTGCTTCTTAAAACATAATTTTAATATAAAATTTATAATTTTTGTACTTAAACTCTATTTTAACGAGCAATAAAAACAAAGCCTAAATGTATCTTTTGATCTTAGAATAAATTATGATATTATCATGAGTTATGATGCATGAACAATTATTAGGTCCTCCGACCGGAGCTACGTCCGGTTGGAGCTAAAATCGTGCCAAAAAACGAGAAATACCGAGCAAATACCGAGCAATACCAAATAATAACGAGGAATATCATCATGTGAAGACCCAATACCAAGTTATACCGAGCTATACTGAGCAATACTGAGTTTTTCCTAGAAAAAACTATGTATTTTTTTATATAACTTGGTATTGCTCGGTATAGCTCGGTATAACTCGGTATTGGTCTTCACAGTGCGGTATTCCTCGTTATTACCAAATAATACCTAGCAATGCTGAGCAAATACCGAGTTTTTTGGTGGGATTTTAGTGCCGACCAGATGTTCCTCTATGTCCGGTCGAAGGACCTAATCATGATGCATGGTAGGAGAATCGACGATTTGATATCGTCAGCTATGTACGTTAGATCCATAAGCTAATATTGAACCAAATCTTTGTAGATATATAGTCAAATTTGAAATAATTAACAATTCAATCCTAATTGATTATTTATTTCGTGGTCTCATTTAGAACTAACATATATTTCTATTTTTTACTAGAACTTTGTTTTCAAAGTTTAATGTACAAAAGAATGGAGTTAATGTAGAAAAAATAACAACTTCTTATTGAGTAATATGCTTCCATGATATAAAATTTCATTATTATTGTTGTGTCATGGAATATTCACAGCGGTAGAGAAATATAAAATTTAATGTCATAGCTCTGTACGAACATCCAGCACGCATACAGATAAAAGAGTGAGTGTAGTATTAATAAAATAGAAAACCCTGAAAAGGGGAAAATCACGGGGCCTAGCCCAATTTGACTGAATCCATTATTATTTACAGTCGATTACAAATGAGGCCCTTCCTTGGGTGGAAAAAGGAAGAATCACTATTGACGTGTTCTTTTGGTTGGAAGGACCATAGTCGGTGTGCGACAAAGGTCATAAAGATTGTTGTCTAGCGACAGAGACCAGAAGGATAGTTATCTGGCTACAAAGGTCAGAATGATCATATTTAGCGAGCAACAGAGGTCATAAAAGATCGTTGTCTTGCGATAAAGATTGGAAGGACCGTAGTTGATGGATAACGGAGGTCGGGAGGATCGTTGTCTGCCAACAGAGGTCAAAAGGATCGTAGTCAGCGGACAACAGATGTCATAAAGATCGTTGTCTGGCAATGGTGGTCTTAAAGACCGTAGTTAGTGGGCAAAAGAGGTATGAAGGATCGTTGTCTAGCGATAGAGGTCAGAAGGATCGTAGTCACTAGGCGACAAAGGTTAGAAGGACAGAGGTTAGAAGGACCATAATAGAAAGACAATGGAAGTCCGACATCAATTGGTGGCCATGCAAAAGTCTGGAGTTAATTGGTGGCCGGGCAGAAATCCGGTGATGGACGGAAGTCCAGCAACGGGTAGAAATCATGCGACAGGAGAAAGTCCGACGTCGAGTAGAAATCTGGCGATTGGTGGAAGTTTGGCGTTGTGTAGAAGTATAACGAAAGTCCGATAACAAGCAGAAGTCCGACGATGGGTGGAAATGTGACGACGGATAGAAATTTGGTGACGGGCGGAAGTGCGAAGTGAGGTAGAAGTCCGTTGAAAGTCCGGTAAGGAAGAAGTCTGGCGACAAGCAGAACTTCAGCATAAGATAGAAGTCAGACGAAAGTCGGCGGCCGGGTAGAACTCCAACGTCCATTGGAGGTCTGATAGAACTCCGACATCGGTCTGCTGTCGAGCAGAACTCTGCCGTCATTCGACATTTAGGCATCAGTAGCCTGCTGGGTGGAAGTTCGGCGGAAGTCGAGGAAGAGTCTAGTGACAAGAGAGCTCTCTTTTTTTTTTCTTCTTCTTTCTCTTCTTGCTTGGGCCTCCTCCTTTCTTCCCCTCTATGGGAAATGAGAGGTTTATTTATATTTTTTTTAGAGTGGCATGACCAGTAAATAGGAGGAAGATCATGGATAAATTCAGAGTGGTTTGAATGAACGATATAGAATCCCTTGATTAAGGATCATTTATTGGGCATTTAAATGTCTTAATGATATCCGAATTTAACGATCTTGGCCTTGTTGGATTTATCTCGTCGAGCCGCTCGATTCGACTATAAACATGCCACGTTTGGAAACCATTTAATAATCCAAATTATGGTTTGAACCTTCCAAATGCGCTACGGGTCTTTGATTTGGGCCCATTTGGGCTTGAATTAAGTCGAATTTGGTGTCGTTGGGTTTGTATTTTTGAGATGTTCGGTTCGACTGTAAGTTTACTAAAATCGGAGTTCAGATGGCTTCCGATTTAGTTTTTGAAGTTTCCAACTTAAATTTGCTTCAAGATTCGTGCCCGATCAAGATAATTTTTTGATGATATATCAATTATGAAGTGCAAATCAAATGGATATGATTGTTGCGCGCAAGATATTTATGAGGATAGAAAGAGAGCTTATCATTTTAATATTTTGTAGGTCATCAAAAATCAAACTTAAGAAGCACAAATCTCGATTCATATTTGAATTTGAAAATTTTTAAAAATCAAATTCAGGATCATCCAAAGTTTGATTTCAACAAATTTAGAATCAACTTGAACGTCAAGATGAGATAAACCCAATGACATCAAAAGAGATTCAATTCAAGTCCAAATGAGCCCATATTAAGCACTTCTTAGACACTTTGAGACATTAATTCAAATTATCTTAAAATATGTTGTAGTTATAATCAAATCAAGCATTTGACGAGATAAATCTAACAAGTCAAAGATTGTGTAATTCAAATATCATTAAGGCATTTAAATAGGATATATAATCAAGGGAATCAATATGGGTCGTCCGATTGAGTGTTCCATATTTAGACAATATTTATGGAGTATGTAACTCTTAAAAAAATATAAATAGACGATCACTCTCTATACAAAGAGAACTACCATTATCCAACTGTCACCATTGGACCAATACTAAAATGATTACTATCTTCGAACCACCATTGTCCATTCATCATCATCATAATATTATTGTTGTTGATCATCATCATTGAACTACTACTGCTCAACCACTATCATCTGACCCATAGTCATATGATTATCACCGTCGAACCTCCACCCTTTCACTGCTGCTTATAGTTACACGATGACCACCATTCAAATAAGATCCCCAGATTATCATCCCTAGAATATAGTCCTTCGACTATTTTTCACTTGATTATGTTCGTCCAACCGTTGTGGCCTAACTACAATCCTACGACCATCATTGATCAAATGCAATTTTACCATTACAAGTCATATATTTTAATTGATGTGCTTCTCTATAACTAGAAAAGGCTTTTAGATAATAATTAAACATAAATTATGATTTCTATGGTAGAAGTTAGAGGAACCTTATGGTACACAATTATACTATCAAGAAAGGATCAATGGTCTACTTATTGGCAACAATCGTATATTCCTTAGTGTAGATGATGAACATCGATGTTAGTATTGAGTTTTTAATGTAAACTTAGTTAGTAATGCTAACATTGGGGCTATTGATGATGTCGAGGGTCATTCTTTACTAGTGAAAGTGAGTGTCAGCATTGGTGCCAATAATGAGAATTAACCTTTTTGCTGACAATAAACATTGAGATTGTGGAATATGACTAGCATCCACCTTAGTGATAATGGCGAGTGTCAACATATGTATCAATCTTATTGGTGACATCATGTATCAATATTTTTATTGTGTTAAGCATCGTGATGAAGTAAGCACGATACATTATCGTTAAGGCTAAGTGGTTCTCCTCTTTATTTATATGTTAATATAAAGATAATATAAATAAAGAAGACAAATTATTATATTCATACATAAATACAAATAATATTTTGATGAATATTCTACCATGCAAGTATTTATGAAGAAGAGAAACACTAAGTCATGCCTTTTATTTTGCAAATAAATAACATTCTTTACAAAACTCTACTTTCAGTTAAAAACTTTTACATATTATAGTGACAAATAGGTTGTTTGGTTTGAAGTAAAAGGGGTGTAAAGTATTGCAAATATCAGGATTTTGAGAATATTGATATTTGATTAGAAAGTAAAAGATGTATAAAGTATTACAAATATAAGGGTTTTGAGAATATCAGTGCTTGGTTTGAAGTAAATCGAGTATAGTGTAAAGTTTTGATGTATTTATAATTCACACTTGAGTTCATTTTTTTATATATTTGGAATTTCTTCGATTTGGATGATTTCCAAATATACTGGAACTCCATTGCCTATTGCCGCCCCCAGTCGCCGTCTGTCATCACCGCCGGCCACCACCATCATTTGCTGCCGCTGTCGCTCACCACCAACACCGGCCGCTGTTGCCGCCCACTATCACCACTGATGGCCACGACCACACAAACGCGACACCACAGCTGGAGGCCACCATTGCCCGGCATCACAATTGACCATCTTGTCTTTGGACTTTACAATGCATCCATTTTACTTAAACTTAAAAAAAAAGTAATTCCTCGCATTTCTTTAACACTCATCCAAAAAACTAAGGGGCTGTTTGGTTGCCTGAAAAGAAAATTCAGTGTAAAGTAAATGCAATGTAAAATAAATGTAACGCATTCCAAATACTTTGAGCATGTTTGGTTGTCTGCAAATTAAAAGCAAGAGAATTGTTTCCCTTGTTTGGTTAGGTAGAACCAGAGTAAAGTAAAAGCATTTTTTTAAATAATTTATTTTTGGCATTACAACTAGTTTATTAACAAAAACAGTGTATTTATAATAATTAATATTATTTTATGTTATAAAATAAAATAAGTGTATTCATTTATTACAAGATCTTATTATTATTTTTTTTTGTTATAGGAAATTTTAATATTTGAAATTTTAAATTAATTTCTTTGAAAATTTTAAATCTAAATATACTTGTGATAGATAGAAATTTAAATTTTAAATTCTTATTTTTCGAGTACTGGAGTAGACTCTCTTAAGTGAATCATAAAATAAAACATCTTTTGAATCATAAAATACAATCTCATGTCAAATGATTCCTTACCATGAAAACATTTTTTTTTTTTTAAGTTTTCCTGACATAAAACATATATATATATATATATATATATATATATATATATATATATATATATATATATATATATATATATATATATATATATATATATATATATATATATATATATCTTTAAAACATAAGCTAACTCTAATAATATACTATGCCATCTTTTTTTTCTTCTTTTTTTTCTTTTTTTTTATTATACTATGCCATCTTTAACACATCATTGTTAGACTAGAGCAAAAATCAAATGTAACCCAAGCAAGATCTACTATATATGCATGTCACATTATCTCGTTGGAGCATTCGACGACGATTCTAGAAACAACTTGTCACAAATCACGATAAGGACAAATTTTCTACAACTCAAAATCAACGTGGATCAACATTCCTTTTTTTTTTTTTTTTTTTTGAAAAGAAACAAGACAAATACAAAGAAGAACATGTCTCTTTCATATAACCAAGGGTTCAAGACATATCAATCACTTGTAGCAATTACGAACATCCAAGCATTTCACATAATGTAATTTTATGGACTTCTTAAAAAAAGGTAGAGAGTATGAAACATAAGCATGCTTTTTTAACTTCTTTATTTGGTCCAAAATCTATACAATTTTTTTAGCAGGCATTATTACAAATACCTTATATACTTTCTTTAACAAAGAATGATATAATCTCTTATAACCCTTAATAACTTCTACAAAAATAAACTTTAAGTTACTCATCAAAGTATCAAACGATGCAAACCATGAGCATAAAGTTCAGATACAAAGGGTCCACTTCCAAACAATGTAAATCACACATGAGTCTCATTAATATTCCATGAAGCTATCCATTGAAGTACACCTTCGATCACATCACAAAGGAGAGAAGTATATTTCATTCCTCATTATTACTCTTGATTTCCATAATTCTTTAAAGAAGGAAGGTTGAAAGAAAGAAGATGAGGAGAAAGAAGGGCTAGAGGAAGAAGGAAGAAATGGAATAAGCAAAAGAAGAAGAAGCTAAGAAGTCACCTGTAGGAGAGAGGGCCAGCGACAGGTCTTGCGATCTCTGCCGAAGCCACCTTTCTTCAGCAATTTTATAGGATTTGGAAGAAGAAGATCGCGAAAGGTAGAAAGTTACCGATCAGGAAGGCAAAGACGTCGAGGGGGCGAAACAGAACAGCAACAAAGGTGGAAAAGAGGCTTGCGACTAGGGTTTAACAGTCAGCGAACTCTCCTCTGGCCTCCGATCAAAGTGTCGTATCTTCGGATCCGATCGGAAAGGGACGCCGTCAAAGGAGCGAAGTCGATTAGCAATTGCACAGGCGGAGAAAATAGGTAGCTGGGAGATAAGGGTTCGGCTTCGCGAGAGAGATTCGATTCAGCGGAACCATCACGCACGTGGGAAGAAGGAAGACGAAGGGAGCACTCATAAGCGCACATGCTGCTCGTATTTTTTTCGCCCGACGGAATTTCTAACCCGCTCAATTTGAGCGGGTTTGGAAATCGCAAGAACGGACGTTTGTAATACACTGCTCATGCTTCTGAAGACTTTTTTATGTTCCGCTCAAAATTAACCAAACAATGAAATTTGAGAAATGCATGAAATTACTTTACTTCACCCTCCTAATTCAGCATACCAAATAGCCCCTAAAAGTATTTCAAAAACACTACATCAATTTTACACTGCATTCTTTTTACACTACATTCCTTTTTCAACTAATCAAATAGTCCAAAATAGTTCCTTTCAGCAAGTTTAGCCACTAGCTAAATTTGATGAATCAATCATATTAATTATGTTATGATCAATAAAAAGGTTGTTACCAAGGTTGCGACTAAGATGTAGAGCCCTTCTGAACTCAACCACGTCAATAGTTTGTTCTTTCTTACTACTTCTTAGGGATTCACTAAGGGGCTGTTTGGTATGCTGAATTAGGAGGGTGAAGTAAAGTAATTTCATGCATTTCTCAAATTTCATTGTTTGGTTAATTTTGAGCGGAACATAAAAAAGTCTTCAGAAGCATGAGCAGTGTATTACAAACGTCCGTTCTTGCGATTTCCAAACCCGCTCAAATTGAGCGGGTTAGAAATTCCGTCGGGCGAAAAAAATACGAGCAGCATGTGCGCTTATGAGTGCTCCCTTCGTCTTCCTTCTTCCCACGTGCGTGATGGTTCCGCTGAATCGAATCTCTCTCGCGAAGCCGAACCCTTATCTCCCAGCTACCTATTTTCTCCGCCTGTGCAATTGCTAATCGACTTCGCTCCTTTGACGGCGTCCCTTTCCGATCGGATCCGAAGATACGACACTTTGATCGGAGGCCAGAGGAGAGTTCGCTGACTGTTAAACCCTAGTCGCAAGCCTCTTTTCCACCTTTGTTGCTGTTCTGTTTCGCCCCCTCGACGTCTTTGCCTTCCTGATCGGTAACTTTCTACCTTTCGCGATCTTCTTCTTCCAAATCCTATAAAATTGCTGAAGAAAGGTGGCTTCGGCAGAGAT
Source organism: Dendrobium officinale (assembly GCA_019514585.1). Taxonomy (NCBI): domain Eukaryota; kingdom Viridiplantae; phylum Streptophyta; class Magnoliopsida; order Asparagales; family Orchidaceae; genus Dendrobium; species Dendrobium officinale. The sequence continues at coordinate 33,764,543 of CM033698.1, forward strand.
CGCAAGACCTGTCGCTGGCCCTCTCTCCTACAGGTGACTTCTTAGCTTCTTCTTCTTTTGCTTATTCCATTTCTTCCTTCTTCCTCTAGCCCTTCTTTCTCCTCATCTTCTTTCTTTCAACCTTCCTTCTTTAAAGAATTATGGAAATCAAGAGTAATAATGAGGAATGAAATATACTTCTCTCCTTTGTGATGTGATCGAAGGTGTACTTCAATGGATAGCTTCATGGAATATTAATGAGACTCATGTGTGATTTACATTGTTTGGAAGTGGACCCTTTGTATCTGAACTTTATGCTCATGGTTTGCATCGTTTGATACTTTGATGAGTAACTTAAAGTTTATTTTTGTAGAAGTTATTAAGGGTTATAAGAGATTATATCATTCTTTGTTAAAGAAAGTATATAAGGTATTTGTAATAATGCCTGCTAAAAAAATTGTATAGATTTTGGACCAAATAAAGAAGTTAAAAAAGCATGCTTATGTTTCATACTCTCTACCTTTTTTTAAGAAGTCCATAAAATTACATTATGTGAAATGCTTGGATGTTCGTAATTGCTACAAGTGATTGATATGTCTTGAACCCTTGGTTATATGAAAGAGACATGTTCTTCTTTGTATTTGTCTTGTTTCTTTTCAAAAAAAAAAAAAAAAAAAAAGGAATGTTGATCCACGTTGATTTTGAGTTGTAGAAAATTTGTCCTTATCGTGATTTGTGACAAGTTGTTTCTAGAATCGTCGTCGAATGCTCCAACGAGATAATGTGACATGCATATATAGTAGATCTTGCTTGGGTTACATTTGATTTTTGTTCTAGTCTAACAATGATGTGTTAAAGATGGCATAGTATAATAAAAAAAAGAAAAAGAAGAAGAAAAAAAAGATGGCATAGTATATTATTAGAGTTAGCTTATGTTTTAAAGATATATATATATATATATATATATATATATATATATATATATATATATATATATATATATATATATATATATATATATATATATATATATATATATATATATATATATATATATATATGTTTTATGTCAGGAAAACTTAAAAAAAAAATGTTTTCATGGTAAGGAATCATTTGACATGAGATTGTATTTTATGATTCAAAAGATGTTTTATTTTATGATTCACTTAAGAGAGTCTACTCCAGTACTCGAAAAATAAGAATTTAAAATTTAAATTTCTATCTATCACAAGTATATTTAGATTTAAAATTTTCAAAGAAATTAATTTAAAATTTCAAATATTAAAATTTCCTATAACAAAAAAAAAATAATAATAAGATCTTGTAATAAATGAATACACTTATTTTATTTTATAACATAAAATAATATTAATTATTATAAATACACTGCTTTTGTTAATAAACTAGTTGTAATGCCAAAAATAAATTATTTAAAAAAATGCTTTTACTTTACTCTAGTTCTACCTAACCAAACAAGGGAAACAATTCTCTTGCTTTTAATTTGCAGACAACCAAACATGCTCAAAGTATTTGGAATGCGTTACATTTATTTTACATTGCATTTACTTTACACTGCATTTTCTTTTCAGGCAACCAAACAACCCCTAACTGTTTTCATATCACCGTCTCTGCATTGCCATGCGTACACTAACAGGGATGTTTTACCATCGCCTTGCATTCTCGCTGCCGTGAAATACTGAGTTTTATGCATTTTAAATCTGTAAAATAAAATTTTAATTTCTTTGATTAAGGCTTTGTTTGGACGGCTTTATTTCTGTTTCTTAAAGCAGTTTTTTAGTACAAAATTAAAATTTTTTGTACTAAAAAGCTGCTTTACGAAGTAGAAAAAAACTGTCCCAAACGAAGCCTAAACCTGCAGATTGTTTACCGTCGGAACTTGCATTAGATACACATGAGTTGAAAGTTCATTTAGAATCCTTAATATTTGTTTTTATATATATCTCAGTTCTAACTTTAATTTTCCATGGATGGTACATTTGGTAGTTCAATTATAAAATTGTTGGAATTAATGGACCCGTTCAAAGTTTTGAAGAGGAGAAAACTCTTCTCTCTTGTTGTTTTTTACTAATCTTGATATTGTTTAATTCATTCTTGTGTATTGGTTAATCAAAAGAAAATTTTATTTTAGGACTTGTTTGTAACGGTTGTAAATTTTTATAAAGCCGGTTGTAAACACTACAAGAAAATTGTCAATTTTCGATAGAAAACTTTCTACCCGTAAAATACATGTAGGAAAATATATTCCGTCAGGAATAAATTTGTTGGAAATGTTTATGACGGATTTCTGATGAAATTATGAAAAATTAACGGACTAATCAAAACCTGTCGCAAACAATTCACCCTGTAGCTTCCGCCGAAAGTTTCAAGCGGATTTTTCTATCAAAAATTCATCAAAAACTTACATCTAAAATCCATCTATTTTCCTCCAGAAACTCCATCGTTATCCATGTGTCAAAGATTTCCGACATAGCAACTTATAAAAAAAATTCCAACTTCTTCCTAAATGCAATAGAAATAATTTATAATTCACAACAGATTTTGCAAATATATTATAACAAACTTTTATAATTCTGAAATAATATTGTAAGCTAATAATAATAATAATAATTGTTCAAAACATAAATCTTATGAACAGTCAAATTACAATTGTATTAATATCATTATCAAATTAAACATAAATTTCACAACATTTTAAAATAAATCTAAAACATCTAATCATATTCAGTGTCTTAACTCTCCTCAGGCTTAGGCATATGCTGTTGAACTTTCATCTTTCGATTTTCTTTTCTGTATAATCACAATTCTGCTTGCATCTGAGATTGTTGTGACAATATATTGGCTTATATTTATCTAATCTGCTCTATCTCTTGGGTGAGAAAGCACTCATCGACTTACAATCTCCACAATTCCGCTATCATCATATGATGCTAAGCTATACTGGTTTGTCTCATATGTGTATGCCTGAGAGCTTAATCCATAAACTCTCCCCTTTTTGCCTCCCTCCCACTTCCTATGATCACGTGTGATAGTCAAAGTAGTGTGTTGATCCTAAAGATGATCCCTCACTAATAGAAGGTTATCTCTCTCAAATTAGTATAAAATCATCCTGCCAAAAATAAAGTATATATGAAAATCCATTTAGATTTAAATTTTATACATGAACATTTATATATATTTAAGACTCACACGAGCTTTCTTTATTTTTTTTTATTAACCCACTGTTCATCTTTTTAGCGTTGATGTGTGCGTGTATGCAGCTCTAATAGTGATTGATCTCTACCAAGTATCATTTTTTTGAGAAAAGCCTTGTTAAGACAATGAATATATGTGTAAAAGAGAAATTATTTATTGGTCATCGTTTATGCTTGGTGTGAGACACATAATCATAAGTATCAAAGGAGCTCCCTAAACCCTCACTGTCGGATGCTCTATTTTGCTTATTATGCTTCTCTCTTTTTAGTGAATTCAAGGCTTTATCATTTATTGCTTAGTTCAATACAAATCTATGAGAATTAAGTTATCCTCGAGCTTGGTTTCCTTAAGCAGGCAGATGAACTCATTGAAGTACTCTTGAATGAGCAGTACAACCATCATAAATTGGTTCTTGAACAACATGTAGCAATTCATAGAATTTTTTTTCTTTTATTTTAGGTAACCATATATATATATATATATATATATATATATATATATGTCCCCTTAAATTTGGACATACTACATCAAAAACATGTTCTTTATATGTTCTATTATTGTTATTTTTTTATATTATTCTTGAAGTTGTGAATGGACCACATTGAGTGTCTGAATGTATTCATACTCTCCATATAATGTCCAAAATTAATACTATGGGATACATTCTCTACCATATAAATCAAGTTTAACTTTATTGGGTTTAAGGTAAGCTTGATTTTTATGCTTTGAGCATGAACATCTAAAAACATTCCATCAGATATAAATGAATGTAGTTGATATGCCCTCTGCTAATAAATTCATCTGTTAGTGATTTTCATCATGTTAACAATCTATTATACATCCAACACCTCTCAACTTGGATATCCATATGTAGCTCGAGTTAACAATTCTAAAAATAAACAATCCTACAAAAATAATTAAGAGACTACTCCTCTTTCTCTAACATTAGTTCATTACATTATGTACGTGTGCTATTTATTATGCATTAAAAATGTATTTCACTAATTTCATTGAACAATCCTAAAAATAAAAATTAAAGGCTTGATGTTGTTGTTGTTGTAAATATCGAAGAAATGAAGGAAAATAAGGTATAAACCACCTGGAACGGCGATGAGTCACGAAGAGGCCGAGAGTTAATTTTGGGATAAAAAAATGTAAAATGCGAGGGAGTGATGGGATTGGGATGAAATAGGGCTCTTATAGGCAAGGATTTTGACAAATTTTTCCACCTTAATTTCAGTAAAATTTTTGACATGATATGTTGTCAGAAAATCCACCAAGGTAACTAATTACAGAGAGAAATTCTGAATTTTTCCACTGGTATTTCCTCTGGTAATTGATGGGTTTCATGTAGTGAAATATGTTACGGATAAAGAAACTTTTTTTTAAAGCTCTTATTAAAAAGTTTTGGAATTAATAAAAAAGTTTTGGAATTAATTTGCCATAGATGGTATATTTGGTAGTTCAATAAGAAAAATGTTGGAATTAATGAGCCTCTTCAAAGTTTTGAAGAGGAGAAAGCTCTCTTCTCTTGTTGATTTTTGCTAATCTTGATATTGTTTAATTCATTCTTGTGTATTGGTTAATCAAAAGTAGTTTTTTAGGGTTTGTTTCAAACGACTGCAATTTTTAATGAAGATTATAAAGGCTTTGTGGAGAAAATAACTTTTTTTTTTTTGAAGTTGTTATAGAAAGAAGCTTCATAGCACAAAGATTTCTTAAAAATAATGAAAAAGAAGTGACCAAATAGAAAATGTGGTTGCGGTTTCAAAGTAAAATAAATAGGAAAATTGTCTTGAAGGAAGCCTTACTATTTTGGAATTTTCAATAACGTTTGTGCAAGTGTAGTGTATAATCTGTTTTGATCTTAATCTAAAATATGAAAGAGGGGGTGGCTTAGTTTTGAAAGCCTACTCATATTTAGATTTCAATCACACCCAAAAGGTGAAAGATTCCATATTATTGTCCTTATGATGATTGATATCATCCTTGATTGCATCATCTCCTAATATTGGAGATGATAAATAGCAATTTATTTCTATGTTTGAATGAAAAATAATAGATATAATTATTTTTCTTTTTGAATAGTGTTAAATTATTTCTATAAATGAATGAGAGTGATGATGAATGAATTATTTTCAAGTTCGTATTTTGATGAAAAAAAAAAACACACTTTAAATTATGGTGATTATAATTAATTTAACATATTTCAATTTGGGAAAGTTTTCAAAATTGAATAATTTTCATTTTTTACATGAAATTCGCCCTAACTATTTAACTATTCCTCTCACGCATAAATATTGGATGAAGCAACAAATATATAGGTAGTAAATATTCTTAACAACCCAAGGAGTAGAATTCATATTTGGAATAAAACCAAGTAGCTATAGGGCATGTGGTTTGTGAAGGAATGTGGAGGAGAAAGACAAAATATTGCAAAGTATGTTGAATGTGTAATCATATTAAAAAAAAAAAGAGATGTTTATGAATTTTCATAGAAGAATTAACAACAAATTTGAACATGAATGTTTCTATTAATTAAAACATCTATAGTTTTAAGACCTCCAATTAAGCTAATCATGAAAAAAATATAAAATCTAAAGATGAATTTACTTCGGAGGATCTCAGAGATATTTTCAGAGTGGGAGACTGAGATTTAATAATCATTCTCAAGTGAGGTTCCCTACAACCAAATCAGAAGAGGCTATTATCGTATTACATAATTATAGGCATAGAAGAAATATTTTCATGTATATGAGCAAAAAAGGAAAGAGAAAAATGCCGGTCATTATTTTGAATGATGATGAATATATAGTAGTAAAACATTAGTAGACATCAAAGGAAATGATGAAAATCTCATATAAAAATTTGTCCCAACAAAAAATACCAAAAGAGATTTTTCTTATGATTTTATCAGCAACCAATTTAAGCCCTTCCAGTACACTGACATTTTATTAATACCACATTTGTACAGAAATATATATTTATAATTCCACCATCTAACGAAGAGAGAGTTATACTTCCCATGAAATAAATCCGATAAGAAATTCCTTATTGAAATTCTATAAAATAATTACTCTTCTCTGGTGTTCTTGCTCTATGTGAAAGCTAATTTTGGATATATAGTAGTTCTGTTCCATGTATTAAACTACCCTATAGTAAGAAATAAAACAAGCAGGCTAGCAATGAAAAGGAAGCTACAAGCGGCAGTAGAACCACTCGTCCACCCCGCTCTTCACGCCGCTCATTTTCATGCCAACGGTTCTGTTCCCATCCCGGCATCCATGTCCGGCGAAACAGCCACTCCCACAAACCAGACAGATTCACCATCTCCGACCGCAGCTGCCCACCATCTCCTCCTCCTCCATCGCTGTTTCTCCTCCGCTCGCCATCCGCAACCTTGTCGACTGGAAGCTCAAACCTACACACAGGACACGAGTTATGCAATCGCAGCCACGGCACGATGCAGTCTGAGTGGTACACGTGCTGGCACGGCATCTCCCTCGCCTCTTCCCCCACGGTGAAATCTTCCTTGCACACCGGGCACTGTGAACCGTCTTTGAGATGCGATGCGGCGATGGCCACCGTCGGCAACGCGTGGATTGACGATGCTGATGCCGGCGGCGGCCCGGGGCGGTCGTTCTGCGTTATGTTCTCGATGAAGTCGTTGAGGTTAGGGCCCGTGTAATAGTCTTGGGGATGGAATGTGTGGGGAAGAGGCGGAGGCGGTGGCGGCGGGGGCGGCGGTGGCGGCGGGAGGAGCGAGGGGATATGGTATTCGTGGACGAAGTGGAGGGAGCAGCGGGGGCAGATGAAGGTGGAGGTGGCGGAGGGTGGGAGAAAGATGGGGATGAGATGGCGGCAGTGATGGCACCAAAATAAGCGGAAGGAACGGGGGAGGTTTGGTTGGGGAAGGGGAGGGCGGCGCAGAGACATTGGCTTGGATGGATTGAAGGGAGAGAAAGCTTGGCGTGGAGCTTGAAGAAGTAGGGTGCAGGAGAAGGATACAGGAGAAGGGTTGTTTTATTGGAGTGTGTTGGCGGTTAGAGAGGTAAGGAGATGTTTAGGTGGAAGGATATCTTGGTGGAAAGTGCAAAGCGATGCTAGGGTATAATTGGGCCTGTCCAAACTATTCTGTGCGGTCACCGGATGTCGTCCAAAGATATATTTTTATATAACGGATAACGTGGTGTATCCTGATTCACCTCTGAACGGTCCAATGACCATATAGAATAATTTCTCCTATTGGATTTAGATGATTGTGCTGTGATGTTTTGAACATTAAACTTCAACTGAGGATCACATTAGGCTCTTTATTTGTGATCATATCACCAATTGTTGGTTGGTCCTAAAAACCATCACAAATATGCAGGAATTTTATGGTGATAAGGTATTCTCCAGTCGAACGTCAAATATGTGTTTGGCGTTGTTAGGTCGCTCTAGTCGAACGCCAAACTTTGCGCTATTTGCTTGCGGGTGAACAAAATTGACGACGTATGTTTTTTTAATATAAATATATGATTAAAATATAAAAAATAAAGTATTAGAAACAATATATTAGGAATATATATTTTTGGTGTTAGAAAATGAAGTTCAAATGTATTACTATATTTTAAAGTGAAATTGAATTTTTTCGTTGGAGATGCCCTTAGAAGAAAACTTTAGGTGGGGCTCAGTACCTTTCATCCATTAGCTCTTTAATGAATTCATTTACAATTCAAACTACTACGCTGTTTCCCAACAAAATTATCTAATTGAAGATTGCTTCATCCAACCTAACTTGTTACATAATCTTAATTGTTTTTGGTACATAATAATGTGGCTCAACCTAATCAGATGTACCAATTTTTCGGACTGTTGCGAGGGGGATAATAATTGGGGTGCTCAACAATCATCAAACTACCCCTCTCTAAAATCTATCATAAATCTCAGCTAATCCAATTTTATGTAAGTACTTGTGAATGCTCATCATGGCGTGCTTAATTAGACTCTCTTTATATGCAAGAAATTATTAGAAAATTCTATTAATGTATATTTTATTCATTAAAAAATAAAAAAAATATTAATGTAAAAATATTTAGTGTCGCTTTGTCAATTGTGAAGGAAGATTTATAATCACTTAGAATAAAGCATGATAATCTCTGAAAAAAAAAAAAAAAAAAAAAAATTTGTCATTAAATAGTAGGGAGAATAGTTTCACAAATAACACAAATTTTTTATCTATCTACGCAACTTACATGTAAATTTTTATGTTTAGTTATATAATACTCAAATTTCTAAATTATATAAAAAATACTACTAATTTAAACTTATGTAAATAAAAATAAATTGTTTCATGCATATTACTGTGATTTAGACACTAAATTAGTGTATAAATAAATACCAAAAGTGCAATTACATGCATAATACTTACACTTTTGCTATTTACAAAATTACCCTCATCTTACCTCCATTTTAACAATTGGCTCTCAAATATAAGTTCACAATAAAACTTTAAACCCTATTTTTCATTTTTGTTAAATTCCATACTCCACGCCTCCTCGCCTGCTTTGCTAGGGATTCTCCCTAGCCGCCCTTCTCCCTTGCTGGAGCTCGTCTCTCTTCTCTTAGGGATGTTTCTACTTCCTTATCTTTTTGCTTTTTGTCCTCTCGTGGATGTGCTCTCTCCTCGCTTGATTTTTCCTCCTTGGAGTTCGTCGGATGACGGTTAATCGGGTTCGTTTGAGTGATCCTGATTTTCTTTGTGGTAAAAATTGTTCTAGGTCGTCTATTGAAGCCTTGGTGGCCAGTGCCTCTCCGATGGCATTCCCGCCTTTTAAACTTCGACCCATCGTGGTATGTCGTCACTGTAGATTTCCGAGGAGAAAATTTGGCTCTTACTACACATTTTGAATTTTTGTTGGTTTGCAAATTTCTAAATAATAGGCCGTCTTTTGAATTTATTAGGATTTTTTTTTTAAGCTTGCTGGTGAATTTTTTGTGACTCTCTTGGATGCGAAGTATGTTCTTATTAAACTAGCAAATGATTTGTATTATTGTAGGGTTTTTACTCATCTTTCTTATTTTGTCAATAATTGCTTTTTGAATTTGGTTAAGTGGTCTCCTTACTTTGAAATAATGATTGAATCTCCCATTATACCTACTTAGGTCTCCTTCCCTAATTTGTGTCCCCACCTCTTTTCTCCTCACATTTTACACAGCTTGGGTTCACTATTTGATCGCCCTTTGCACATTGACAATGCAACTTCTGTTGGCTCTCGCTCTTCACTTGCATGGATTTTAGTTGAGCTGGATATCACTAATCATTATTCCAATTTTGTTTGGATCATTCTGGGTAGCTTGGGGGTATATTTAATCAGGAATTTCCTTCTTTTTGTGATTATTATAAAGCATTGGGTCATGATAAAAACGATTGTTGTATCCTAAATCCCCAAATAGGTATGCCAAAACCAGTTCCTACTACTATTAATGAAGTCTTTGCAAGGAAACCTTACTTATTTCCATTATGTCATTGTTTCCCTTGACCCCGTTTATGGTAACATTTGGGATATTGGGTCTGATAAGATTGATGCTACCAATGAGGATTTTGTGGGTCATGTTGACAAGTCTAATGAAACTTCTATAGCTATTGGAAAAAAAATGTTAATAATCTTGACATTATGGCTTTAATCATATGTTGACTAATATTGGTAATGTGGCTGATTTACAAAATGCTAATGATTATGTAGTTGATGAGGGCACTACCGATACTATGGAAGTTTTGCTTCATGCTTCTACTTCCAATTGTTTAACTAATTATCCAGCTTCCTCTCCTATTTTGAGTTCCAATGTGGTCGTTGGTGGTGATGTTCCGTTGTCTAAATAAGGGTCTCACTAGATTGCCCCTTTTATTGATGCTTCTGATGGTATAGATGTCCAATTATATGTTTTTTTAATGCGGATTCTATTGTAAATCCACCCTGATCACTCTGATTGGTTAATCCCCTACAATCTGTCAGCTTTTAGATATTTTGAAGAAGCGAATGAGGATGTTAGCAATGTCTCTCGCATGAGGATTATGTTATGAATGTGATGCAAGTTGGCAATGATAATTTTGCTACAGTTATTGACAAGAAAAATAAGAAAAAAAAAATTTTAAAGTGTGGTGCAAGATTTCAAGCTTGCTGAATGTAGACCTAAGAGATATATAACTCTTAAATTCTGTTGCTAATGATGTTTGTTTTTTGTGATTTCCTTGTAGTGATTACTTTGCTCTTGTGGGGTAGTGGTTGTGGCTTGGATGGTTTGCTACTGGTTGTTTCTCTGATTGGCTGTACTTTTTACTAGTTGGTGTTTGTTTGGTTTGGTGTGATTGGTGGGCTGTTGGTTTGGATCCTTGCCTTCACTGGTAGTGTTTTCTTCTTCATTTCCTGACTGTTTCTCTAGCTGTTTGCAGGGTGCTAGCTACTGGTGGCTCTCTCCAGCCCATGGGCTTTTGCTTTTGGTTTGTTATTTTCCTAGATTGACGTGCTGTTGTCCTTGCCTTTGTTCTGTTGTCCCTCTCTTGGGTTGCTTTCTTAGTGGATTAGGCTGCTTTTGTTGCATCTTTTCTTTTTGCTTGTTTCTTATAATAGATTGAATTAATGGCTTATAGGTTTGTTTTAAATGTTATATTTCTAGAGGGCTGATTCTTTAAGGACTTGTAATACTTTTTAGATTAAAGCATAAACCCCTATGTGAGGTTTTTTCCAAAAAAAAAAAAAAAAAAACAAGATTTGATCATGATACGTACATGCAAATATATAAGTTCAATAGTTCCAAAAACTAACATAGGTGGTAGTTTTAAGTGTTATATATATAATTCTCTTAGATAAAAATTCATATTATATATGTAAATAAATAAAAAATTTATGATATGTATGTAAATTTCTCTGGTTATTATCTATATATATTACTCTATATATATATATATATATATATATATATATACATATTAAATTTCATTACTCTGGAATGGCCTAAAAAAGATGTAAGATGACATTACTCTAAAGTATTTTTTATATCGCCTGCGAGTCAACCCTCATTTAGTTAATATCTAAAATTTTAGATCATGGATGGATGATGGCATATAATAAGTGGCATTGCTTAGCAAGGAAGTTATCAGATTCTTCACCAGTGATGAACTTGATGATCAGTGTTCGCAAGCATAAAGTATTATAAAGTTGGTGGTTCAGATTTTGGACCATAACGTAATGAATGAATTATACAAATGCAAATATCAAAACTTATTTTGACAGTTCATTAGAGATTATTTAAAAATGAATTTGATCCATACAAAAATAGAGGAACAATATAACTATATTTTCTGTTAACAAAGTGGGTTGAAGTTTGATTGAAGTATCGTCCCTATTTGTACAGGGGAACTTTGAACCATTTTTTATTTGCATGGGCAGGGAAATTATCTCATGATAGTTGTTGCATCCTGAAAAATTCACTGCGATAGAGAGATAGAAAATTTAACGTCTTAATTTTGTACGAAGATCAAGTACACATATAGATAAGAGAGAGGGGTGCATCGTTTAGAAGAGAAACTAAAATTTTTACATTGAAAATTTTAAAAAAGTGGGAAAATCATAGGGCATGACCCAGTTGAAATGATTATACTAATGTTGGTGGTTGATTACAAATAGTATCCTTCATCTAAGAAGGGCATTGGCTCAATGAAACAAATACACATTGTATATAACACATTACATAGTTGGAGAATAACATTATAGTACGTGGTTCTCAAAAGAGTGTTTTCTTGCTCGTTTGGTTGGTAGGATCGTAGTCGATGATGATGATGGCTGGAAGGATCGTAGTCGACATACAATGGAGATTGGAAAGATCATAGTCAGGCGACGGTGGTTTGAGGGACTATAGTTAGTGGACGATAGAGGTCAGAGAGATCGTAGTTGACGGGCGACAGAGGTCGGAAGTATCATAATTGGGCAATGGTGATCAAAAGGACCGTAGTCGAGCGATGGAGGCTACAAGGGTTGTAATCAGGAGATGATGGTAGGAGGATCGTATTCGGTGGGTGACAGAGGTTAAATAGATCGTATTCAGGCGACATTGGTTAGAGAGATCGTAGGTCGAGGGCCACAAAGGTTAGAAGGATTATAGTCATGTGATGGTGGTCAGAATTACTATAATCAGGAAACAGTGGTCAAAGGGATAACAGAAGGAGGGCGACATAGGTCAGAATGACCATAGTCGGAAGCCGGTGGTTAGAGGGACTGTAGTCGGCGGGCGAGGGCGTAGGAGGTCAGAAGGATCATAGTAAAAAAATAGTGGTCAGAGGGATTTTAGTCGGTAGATGATGATGGTGATCAAAGGAATAGTAGTCATCAATTGACAGTGATCAGAGGAAGGCCTAACAATGGATACCAGATGGAGACCCAATGGTGATGGTCATGTAGAGGTCCAACAACAGCAACCTCATGGCGCTGATTCTTCGGTGGTAGTGCTGGGGTGGACTTTAGGATTCTTCAAGACTCAAAGCTCTTCTCTTCTTCCTCCTCCCACTCATTTGAAGAATAGAGGTCTATTGATTATTTCTTTTGGAGTAGCATGTCTAGTAAATATAGAGAAGATCTAGGATAAATTTAGAGTGTCTCATCAGATGACTGGTATCAATCCCCTCGATCATAGAATGTTCTTCAAACATTTATATGTCATAACGATATTGTAATTCAATGATATTGGGCTCGTTGGTTTCATCTTGTCAAGCCGCTCGATTCAACTAAAAGCATTTTACATTCAAAAATCATTTGGTTATCTAGTTAATGCTCTAAAACTTCCAATGAGTTTGGTCATTTGATTTGCGCTCATTCGGGCTTGTATTGAACTAAATTTGGTGCTATTAGGGTTGTCTCCTTGAGATATTCAATTTGTCTATAAGCTTACTGATATTGGAGTTTGGATGGTTCCATTTTGGAAGTTTCTAATTCATATTTTCATTGAGATTCATGCCAGATCAATGCGATTTTTGCTAACGTATTAATTGCCCCCTTATTTTCAGATGTCAAAGCTTGCAAAGTTCAAAAATATATGTTAGAGCTTTTGAAAAAATTTTAGATACTAATTTACAGTTTCAAACAAAGTATGAGGCGTGACTGCTCCTTTAAACATCAACTTTGATCTTCCCTCGGGGCTGTGAACAAAATAAAATGCCTTAGATTATAATTTGGACATTTCAATAACTCTATTCCTATGTACTTCAGTGCCGAAATTAATCTTTAAAAAAATTTAATTGCATTAAAATATATCCTCTAATTCTCAAATTTATTAAAATATAAAAAATACCATAAAATTTGTTTATTAAATTAGAGAAATAAGAAGGGATTGCTTCATATCAATAAGTGTATTCATAAATAATAGATTAATTAGTTTGAAAAAATAAAAATAAAATTTACTTGGGATAAGAAACATTTCTAGTGAAACACTTACTCCAACTTCTCAAAATGATTGCATCACTTTGAATACATAGAAGTCAAGCATATTTGATTACAATTAACAAATTCAACAATAAATGAGATGCTTCAAATTCCATTATGTAGTAGACAACTTTAACAAAATTTAAGAACCCCTTTTATAAACTTTTCTTCTTATCAACAAATATCCAAATATGGCTATAAATTACATTATTTTCCCCAACTTTCATAAATATGTTGTTATGTATACCATTCCAACAAAATTTAACAACCCACCCTTTCAACATCCCCTTCTCAATTTAATAACTAATTTAATCTTGTTTAACCATCATATGTGAGATATTCTCTCATAATATGGGCTAGTTGCCTTTATTAACATGCAAACATTTTATATTCTATAAAAATGAAAGGAAACTCATGAAGCATGATCCCATGAGATATAAGATCTAATTTAGGTTACACTAATAAGTTTTCATCCAGTTCCACTATTAAATGTGGGTTTCGGTTGTTCCATAGTAATGTGTTTTAATTATTTTTTAAATATTTTTACACAGATTTGTAAATTCATGCATCTTAAAATATACTATCACGAAATTGAAGTAATATAGAGAGAGTTATTGGATTTAGGTCCTTATCAATCTTTAGATTTATATTGTGCTCAAATGTGGCATGGTTAGGTAATAACATATGTATTTAGATAATTGAAACTATATGCGAAAAATTATTGTATATATAATTTTGAGTTAGCAACTATTATAATTACACTTAAAATTTGGATGCATAATTATCTATTTAATAAACTGTGAGATAAACAATGACCGTCAAAGCTTGAAGTGCAACATTATCTAAAAGGAGTTGAATCTAAAATAGAGAAGGTAGTTAGAATATAGTAAATATTTTGACCTCATTATTCAATATAAAAAATATTGGTATTGTTGTATATGATTTGATTTGGAAGTTGATAGGAGTGTTGAGTTGGATTATTACTTCTAAAGTTGCATTAATTCATAAAATGGAGAAGTTAGACCTAGAAGTGGTTAGAATAGTGTGTGATTTAACATAAGTGACCAAGTGGTATGTTATTGTAATATCAGAATCTGCTCCAGGATCGTCCAGGACGATCTGGGATCGTCCTGGGACGATCAGTTGAGAATCTGTTCCAGAATTTGCCCAGATTTGCTCCAGGTGATTTTCTGTATGCATCGTCCAGGCCGATTGACATTGTTCAAAATATCGGCCTGAAACTAGTTCTGGGAACCGTCCAGGACGATCCAATTTTGTCTGATCGTCCTGGGACGATCTGGCGATCGGCCGGGCCGATCTGAGTATTATAAAGCTGAAATCAGTCGTTTTGAAGAGAGAGAAAATCAAAAATATAAAATATCTGATTTTGAGGAGAGAGAAAGTCGAGGGCATTTTTGGAAAAGTGGATTTTCGGACGACGCGGAGCCGTTTTCGTCCGAAGAGACTGTTCAGGAATTTGCTGTATGCAAGGTAAGGCACATTCCGCCTTTCTCAATTTTCAGAACCGTCGTGTTTGGCGGTATTTTCTGTCCGGATTTTGTTTCCGTTAGCGATTTTCGTCCGTACCTTTTGATTGGTTCAGTTTTTACCGCGTAACTTTTTGTATATTGTTGCCATGCCGGGTGCGCACGTTTTGACTATATTTTGAAGATTTTTGTCCGGGTATTTTTTATTCGACTGGGTTTTATTTCGAATGGATTTTTCTGTGTAGTCGAAAATTTTCTGTGCAGTAGAATAAATGTTCTGAAATGTTGTTATATACATTATGTGCAAATTTGGTATTTTGTGATTTTCAGGAAAATTTGTGTAAATTCCGTATACTGCCGTTGTGCTGCCCGATTTTTGTCTGATTTCTGATTTGTCCGGATTTCTTCTGAATTGATATGCTATATGTATATGCTATAAAAAGGGAGCTATAAGGGGCCTGGATCCTATGAGATTCAGTTAGTGTCTGGGGAAAACTTAGATGAGCTCAAGTTGGAGAAATATCTGTTATATTCCGGATCCGATGAATTCTATTATTCTGGTGCCGTGAGCACATTTAGCTTAGCTATTAATTATTCAGCGAATTTCTGGTGCCGTGAGCACAAGGGAGACATAAGGGTCAGAATCCGAAGTGATTCTGTTTAGTTTAGTTTAGCTATTAATTAAATATCTGATATCTGATTTCTGATATGATTATGATTTCCGTATTTGTTCTGTAAGCAAATCTGATTCTGATTTCCGTGTCTGTTCTGTAAGCAGATCTGATTCTGATTTCCGTACGATATGAATCTGATTCCGATCTGTAAGATATGATTCTGATATGATTCTGATACGATATGATCTGCAATTCTGATTTCTGATTCTGTTGATGTGATATGTCTAATCTGATCTGTTTTTGATATCTGTTCCGTTCAGTTCTGTTCCGATATGATCTGAACTTCTGATTTCTGTACGATTCTGACTCTGTTGATTTATTCTGTTCTGATTTGTATTCTGATGTGATCTGATCTGTACGACTCTGATTCTGGTTTGATATATGTCCGTATAAGTTCTGATTTGATTCTGTTCTGATTTGAGATACGATTTTGTTCCGATTTCTGATTGGATTTTTGGTCTGCTGTGTTGGTTTTGAGATTCTGAGAATTTTGATTGGAGGTTTGTTGCTTTGCTGAGCTGTTGAGCTCACTCTTGTTTTTTGGTGGTTTTCAGGTTCTTGGAAAGGGAAGGAAGTTCAGGAATAGATTTCAGAGTCTGATCAGTATAGGTATTGTTTTGTACCTTTTGATTTTTGTACAGTCATGGCTTTTATGTTCTTTCTTTCTTTCTGTCTAAAAGCCATGTACTGTATCTGTAGATGATTGTTTTGAGGAAAAGAAAAAGAAAAAGATAGATGTTTTGTTCCGCTGTGTTTGAGGATTTATAGTAGCTCTGTGTTTGTGTGTCTGTTGAGTAAATTATTTGGAAGATTCAGTTCCGAACCAAATTCCATAACCAGATCCTGGTCAGTCTGTTCGTTCCGTGTCGCGACCCGGTGCGAGTGGGATCCGTCCCGGATCGGGTCGGGTCGTGACAGTTATATCCTTTACCCATTTTTGACTTGAAGTGTAAAGAGGTTATCATGAACTTTATTATGGGTTTTCTCTTATAAAGGCAAAGTATTGATGTTGTGTGAGTAATAGTTATTGATTGATAAAGTATATTTTTTTACTTATGAGGTAAATTGATCCATAAATTGATTGGCTCAATTTATAGAAAAAAAAGGTTGTCTGATATACTTAAGATTATAATATTTATAGTAATAATAGATTTTTCTCTAGATTAATGAAGAGGTATACAAGAAGATTTGAGTACCTAATTAAACTATAACATAGCTTTCCACTCACAGATATGTAATTTTTCTTGCCTTGATGAGTTCTTTTTTCATTTTTAGGTCACAAACATTTTACCTTTAATTCATTTTTCATTTTCTCGTCATAATTTAGGATCGGTGAGAACAAAATTAATGTGTTTTCCTACTTTAATGAACTCTTGACTAGGTTATGAAGAAGTTAACAACCCTTTATGTCGCGGCTATTATTGTTATAGAGCATTCGATACTTTGAGGAGTTCTAAGTATGAGGTTGAATAAATAAGAGATGCGATCAATGGAAGTTTTCATTGTCATTGATTGTTTTCACTAACTCTACATACGATACTCACAAAGGAGTGTAAGTGGGATTTGTATTCACTACTGGTGATTTATATCTAATAAGAGGCTAGTATGCCAATGTATTTTTATGCTCAACTAATGATTGATGATATTGATGTGACCAATAATTATCATGATGATTTCAACTTTTGTCAAGTTGAAGTCACTCGATACTTATTTGTCAAATAATGATGGCGTCAATGCTATGATCTAATGAATTTTAGTTGCTAACTTGAATTATTTCTATTGTTATATTCTTTGGGATTCACATGACCATTACTAAGTTTCAACATTTAGGCCTGCGTCTTTGGATCCTTCAATCCAAGTATATATTTTAATGGTCCTTTTTTGAGACCATGATTAAACGTCACTAAGATGATCACATGCACAATAAACGTACATGATCTAAGTAGATGTTGATCTTTTAGCCTAGTCAAATCATGATTGTAATTTTCAATAAATTTTTATGCCTTACAATATCCATCTTTATCCATAATAAACCTAATCATAATTGGACAACCCATTCTAGTATGTAATTTTTTAAATTTTGTTTGAGAATTCAAATCAATACCCTTCTTGAAATTTGGTTTTGAAAAAAATAAAGCTCATGCATTTTTTTTTTTTTTAGAATTTGTCCAATAACTGTGATAATCCTTATGAACACTAAAACCAACAGCATCATGAGCATACTTGTAGTACAACTCGTATGTCTCTTTCTCATCCTTATACAAACCTAGTGTACAACAAGCTGTTATATAGACAATATATCATTAATACATAGCTTATACACAATCAATATACAATTAATACACGTAAACACACCATATGGTGCATATAAGAGAAACTAATACATTATATGTGGTTGTATTTATAGTGTTCAAGCTTGTATACAATCATTACATAATCAGTACACAATCAATACATAGCTTATACATAGTGGATATAAGTTGGCACACAATCAAAATACAGTCAATACACAACTTATAAATAGTGTTTATAGGATGGTACGTAATTAATACACAATCAATACAAGCTAGAACATAATTAATACACAGCTTCTCAAAAAGCAGTCAATACACAGCTTATACAAAATGGTTACAAGCTAGTACAAAGTCAATACACAGTTAATACATAGCTTGTATATAGTCGATACGCAATAAATATATAGCTTGTACCTAATCAATACACAGTAACACTACAGGAAAAATGTGTGTTACCGACGGCAAAAATTCATCGGAAAATGCCAAAAATCAGTTAGAAATAAGCATTATCGGTGGATTTTAGATAGAAAATTATTCGACAGTAAAACACAAGTCAGAAAAATATTACCATCATAAAATAATCCGCCGGAAATATTTCCGGTGGATTTTTCGGCGAAATTTCTAACTGTAAATTTTATGGCGAAATTTCCACCCATAAATAAAAGAAAACATTAAATTTGTGCCAAGCCCAACCGGACCCCGAGGCCCGGCCACAAGCCATACGACCCGCACTTCCAACCAACCCATGCGACCCAACCGGAAGCCCACTCCGTAACTCAATTCGGGCCCGCCCGCACTACCTGCCCGCGCGACCTGCCTCAAGCCCACCCGTATGCTCGCCCGCAACCTGCCCAGGCACACCTACGCGCTTACGTGGAAAATATGAGACCCCCTACCATCACACCACTTGAGCAAAAATAATTTAAATGCAATATTTTTATATTTATATTAAAACTCATAGAATATTAAAATTAATACATATTTATCTGATTATTTTAAAAGTAATGCTAATTCTTTTGAAATATCAAAACGATTAATAAATATAATTTAATTTCATAATAAATTGTTAAATTTCTTAATTTAAATTAACATATAAATAATTATTAAAACTGTTTAATTTTTTTAGTTTAACAAAATTAATAATTTTAAATATTTTTAATAATTATTTTCCAAAAAAATAAAAATTTCGTCGGAAATTCGCTGGAAATTTTGTTAGAAATACCATCGGAAAATCCTTCAGAAAATCATGCGAAAAATTCATTGGAAACTCCGAGAAATTCCACCGGAAATATTCCATCGAAAATACGATGAAAAAACCGCAGGAATGTCTAACAGATTTATTTCCGCTGGAAATTCCACCAGAAATGAGCGTTTTTCATGTAGTGTAAATATACAATTTATACATAGTCAATACACAATTTGCACATAGTCAATACACAGCTTATGAACAGTTAATACACAGCTTGTGCACAGTTAATACACAATCAATATACAACTTGTAAGCATTCAATACATAATAAATGTATAGCTTGTACACAATCAATATGTAGTCAATAAATATAAAAGGGGCATTATACACATTCAATATACACATTCAATACATATTAAGTGTGTATTAACAATCTACAAGCTTGTACATAGTGTGTTGTATAAGCATATAGATGTACAAGGGGATGACAATATTCCAATAAAATTCACTTCGTAAAAATTTTGTTTAGAAATTAAAAAAAAAAAAACTTATGCATTTATGGGAAACCCTAAAAACTTTGTAGGAGTTTGAAATTTATCGATAAGTTAAACTTACATCACCTCCAACCAAATTAACTTCCTCTTCATACCGTAAACTCATCGGACACCCCGAGAAATTCCACCGAAAATATTCCATCGAAAATACGCTGAAAAAACCACCGAAATGTCTAACGGATTTATTTTCGCTGGAAATTCCATCGGAAATGAGCATTTTTCCTATAGTGTAAATATACAATTTATACACAGTCAATACACATTTTGCACATTGTCAATACACAGCTTATGCACACACAGTTAATACACAACTTGTGCACAATCAATACACAATTAATATACAGCTTCTTCACATTCAATACATAATCAATATATAGCTTGTACACAATCAATATATAGTCAATGCACAGCTTGTATACAAGGGGCATTATACACATTCAATATATATTAAGCGTGTATTAACAATCTACAAGCTTATACATAGTGTGTTGTATAAGCATATAGATGTACAAGGGGAAGACAATATTCCAGTAAAATTCACCTCGTAAAAATTTTGTTTAGAAATAATAAAAAAAAAAACTTATGCATTTATGGGAAACCCTAAAAACTTTGTAGGAGTACATCACCTCCAACCAAATTAACTTCCTCTTCATACCGTAAACTCTCCATGGTTGGCTATAGGCTTGTTATCTTCAAGTCTTATTGGACATTTGCATACTGCCTTTTAGCCTCCATATCATGTATGTCATCTCCTCGAAGAATGCAACATCCTCCTCCAAATTAGTCATCCTCTTCATCAACCATTCCTCGTTTCTTTCTCTATAGGTATCAAAAGTTTTATTTAGTTAAAATCCTAAATATTGGGGAAGCTTTTGTAGGGTTTTTTTACTTAAAACAAGGATCGTCAACTCTAAATCCTAAATTTGAACGGGATGGTGAAGGCCTTTTTCAAAAAGTTAAAACTATCACCTTTTGGCTTGGATGGGCTGGTCAGATTGGCAAAAATAAAAATAAAATAAAAATATACATATGAAATATCCACATGTCACAGTTTCGTTGGAGTATGGATGCATAGCTACGTCCGGATTCCACATGTAATAATTTCTCGACGCTAAGACAGTCTCCTTGCAGCCTCACTGATTGTATCTCCAAGCCCAACCTTGGCAACAATAGGAGTGAAAGTAGTTCTAAATACAAAATTGGCTCCTTGTCACGGATCCAGAAAATTTTCGCAGTAGGGCATAAATTGATTTTTTTCTATAATGTTACTCGGCTTTTTCATTCAGGCTTTGAATCGACATTAACCATTTAAACAATGAAATTATTGAATTCATTATTTTAAAAAATAAAACATTAAATGTAAATTAGATGCCGTATGTTCTTGATTATTGTCAATTTTTTTTCAAATCCTAAGCATCATGCAAAACATTCTGTATCGTCATCAGGGGCTGTTTGGTAGCACCCATGATTTGATTTAAGTAGGATTTTGTAAATTCTCTAAATTCGGATTTAAGAAATCACGAGGGGCCTAAATCCTGAAATTTGTTTGGTAATTTTCATAATAAATCCTATTAAATTCCGTGTGACTGTTTGGCTATAAAGCGGATTTAACGAGTAGCCTCCTCCTCTCGAGTCAATGGATTTCGTAAACTCGACAAAAAAATAGGATTTTAGAAATCCGGGATTTAGCACTAAATGGCAGGATTTTCTATCTATGGCGGCTTTCATTTGTCATGAGATTTGGTTCTACATTTTAGACTGTTTGGCTGGAGTTCGCTCAAATTCGGCTTGGATTTTACGCAAATCCAACCTAAATCAGCTACCAAATTGCCCCTCAAAGTTTCTTTCTCCATGCCATGGCTACGCTGTAGTCATAATTTTCTTTAGTCGTTTAAGTGTTGTGCTCCCATGCCCCCATTCTCCTAAATGTGCACTTGGCTTCGGTCAAATTCAAATTGATTCAAATTTTAACTATTTTAAATCAATTCATAATTTCTTGAGTAGTCTATGAATATCAAAATTATTTTTTTATTATATATTTCAATTAAAAAAATATTTAAAAGGATATTGTTTAAATAAATATATGAAATTGAGTCATAAAAAAAATAAAAACAACTAATTTACATATCTTTGGTTAAATTTTTGTTCTAATCTCAGCAAGTTATTGCCCAGCAGTAGTAGAAAAACGCTTCTATCGTCAGCATCCGACAAAGGTAGGGTAACAGACCGAACCTTTTGCCGTCTTCCTCAGCTCTTCAAATCTCTCGCGCGGTTAAAGGATGAGCTTTTAATTTGCCCGAGTTAATTAAACGCAGGTAACAGCGACGGCCAAACCCCCATCTCCATGTGGTCTCCTTTTTCTCTTTTGTACTTTTTCACCCACGCCTCTTGGTCCATCCTCTCTTGTGCAGATCTAAAACGAGAACAATGCATTAAAACAGACAGAATCACTGAACGTTAGAGAGAGGGGCGGCGGCAATGGGCTTGAATCGCGGTACTCGGATCGACAAGGTGAAGCAGATATTCGATAGGTTCGACGTGAACCGCGACGGCGGGCTGAACCGGGAGGAGATGTTGGCGCTGGTTGTCGCCGTCAACCCTCGAGTCAAGTTCACCGACGACCAGCTCCATGCCATCCTCGACGAGGTCTTCCGCACGTACGCCGACTTTATCTCCCCTTCCTCCGGTCTTTCTCTTGGAGGCCTCCTCCGCACTTACGACGACGGCGCCGGCGATGTTAACCGTGATTTCTCCACCCTTTCTCTTCAGCTATCATCCGCCGACACCAGCCACAATGCTGGCATAGTTTTCGACTCCACATGTTCACACTCATCGACGACCTTGACCTGCTCATCAAGCGCCTCTGCTCAAAACATGGCCAAAAAAAACAAATTTGATATTTTGTCCGATGCAGGGTGGTCCGGGGCGTTCGGAATCCGCAACTCTTCTCTTCTCTGGGAAGAGAAGACCTACCAAGACGCCGCCTTTGACAAGGAGCTCACGGCGCTCCGCCGCAGAGCTGACGCAGCGTGCTCCCTCGATGAGGCCTTTGAAGCTCACAATGCTCTTGGCCGCGCGCTCTACGACTATGGCTTCTTCCACGAGGCATTCGTCAGTTTCCGCCGCGCGTGCAAACTCCAACCCGCCAACGTAATTTCCCGTTTCCGCGCCGGCAACGCGCTTTACACTCTCGGTCAACATGCCGAAGCCAAAGAGGAGTTCCTCCTCGCACTTGATCAAGCCACCAAGAATTCGCATAATTGCGCTCAACTTCTTCCCCAAATCCATGTCAACCTCGGAATTTCGTTAGAAGCAGAAGGAATGCTTCTCGGCGCCTGCGAGCATTACCGCGAGGCCGCCATTCTCTGCCCTTCGCATTTCCGCGCGCTTAAACTCCTCGGCAGCGCTCTTCTAGGCGTTGGCGAGGTCAAGGCAGCCGTGAAGGCCCTTGACGAGGCTGTCTTTTTGAATCCGCACTATGCTGACGCTCACTGCGACCTCGGCTCTGCGCTTCACGCCATGGGAGGCGAGGATGAGAGGGCAATTCAAGAGTTCCAAAAAGCCATTGATTTGAATCCAAACCATGCTGATGCTTTGTATAATCTTGGAGGCTTGCTAATGGACATGGGGATGTTCCCCAGAGCTTTAGAAATGTATTCCCGTGTCCTCGCCGAACAGCCGAGCCATTGGCGTGCTCAATTGAATAAAGCTGTCGCCTTTCTCGGCGAAGGTGAGGTCGACGAAGCGAAGAAAGCAATGAACGAAGCCTTTTCCATGACCAACAGAATCGAGGTCTACGACGCTCTTTCAGACCTCAAGAAGCTTCAGAAGATGAACAAGAAGAAGAAGTATGGCGCCGCCGACGATGAAGATGTCGCTTTTCTCGCAGTGGAGCCGGTAAACTTTATACGGGATGGAGAAAAGACATCGGTAAAGCAGGACTTGGCCAATGCGTTAGAAATCCAAGCATTTCAGAATCTCAGCAGGCTAGGCCATTGCGACGTTGAAGTGCTCAGCAAGGAACTAATAGAAACACATGCAGCGATTTCTCCGTCTACTGGTACAATCCGTAAGGCCGCCGTGGAGATAGTCCTCCGTCGCATGCTTCACTTTCTCAAAGCAGAGGCCTTCATAGCAGCCCTAAAATCCATCAATGAGAGGGTTCTATCTGTAATGGAAGCTTCTAGCTTTTCTACTAAAGTTGATCTCGGCATGCTGCTTGCAGTTCTTGCTCCAATCTGCTCCGGTTCGGCCCGCCGGCGAAAGCAGGTGGCTTTCGACGCGCTTCTGTGGAGGCCTATCAACAGAGGAGGAAACCAAATCTGGAGAAGTGATGCCACTGCTTATCTTAAGCTGCTTCGGACAGTGTTCATCCCTTCTGAAGCCGTTAGCGGCCTCATTGAAACGCAGGATTTGTCTGCTGACTCCAAGATCTCGTTCATCGAATTCATCGACTTGTTCGACAATAAAAACAGGGGTTTTGGAATCTTAGAATCGCTGCTGAAGCTTGAAGCTAGTGACCAAGTGCGCCATTGGGCACGCGCCTGTTCAATATGTAATTTTCCGATTACAGGATCTAGATTGAAGCAGAGAAGGCGAAGTTTCAGCCTCTGTAAAAATTGCCACAGGCAGGGAAAGGTCCCGTTGTCTTACAAGCATGAAGATTATCAGACCTTGAAGGTTGATTGCATGTGCTTCAGTGTGCATTTCAGCTCATTCCAAAGTGACAATAAGTAGTTTGTAAGAGAATTTGCTTGTCAAATCGTCAAAGAGAAGTACTCGTAGGTATTGAGAAGTTGTTGGGTGTGGATTTTAATTGGTCATTTGTATATAAACTGCTCCATTGCTTCTCAAATGAACATCTCTTCAAGTGATTGCATTGATATTGATACTAAATTTTGACATAAATTAATTATTTTTATGTGGGCATAAATTATGGGTGTTTGTGTTGGTTGATGGTCGGCAAAGACAATCAGCTAAGGTTGTCAGGATTAGTTTGCAATGGCCAATGGTTTTTTTGGAGATTTTAGACGTCAAATTTGAATAGCATAAGCCAACAAAGGGCAGAAGATGGAACTTTTATTTGGTTCGGTGTAAGGATGCAGAGGAACATTCGGTCGTAGGCAAAATCGCGCCTATACCGAGGTGTACCGAGTTTTCAAAAAACTCGGTACACCTCGGTATAGGCGCGATTTTGCCTACGACCGAATGTTCTTCTGCATCCGGTCGGAGGATGTAATAATTATTCCATGAGATAACAGTCGATCAGATAACAGTTATTGAGTGATGTCAGTACGGAACAATCCAAACGAAATTGTTATTAAGATAAATTTATTCAATGACATCAGCTTTCGATAAAAAAAAAGCGATGGCCGTGTGCTCCAAAGAGGTTAAATTGTAATTTTAACAAGATAAGTATGTCGATAGAAAAAAAAAATAGAGTTATTTAATATATCATCTTAAACAATATGTTACAACCTGGTCAAATAAATGAGCACAGATTAAGGACACTATGGCTTGATCCCATATTCATGCATGACTTAAAACTTCAAATGGCACCCACACAAATTGCCACATGGCAAATGGTGATCATGCCATGTGGCTCATGATTGTATTATTATAGTCTAATATGAGTATGAATGAAGCTTTTACTTAGTTGTCGAGACCATTTGAGTGCAGCAGAAAAATAATACAAATATAGAAATATCATTGTTTATTAAAAGTAGTCTTAATTATTTAAATAATTTAGTATTGAGCCAACTAGATTACATAAGAGAAATAATATTTTAATTGAGAAACTAATGAACATCGTTTGATCTTGAAATTATTTTCAATAATTAAAACATTCTAAATATTATATTAGATTATATTATTGCTTGGTCTTTCCATCAAGTGCATGAGGTGCCGGCTTTTCATTTCTGTTTGATGTTTTTGGCTGTAGAGCTGATCTTGGTCATTGTGTTTTGCCATTCCTCCGGTTTGACATCAATACATCAAGGAAAAGTAGTTTCCGAGAGCTCGGCTTCCCTTAACATTAAGTGATGCATCAGATGTCCTGCGTGGCGCAATCATGGTCGTCCAATTGCAAAATTCTTTGATCACTACAAGTGCGGCTATTTCTACTGCTCACCTTACTCTTTCTGCTTTTAACCTTTCTTCCATGCATGGATTTTGCCTCACAACCAGCTCTACTACCATTTAGCTTTCTCTCGTAGAAGATAGGTGCACCATATATTGCTTATATAAACAGAGGAGGAGCTAAAGAATCATCCAAAATCAGTTCTTTTTAGATCGAGAAATACAAAACCAGTTCTTTAAGATAAATTTAGAAGACATCGATATAGAGGATCGCATAGCGTAAACCCGACGAGCCTCACTTGATTTCTCGGTTCTTTTTTCTTCTCATACTTATCCTTTGTTGTTTTCGTTTGTTCAGTTTCTCGCAATGGAGAACCACATTTGCAAAGTCTGTGGGCGAAGCTTCCCAACCGGAAGATCTCTTGGGGGTCACATGAAAACTCATGTTGGGCTGAGCTCTCTCATGGATGACAAAGACAAGCCAGTCAACATATACGGCCTTAGAGATAACCCAAAGAAGTCGCGTCGATTTGATGATGTGTGTCCGGAGAAGGAGAAGGATGAAGTTGATGCCAAGAGAGCGAAGGTTTGCTCCTCATTGAATACTTCATTTGAGATGACCAGAGATGAGCTCAAACATGATGACGACGATGAATTATGGAGCGGGGAAGTTATGATGAGCAAGCCGATGAAATGCAGAGCCAATCTAATAAGAAAGTTTCCTTAGTTTCAATGTCAGTTAGCAAGAGGAGGAGAACACCACATAAGGTTACGAAGATCTCTATTTATTCTGCTTCTCCAGCTTTATCCTCGGAGTATGCGAATGAGGAAATGAATGCTGCTTTGTGTCTGTTGATGCTCTCAAGAGGCACTCATTCGATCAGAGACATACTAGATGAGATTCCTCCCATAATTGAACGTGGAAAGAAAGTTCACTCTTATCCTTCTGAAGATGAAGATCGACGGTCCAAAAAGCCAAAGGTCTCATGTTTCAATAAAAAATTTGATCATGGCGATATTAGTTCTCATGTTCTAGATGTTGGAAAGGGGAGTTCATCAAAGCAATATGATTGTGAATCTGGAATGTATAAATTTTGCAAGAGAAATAAGTATGTGTGCACAATCTGCGACAAGAGCTTCCCTTCATATCAAGCTCTTGGCGGCCACTGCTCAAGCCACCGAAAGATGAAATTAAAGGAGCTAACAAGGAATTGATTAATCAGGATTGTGATTCACAAACTGTTGGAAAATCTCCAGAGAATTTTTTGAAAGTTATAAGTGCTCAATTTGTGGCAAGGCTTTTCCAACTGGTCAAGCTTTAGGTGGTCACAAGAGATCGCATTTGGGTGAAGGAATAATGATCTTCTTATGAAGCCGCATTCATGAATTGTTTAGAAGTTTTGATACAGATTGTAAATTTTTGTAGCACATTCTTTTTTCTTATTTATTTGATACGCTTTTTTTTTTCTTTTGCTTTTAAAAACTTTATTTGTAATAGTTGATGTATATTGTTGATAGTAATGATAAATTTCATAGATTTTAAGGCATGTGATGGTTGTAATATAAATTGTTTAAAAATGTTTATGTTTCCTTTGATGAAAGAAAATGAGTTATTTCAAATTGTATGAGATGTAACTCGGGAGGCTCACAACATTACTTCAATTCAAATTGAAGTGCTTAAAAATTTGCTCAACTCTTAAAGTAGTTTTTTAGTACATAGAAAACTGTCCCAAATAAAATATTAAATTTTAATTGTAAATTAGATTAATCATTCAAAAAAAATATAAGTTCACATATATTAAATTTACTTAACCTTTATTTGATGATAGACTTTTCAGCTCCAGCTCCCCTTTAAAGCAATCAATATTTTTTAAGAGATATTGATACTAAATTTTTGAAATTTTGGAGGGGACAAAAGGCCAAAAGAGTAAATATTTTTATAAAAATTATATATGCACAAATAAAAATATCTAAAAATTTTGGAGTTTAGCCCTTCCTCATAATTGAAGGCAACATTTAAACAATGATCAATTTTGTAAATAATTTTGTCCCAAAAATTATGCGCATCAAAGCATTACATTAAAGTGCAAATTAATAGCTCAACTCATTAATGAGCTCATAAGTCGAGCTTATCAAGTCAGGAGTTCGAGCAT
Source organism: Dendrobium officinale (assembly GCA_019514585.1). Classification (NCBI taxonomy): domain Eukaryota; kingdom Viridiplantae; phylum Streptophyta; class Magnoliopsida; order Asparagales; family Orchidaceae; genus Dendrobium; species Dendrobium officinale. Next base: position 33,792,621 of record CM033698.1, read on the forward strand.
GAGCCTATACTTGAGTTCAAAAGTTCTATATTAAGTGCTTGGGCTCGAGCTAAGTTTGGCTCTGCTTGAAAGCTCGTTGAGCCGCTCAATTAATTTAAAGTATATTTAAAAATATAATTTAAATTAGTGTTATATAATATATCTTAATAAATTTAAATTACTTAATATTAAAAATAAAATTAATTTAAAACTATAAAATCGAGTTCAACAATTGAGCCAAGTTCGAGCATTTTGAAACTAGCTTGAGCAATCGCTCCGAGCACATGCCTATAAAGTTTTAAAAAAGTCAAACTTAAGCTTAGTAAACAAGCTCAAGTTTGAGCTCAGCAAAAACCAAATAAGCTGAGCTCGATTAACCAGAATCTCCACTCGTTTACACCTCTATTATTCTATATATATTATATTGATACCCCCCCTAAACACAACTCTCCTTGGCCTATTGGTTGAGAGCTTAGGCTTCCAACTAAGAGGTTCAGGGTTCGAGTCTATGTGTATGCGTTGTGTGTGTGAGTTTGCCTTAAATGGCCTAAATGTCCCAAAAAAAAAAAAAATATTGATACCCTATTAACTGATCAGGGAAGGGAATTATTTTGTATTTCATTCTAAGTTAATTAAATTCATTCAATTGAGCAAGTTCTCATTATTTTTCCACTATTTTTTTGGTTTTTCATGTAAAAAATTCTTTTATTTTTTTTGAAATATCATTTACCTTAATGGGTGATATAAAAAATTTTAATATTATCAAGATTATTTTGAAAATAATGAGTGATAAGTTCTAATGTATGTGACTTAGGCTTCATTTGGGACGGTTTTTTTATTGCTTCTTGAAGCAGTTTTTTAGTACAAAAAATTTATTTTTTGTATTATTCAGATGATTTTAGAAGTAGTAAGAAAGCCGTCCCAAACTAAACCTTAAACTTATAGCCTAAGATAAATAACCTCATACTGGTTTTACTATGGTTTCATTTAGAATAGTTTTCTTACTGCTTCTTGAAGCAGCTTTAAAAAAGCAGCAAAAAAACTATCCCAAATGAAGCCTATGATGATCGACATGGATCATCACTCTTTCAGGATAACAATCATTGACCCCGAGTAGGGGTGTCAACTTTTGACCCGACCCGGACCCGACCCGGACCCGACCCGGAAAATCCGGGTTGAACCCGACCCGTTTGATAAACGGGTCGGGTTCGGGCTCGTAAATTTGACCCGTTTGATTAAACGGGTCGGGTCGGGTTGACCCGGCGGGTTGCCGGGTCAACCCGACAACCCGTTTAATTTAAAAAAAAATTGAAATTTCCCGCCCGGCTACCCGCTGCCCCAGCCCGATCTGCCCGCTGCCCGCCTGCCCAGCCCGAGCTGCCCGCTTCGCCAGCCGCGTGCCCGCCCGCCTGCCCAGCCCTGCTGCCCGCTGCCCGCCTGCCCAGCCTGGCTGCCCGCTGCCCGCCTGCCCAGCCCGCGCTTCGCCTGCCGCGTGCCCGCGCGCAGCCGCGCTTCGCCTGCCGCGTGCCGCGCAGCCGCGCTTCGCCTGCCGCGTGCCGCGCAGCGCCGCAGCCGCTGCTTCGCCTTCCGCGCAGTGCGCTTCGCCGGTTCGCCGTTCGCCCGATCAGATCTGCCCGTTGCCGCGCTTCGCCGGTTCGCCCGAGCTGCCGCTTCCGCTGCCGCGCCGTCCAGCTACCGAATCGCGTGCCGCAACGGATTATCCCGGGTCGAGTCCTCGGGTCGGGTCAACCCGGCAACCCGGCCGGGTCGGGTTCGGGTTGAAATGTCCGACCCGTTTGCCAAAACGGGTCGGGTCCGGGTTGACCCGTTTAGATCCGGGTCGGGTCGGGTTCGACCCGAACCCGACGGGTTGACCCGAATTGACACCCCTAACCCCGAGCTCTTCCTAACTATACACTTATTTATAAGAAACAAATATGAATTTTAAGAGTTACAGGTAATATGACATTTACTGATGATATATTTTTTTTAGATGCAAAATCTTTAGTGAGAGCTCGATAAGAAAATTACGTCTGAACAGTTTAATATAATTTAAATTAGAATATATTTAATGCTGTTGTATATAAAATTTTGCCATTTAAAATTAAAAATGTCTTATTTAATATAATTTATATAAAAAATATATTGATTTAATCTTTTTCCCTTTGTCAAAAGGGAGGTGGGAGTAAAGTTGCTCTAAGGTCTGTTTTTTTTTTTTTAAAGTAGTTTTTTAGTATATAAATTTCTAATTCAAAAAATAAAAAAAGAAAAAAAAAAAACCAAGAAATTGCTTTAAAAAATTGTAAGAAAGTTATAATTAGCAAAGCTTAACTTGCTTTTGTAAGTAGCCTATATAAAAAGGAACGCCGTCGAAGGAGGTGATAGGAAGGAACGTCGTCGAAGGAGGCGAGCAACTGACGGTGAGAGGGACGGCGACTATGAAGATGAAGAACGATGAGGAAATGTGACAAAGGACGACAAGAAATTGAAGGAACGTAGTTGAAGGAGACGATGACAGGGGAATGTCGTCAAAGGGATGACTTGGGCACATTCTAACAGAATCGCGAGCAAATGAAAGAAATAGTGAGGATGCTAGTTTAGATAGAGGTCTTTGTTACGAATTTGCAAAAGATTTGTGATGGATTTGTGACGGATTTGAGAGAGATAATCTTCCACAAATCTGTCACAAAATAAATGATGCAAATGTTTGTAGCAAATCTGTCACAATTTCAGAGATTTTTTTTTTGTCGTAATGTTCGCCATAAATCTGCCACAAATTGCTAACATTCCTATAGAGGAAGAGGGGAATATGAAGGATTATTTAATGAATATTAAATATTTATAAAGACCACGAGAAAAATGAATATAAAACGTAAGGGTTACGAAGAGTGGAACACGAAAGGGTATTTAATGAATTTTGATGTGGTGCATTATAACCTTTATGTTCCTATGGTTCATTTTATCACCTGGTGCTTATGCATTTCTATTCGGAGGCGTTAGCAACCACTCTTCTAATTTTTATTTAGGGCAAATTTTCACTCTAAGCAAGATTAAAAAGTTAATGAGGTAAATAAGCATACTTAAAAAAAATTAAAAGTAGGCATAATCACCCTTTTAATTGGTGACTTAGGCTGAATAGACAGAGATGAGGTAGCCATTATCCATTAAGAAATAAGTAAAAAATTGTCTTCATATACAAATCGCCTATCTAACCGACGACTTACAAGTAATATTTTATTAAAAAAATAGAGCACATGGATAAGGGGTGCATTGGATTTAGAATGAAAAATAAAATAAAAAATTATAGAAATAGCAAGTATGAAACTTATATTGACATTAAATTAAAAATAGTGTATATACAAAAAAGTTCTAATAATTTGTACTTTCAACATTTGAATTTTTTTCTCGGATTATCAAAATGGACTATATTTATCAACATTTGATTTTTTTTTTCAAAATAACAGTATAAATTATAACATTAATTTTATTTCTTGAATTATCTTTATGAAGAATTACTTTATTTTTCGTTCAATTATGTCCTGTGTAATTGTTTGGATTATTTTGTTTTAAAAAATATCATTAAGAGCATATGATCCTTATAACGTCTCGTTTATTGTGCAATGACAATTCATTTCACAAGCAGTACTCTATCCAATCAAATGACCTGTTAAGTTTTATTGTGTTATAGGACTGCATGTGATGGTTGAATATCATGACTCTTTCCTATTTAAAGAGTGCAAAGAAGAGACATGAAATATATTTGTAGAGATACCTGAGCTATTCATAATATTTTGGCCTTATATAGAGAAGCTGAAAGGTGTTCCCAACAAAGAAATATTTGATGATGCAAGCTGAAAAACACATGCTAGTATAGCACGAGCCGGTGACAGTCCGTTGGAGCAACAAGCGAATGCGAATAAGATCATTAGGTGATGCGTCCACGAATGGCCAGAAGATGAGGATGATTGCCTCTGGAATATGCATTCAGAGTTAATTAAGGTTAAACTTTATAGGAAAAGAGATTTTTTAAATGCCACTGGTTGGAAATCTCTTCAAATTAGGTTCCGCTAAGAGAATGATCACCTTGTTAGCGACTGGAGCTAGGGATTTTTCGGTGGAGTTTTAAATAAGCCTAAATCGCCCGTTTGACGAGCGATTTTAGCATGTATATAAATCACCCATTAAACGGGCGATTATGCCTAATTTTAAATTTTAAAATAATGATACTTAATATCCTAATTGCATTTCTAATCATGCTTACTCCTAAAATTGCCCTTATATTTATAATTTTATAGTGCTATAGTAGCTTTTGCTTAGTCTGGGTTATTTTCAACAAGAAAATTAGCTCTCTTGTTAGTTTTTAATCAATACAGATTTCTACTGTTATTCTTGTTACTATGCATGTTTCTTTGTGCAACCTTCTTCTTCCATAGTATACCATATCAGAGTTGGTATCAGAGCCGGCGGTTGGCAAGATGGAAGAAGGTAGCAAGCGCATGTTGGTGGATGAAGATCAAAGCCTGAAGCTCTTTGGGTCACACATGCTGGAGTAGTTAAGCGGCTGGATGATATGTCCACTGAGTTTGCGAAGCTCGAGATTAAAGTTCAGCAAGCACTATAGGTACGAGGAAATGACCCTCGACTAAAACGACTGAAAGTGCCAATAGCCACCCCGGGGACAAGGCCGGCGGGGCATTTGAATAAGGACAAGCGGAGAGATCCCCTATTTGACAATATCTCAGATTCTGACGACGAGGAAAGGATCTACATGGCGGATGCGTTCTCAGACTCGGATGGAGGTATTGTTGTTCATCGACCCCTCAAACCAGCGAAGTTGGGGGGAAAACAAGGAGGGTTCCGAGTAAAGCTAGATGTACCATTCTTCGACGGGCGACTGCGTATCGAAGATTATCTAGACTGGGAGCGGGTTGTCAAGAATTTTTATTATTGTATGGAGATAGAGCCGGACAAATAGGTTAAGTATGTAGTGTGCAGATTAAAGGGGGCGCAAGCACGTGGTGGTCGCAGTTGCTCCAGTTTAGGCGACGTGAAGGTCGTAAGCCTGTGCGAAGCAGGATTCAAACGAAGCAATTATTACGATCACACTATTTATCCAAAGATTATGAGCAGTTTTTATTCCTTAAATATCAGCATTTCGTCCAGGGTAATCGATCCGTGAGTGAGTACACAGAAGAATTCTATCGTCTCTTTGCTAGAAATGATTTGAATGAAAAGACCAATTAGTTAGTGGCGAGGTATATTATTGGGTTGAAGGATTCTGTATAGGATAAATTGGAATTAAATTATGTTTGCTTGTTATCCCAGGCAATGAATATTCTATTATTGGAGATGTGTAAAGCTACTTTTTTTATTGGCAAACATTACACATGTGAGGTGCTCACATCATGAATGTTTGTCACTTGAGACTAGGGAGATCGTGGCAATTTGACGTGGGCGCAATCTACGATGGGAGGGAAAACACTTACTCATTTGACTGGAAAGGGGGGAAATTACGACTACTCTCTCAAGGCGTTGGGAGCACTATTCAAAGCAATGAGACTAAGGCTGTCATGCATGTAGTGCATGGAGCCACTCTCTTGACCTCCTGGAAAGAGACATCCCTCATGTTAGCTTTGTTCATCAAGGAACGAACAACTTCTATTACTTCCCTTACTACAGATTTAAAAGTGGCTGATCTACTAAGTCAATTACAAGATGTGGTGTCCGAGGCCTTGCCCACAGCTCTCCCGCCATTACGTGTGTTGCAGCATCGAGTTGATAGTTTTCCAGGAGTAGGGGTGTCAAAGTTTGACACGACCCGAACCTGACCTGGAAAAATCCCAATTTGGGTCGACCAGGATAGAAAATGGGCTTGGTTAGGGTTCAAAAATTTTACCCGATTTGAGTTTCGGGTCAGGTTGACCCAAAAACTCAAACTCGACCCGGAATTGACCTGAAAACCTCTCTTCCCGTATATGCTGCCCGGCGTGCCCTATCTGCCCGTGAAATGACCTGACGCTATGAGACTGCGACGTGTCGAGTCCCTCAGAGCCCCAGTCCATCACTCTGTCAGGTGTCAGTCATACGGTTCACGCCAGTTTGCCTCCTTCGAGGCTGTAGCCGCTGTTGCCCGGCTGCGGCGTGCTCTCCCGCCGCTACTGCTGCGTTATCTTCCTCCTTCGGCGACAGGAGCACCTTAATCTTCCTCCGACGATGTTCTTTCCTATCAAATTGAAAGTCAGGACAGCCGACCAGCTCGTCGCCTCGCTGAAACTAGAACTTGCGACGGGAGCTTGACGACATTCCTTCATCTCAAATCAAAATCCATGCCGTGTCGGGTTAACCCAAACCCAAAGCGGGTCAGGTTCGGGTCCAAAACACTGACCCATTTTTACATACGGGTCAAATTCGGGTTGACCCAAATAGTGTCGGATCAGTTCAAGGTTTGACCCGAACCCGACCCGTGGTTGTGACCCAAAATTGACACCCCTAGCCAGGAGTCACTCTCTCCAATCTTCCTCATTCTAAAATGAGCACGAAAGAACATCAAATCCTCCAGCTAATCGTAGAAGAGCTGTTGGAAATGAAGCTGATTCAGCCGAGCCTTAGCCCGTGTGCGATTCCTTCTTTACTTGTGCCAATAAAGGACGACAATTGGCGAATGCGGGTGGACAGCTGGGCCATTAATAAAATAACTGTAAAATTTTTATTCCCAGTACCTAGAGTGGAGGCGTTATTAGAAAGGCTATCCGGAGCGAAGGTGTTATCAAAGCTAGATCTCCGAAGCGGCTACCACGAAATTCGGATTTGTCCTGGAGACGAGTGGAAGATGGCTTTCAAGACGCTACTGGGATTGCATGAATGGAAGATATTTCCTTTTGGGCTATGCAATGTGCCGTCCACTTTTATGAGACTAATGAACGAAGTACTTAAACCCTTCTTCAATCAATTTTGTGTGGCTTATTTCGATGACATTCTTGTTTATAGCTCCACATTGGACGATCACATAGTTCGCCTAACAAGTATTCTTTCCGCTTTGAGACAAAATTAGTTGTACTTAACAATACGAGTTTTCCTACAATAGTATGTCGAATAGCTCAACTGGAAATTGTATGTTTAGCATAGTCTGCTTCAGCATTGGCTGACAAAATTAAGTGTGAGTTCGCCGCCCCACAAGTCTATTTTTTGGGCTTTGTAATCTCAGCAATATGCTTCGATGTTTGGTTTGAGAGAATCCTAAGGTATGGGATGACCTTTTGGGGAAAGCTGAGTTTTCCTACAATAGTATGTCGAATAGCTCAACTGGAAATTGTCTGTTTAGCATAGTCTACTTCAGCATTGGCTGAACAATTCTCTACCATACTCACAGACATCCGCAACAAACTTATTCAATCCAATATCAAGTACAAGCAAGCTGTGGATAAGCATCGTCGTGAACGGCTCTTCCGCCCTGGTGAGTTGGTCATGGTTTCCTTCGAAGCGAATGGTTCCCCCCGGAACCTCTTCTAAATTGAGCCGGTGAAGAATTGGTCCCGTCGCAATTACCAAGAAAATCAACAACAACGCCTATATCGTTGATTTACCACATGAGCTTAACACTTCTTCCACTTTCAATGTTGCAGACATCTTCACCTATCTTCTGTCCGAGTCGGATTCTTCCGTTACTAAGGGAGAATGATGCGATGCATTATAACCTTTATGTTCCTATGGTTCATTTTATCACATGGTGCTTATACATTTCTGTTCGGAGACATTAGCAGCCACTCTTCTAATTTCTATTTATAGTTTTATAGTACTATAGTAGCTTTCTCTTAGTTGGATTATTTTTAGGATGAGAATTAGCTCTCTTGATGGTATATCTTCTTCCTGGAAAGAAGAATGCAAGTCAGTTTTTAATCAATACAGATTTCTACTGTCATTCCTATTATTGTGCTTGTTTCTTTATGATACCTGCTTCTTCCAAAGTATACCATATCAAATTTGAAGGAAGACGGGGAAGCATTAGGGAATTCAAATGATTTCTTCATTTATTTACTTAAATGAAAAATAATTACATATTAATTATTTTTAAATTACCAATTAATCATAACAAGATAATAAAATCAAAGGTTAGGATTCTATTTGAATAATTAAAATAAAAGATAGAATTTTGTTTGAGAAGAAACTCAAGCTACTTTTATAATAGTAGCAAAGATATTTGTCATCGTGGAATAATTTATTGGTCAACATTTATTTTTTAACTATAAAAATAATTATCCCAGAAAATTGTATCACTAAGAAGTTATTATTGGCATTCATATCTATATTTATATTATGCCAGCTTAGAGAGTTTTTTTTTTAATTGCTCGTCTACAGTGAATAACTTTATTATTATTATTATTATTATTTTGGCAGTTAAGACAAATTCATACAAGCATCACATAAGCAAGACTAGAACACAAAATCATTTGATTGGTAGTCAATACTCCCAACCAACGGATCAAGATAAATATTATTTGATTTTATTTTTACAAACAAATGATGAGTAATAAAATTGTCTGAAATATCCTTATAAAAATTTTAGTAAAAAAAAATTAAAATTAAAATTTAAATTAAAATTAAAATCTATTTTTGTAGTAGTATAATATTAATTCATTACATTTATTTAAAGTATGATCCAAAATATTTAAAATTTATTTTTTTTATGTACAAGAATATTTACGATAACAAAATTAGAGTTGCATAATGATTCACACACAAATAGATAGGAAGCTCACAAGAGATGTGATAGTTTTTACATGAACAATTTAGTAAGGGAAAAATAATAGGTCTTAGCTAAGGTGAAGCAATTCACTATTTAGATTAAAATTACAGAAACTAATGTTATAAAGTTTTAATCATAAAAGTCACGATTATAAAGTTTTAATTATCGGCTTTACCTCTTGTGAGAGTAGTTGAAAATATTGGAGAAGATATACATGATGATGGGTGTTTGTGTTAGTTGATGGTCGGCAAAGACGATCAACTAAGGTTGTCAGGATTAGTTTGCAATGGTCAATGGTATTTTAGAGAATTTAGACGTCATATTTGAGTAGCATAAGGCAACAAAGGGCAGGAGATGACAGTCGAGTACTAAAGATCAGATAACAGTTATTGAGTGATGACAGTATGGAATAATCCAAACGAACTTGTTCTCAAGATAAATTTATTCAACAACGTTAGCTTTCGATAAAAAATAAAAAGCGGCAACGGTTTGCTCCTAAGAGGTTAAAATTCAATTTTAACAAGGTAATCATGCCGATAGAAATAAAAATAAAATAAAATTATAATTATTCAGTCATCTTAAATAATATGTTACAACCTGCAGGTCAAATTAATGAGCACAAATTAAGGACACTATGGCTTGATCTCATATTAATTCATGCATGACTTACAGCTTCAAATGGCACTCACACATTTGCCACATGGCAAATGGTGATCATGCCACGTGGCACATGATTGTATTATTATAGTCTACTATGGGCATGAATGAAGCTTTTACTTAGTTGTCGGGACCATTTGAATTGCGGCAAAAAATAATAAAAATATAGAATTATCCTTATTTATTAAAAGTTGTCTTAATTATTTAAATAATTTAGTATTGAGCCAACTAGATTACATAAGAGCAATAGTATTTTTATTGAGAAAATAATGAACATCGTTTGATCTTGAAATTATTTTCAATAATTAAAACATTCTAAAAAATTTAGAGTTATTTAACCATCTTAAATAATATGTTACAACCTGGTCAAATTAATGAGCACAGATTAAGGACACTGTGGCTTGATCCCATATTCACGAATGACTTAAAGCTTCAAATGGCACCCACACAAATTGCCACATGGCAAATAGTGATCATGCCACGTGGCTCATGATTGTATTATTATAGTCTAATATGAGCATGAATGAAGCTTTTACTTAGTTGTCGAGACCATTTGAAGTGCAGCAGAAAAATAATAAAATATAGAATTATTCTTATTTATTAAAAGTTGTCTTAATTATTTAAATAATTTAGTATTGAACCAACTAGATTACGTAAGAGCAATAGTATTTTTATTGAGAAAATAGTGAACATCGTTTGATCTTGAAATTATTTTCAATAATTAAAACATTCTAAAAATTATATTAGATTATATTATTGCTTGGTCTTTCCATCAAGTGCATGAGGTGCCGGCTTTTCATTTCTGTTTGATGTTATTGGCTGTATAGCTGATCTTGGTCATTGTGTTTTGCCATTCCTCCGGTTTGACATCAATAAATAAAGGAAAAGTAGTTTCCGAGAGCTCGGCTTCCCTTAACATGAAGTGATGCATCAGATGTCCTGCGTGGCGCAATCATGGTCGTCCAATTGCAAAATTCTTTGATCACTACAAGTGCGGCTATTTCTACTGCTCACCTTACTCTTTCTGCTTTTAACCTTTCTTCCATGCATGGATTTTGCCTCACAACCAGCTCTACTACCATTTAGCTTTCTCTCGTAGAAGATAGGTGCACCATATATTGCTTATATAAACAGAGGAGGAGCTAAAGAATCATCCAAAATCAGTTCTTTTTAGATCGAGAAATACAAAACCAGTTCTTTAAGATAAATTTAGAAGACATCGATATAGAGGATCGCATAGCGTAAACCCGACGAGCCTCACTTGATTTCTCGGTTCTTTTTTCTTCTCATACTTATCCTTTGTTGTTTTCGTTTGTTCAGTTTCTCGCAATGGAGAACCACATTTGCAAAGTCTGTGGGCGAAGCTTCCCAACCGGAAGATCTCTTGGGGGTCACATGAAAACTCATGGTATGATGAGCTCTCTCATGGATGACAAAGACAAGCCAGTCAGCATATATGGCCTTAGAGATAACCCAAAGAAGTCGCGTCGATTTGATGATGTGTGTCCGGAGAAGGAAAATGATGAAGTTGATGCCAAGAGAGCGAAGGTTTGCTCCTCATTGAATACTTCATTTGAGATGGCCAGAGATGAGCTCAAACATGATGACGACGATGAATTATGGAGCGGGGGAAGTTATGATGAGCAAGCTGATGAAATGAAGAGCCAATCTAATAAGAAAGTTTCCTTAATTTCAATGCCAGTTAGCAAGAGGAGGAGAACACCACATAAGGTTACGAAGACCTCTATTTATTCTGCTTCTCCAGCTTTATCCACGGAGTACGCGAATGAGGAAATGAATGCTGCTTTGTGTCTGTTGATGCTCTCAAGAGGCACGCATTCGATCAGAGATATACTAGATGAGATTCCTCCCATAATTGAACGTGGAAAGAAAGTTCACTCTTATCCTTCTGAAGATGAAGATCGACCGTCCAAAAAGCCAAAGGTCTCATGTTTCAATAAAAAATTTGATCATGGCGATATTAGTTCTCATGTTCTAGATGTTGGAAAGGGGAGATCATCAAAGCAATATGATTGTGAATCTGGAATGTATAAATTTTGCAAGAGAAATAAGTATGTGTGCACAATCTGCGACAAGAGCTTCCCTTCATATCAAGCTCTTGGCGGCCACTGCTCAAGCCACCGAAAGATGAAATTAAAGAAGCTAACAAGGAATTGATTAATCAGGATTGTGATTCACAAACTGTTGGAAAATCTCCAGAGAATTTTGAAAGTTATAAGTGCTCAATTTGTGGCAAGGCTTTTCCAACTGGTCAAGCTTTAGGTGGTCACAAGAGATCGCATTTGGTTGAAGGAATAATGATCTTCTGATGAAGCCGCATTCATGAATTGTTTAGAAGTTTTGATACAGATTGTAAATTTTTGTAGCACATTCTTTTGTCTTATTTATTTGATACGCATTTTTAGCTTTTGCTTTTAAAAAAACTTTATTTGTAATAGTTGATGTATATTATTGATAGTAATGATAAATTTCATAGATTTTAAGGCATGTGATTGTTGTAATATAAACTAATTAAAAATGTTGATGTTTCCTTTGATGAAAGAAAACGAGTTATTTCAAATTGTATGAGATGTAACTCGGGAGGCTCACAACATTACCTCAATTCGAGTTTGACAAGTTTCAAATTGAAGTGCTTAAAAATTTGCTCAACTCTTAAAGTAGTTTTTTAGTAAATAGAAAACTCTCCCAAATAAAATCTTAAATTCTAATTATAAATTAGATTAATCATTCAAAACAAATATAAGTTCACAGATATTAAATTTACTTAACTTTCTTGGCAACTGATGGAAAAAATTTGATTATAGACTTTTCAGCTCCAGCTCCCCTTTAAAGCAATCAATATTTTTTAAGAGATATTAATACTAAATTTTTGAAATTTTGGAGGGGACAAAAGGCCAAAAGAGTAAATATTTTTATAAAAATTATATATGCACAAATAAAAATCTATGATATATAAAAATATCTAAAAATTTTGGAGTTTAGCCCTATCCTCATATTTGAAGGCAACATTTAAACAATGATCAATTTTATAAATAATTTTGTCCAAAAAATTATGAGCATCAAAGCATTACATTAAAGTACAAATTAAGAGCTCAACTCATTAATGAGCTCATAAGTCGAGCTTTTCAAGTCAGAAGTTCGAGCATGAGTCTATACTTGAATTCTATGTTAAACGTGCTCGGGCTCGAGCTCAGTTTCGCTCTGCTTGAAAGCTCGTTGAGCCGCTCAATTAATTTAAAATATATTTAAAAATATAATTTAAATTAGTGTTATATAATATATCTTAATAATTTTAAATTACTTAATATTAAAAATAAAATTAATTTAAAACTAGAAAATCGAGTTCAACAATTGAGCCAAGTTCGAGCATTTTGAAACTAGCTCGAGCAATCGCTCCGAGCACATGCCTATAAAATTTTAAAATAGTCAAACTTAAGCTTAGTAAACAAGCTCAAGTTCGAGCTCAGCAAGAACCAAATAAGCTGAGCTCAATTAACCAGAATCTCCACTCGTTTACACCTCTATTATATATATATTATATTGATACCCTATTAACTGATCAGGGAAGGGAATTATTTTGTATTTCACTCTAAGTTAATTAAATTCATTCAATTGAGCAAGTTCTCATTATTTTCCCCCTCTGAGATTTTTGGTTTTTCATGTAAAAAATTCTTTTATTTTTTTAGAAATATCATTTACCTTAATGGATTATATAAAAAACTTAATATTATCAAGATTATTTTGAAAATAACGAGTGATAAGTTATAATGTATGTGACTTAGGCTTCGTTTGGGACGGCTTTTTTATTGCTTATTAAAGCAGCTTTTTAGTACAAAAAATTTATTTTTTGTATTATTCAGCTACTTTTAGAAGTAGTAAGAAAGTCGTCCCAAATGAAACCTTAAACTTATCGTTTGGGACGGCTTTTTTATTGCTTTCTAAAACGGAGTTTTAGTACAAAATTTTTTTATTTTTGTATTAAAACTCCGTTTTAGAAAGCAGAAAAAAGGCGTCCCAAACGAAGCCTAAGATAAATAACCTCATACTGGTTTTACTATGGTTTCATTTAGGACAGCTTTCTTACTGCTTCTTGAAGCAGCTTTCAAAAAGCAGCAAAAAAGTTGTCCCAAATGAAGCCTATGATGATCGACATGGATCATCACTCTTTCGGGATAATAATCATTGACCCCGAGCTCTTCCTAACTATACACTTATTTATCAGAAACAAATATAAATTTTAAGATATTTTTTTTAGATGCAAAATCTTTAGTGAGAGCTCGATAAGAAAATTATGTCTGAACAGTTTAATATAATTTAAATTAGAATATATTTAATGCTGTTGTATATAAAATTTTGTCATTTAAAATAAAAAATGTCTTATTTAATATAATTTATATAAAAAATATATTGATTTAATCTTTTTCCCTTTGTCAAAAGGGAGGTGCGAGTAAAGTTGTCCTAAGGTCTGTTTTTTTCTTTATTTATTTATTTTTTAATATAAAGTAGTTTTTTAATATACAAATTTCTAATTCAAAAAAATTTTTTTTTTCTTTGTACCAGAAATTTGCTTAAAAAATTGTAAGAAAGTTATAAATAGCGAAGCTTAACTTGCTTTTGTAAGTAGCTTAGACAGGGAGGAACGCCGTCGAAGGAGGTGATAGGAATGAACATCGCCGAAGGAGTCGAGCAACTGGTGGTGAGAGGGACGGCGACTGTGAAGATGAAGAACGATGAGGAAATGTGACGAAGGACGACAAGAAATTGAAGGAACGTAGTTGAAGGAGACGATGACAGGGGAACGTCGCCAAAGGGATGTCTTGGGCACATTCTAACAGTATGGCGAGCAAATGAAAGAAATAGTGAGGATACTAGTTTAGATAGAGGTGTTTGTTACGGATTTGCAAAAGATTTGTGATGGATTTGTGACGGATTTGAGAGAGATAATCTGCCAAAATCTGTCACAAAATAAATGACGCAAATGTTTGTCGCAAATCTGCCACAATTTCAGAGAATTTTTTTTTGTCGTAATGTTCGCCACAAATTGCTGACATTCCTATAGTGGAAGAGGGGAATATGAAGGATTATTTAATGAATATTAAATATTTATTAAGACCACGAGAAAAATGAATATAAAGCGTAAGGGCTATGAAGAGTGGAATACAGAAACGGTATTTAATGAATTTTGATGTGGTGCATTATAACCTTTATGTTCTTATGGGTCATTTTATCACCTGGTGCTTATGCATTTCTGTTCAGAGACGTTAGCAACCACTCTTCTAATTTCTATTTAGGGCAAATTTTCACTCTAAGCAAGATTAAAAAGTTAATTAAGTTAATAAGCATACTTAAAAAAATTAAAAGTAGGCATAATCACCCTTTTAATTGGTGACTTCGGCTGAATAGACAGAGATGAGTCAGGTAGCCATTATCCATTAAGAAATAAGTGAAAAATTGTCTTCATATACAAGTCGCCTATCTAACCGACGACTTACAAGTAATAATTTATTAAAAAAAATAGAGCACATGGATAAGGGGTGCATTGGATTTAGAATGAAAAATAAAAAAAAATTTATAGAAATAGCAAGTATGAAACTTATATTGACATTAAATTAAAAATAATGTATATACAAAAAAAGTTCTAATAATTTGTACTTTCAACATTTGAATTTTTTTCTCAGATTATCAAAATGGACTATATTTATCAACATTTGATTTTTTTTTCAAAATAACAGTATAAATTATAACATTAATTTTATTTCTTGAATTATCTTTATGAAGAATTACTTTATTTTTCGTTCAATTATGTCCTGTGTAATTGTTTGGATTATTTTGCTTAAAAAAATATCATTAAGAGCATATGATCCTTATAACGTCTCGTTTATTGTGCAATGACAATTCATTTCACAAGCAGTACTCTATCCAATCAAATGACCTGTCAAGTTTTATTGTGTTATAGGACTGCATGTGATGGTTGAATATCATGACTCTTTCCTATTTAAAGAGTGCAAAGAAGAGACATGAAATATATTTGTAGAGATACCTGAGCTATTCATAATATTTTGGCCTTATATAGAGAAGCTGAAAGGTGTTCCCAGCAAAGAAATATTTGATGATGCAAGCTGAAAAACGCATGCTAGTATAGCACGAGCCGGTGACAGTCCGTTGGAGCAACAAGCGAATGCGAATAAGATCTTTAGGTGCTGCGTCCACGAATGGCTAGAAGATGAGGATGATTGCCTCTGGAAAATGCATTCAGAGTTAATTAAGGTTAAACTTTATAGGAAAAGAGATTTTTTAAATGCCACTGGTTGGAAATCTCTTCAAATTAGGTTCCGCTAAGAGAATGATCACCTTGTTAGCGACTGTAGCTAGGGATTTTTCGGTGGAGTTTTAAATAAGCCTAAATCGCCCGTTTGACGAGCGATTTTAGCATGTATATAAATCACCCATTAAACGGGCGATTATGTCTAATTTTAAATTTTAAAATAATGACACTTAATATCCTAATTGCATTTCTAATCATGCTTACTCCTAAAATTGCCCTTATATTTATAATTTTATAGTGCTATAGTAGCTTTTGCTTAGTCTGGGTTATTTTCAACAAGAAAATTAGCTCTCTTGTTAGTTTATAATCAATACATATTTCTACTGTTATTCTTGTTACTATGCATGTTTCTTTGTGCAACCTGCTTCTTCCATAGTATACCATATCAGAGATGGCATCAGAACCGGCGGTTGGCAAGATGGAAGAAGGTAGCAAGCGCATGTTGGTGGATGAAGATCAAAGCCTGGAAGCTCTTTGGGTCACACATGCTGGAGTAGTTAAGTGGCTGGATGATATGTCCATTGAGTTTGCGAAGCTCGAGATTAAAGTTCAGCAAGCACTATAGGTACGAGGAAATGATCCTCGACTAAAACGACTGAAAGTGCCAATAGCCACCCCGGGGACAAGGCCGGCGGGGCATTTGAATAAGGACAAGCGGAGAGATCCCCTATTTGACAATATCTCAGATTCAGACGACGAGGAAAGGAGCTACAAGGCGGATGAGTTCTCAGACTCGGATGGAGGTATTGTTGTTCATCGACCCCTCAAACCAGCGAAGTTTGGGGGAAAACAAGGAGGGTTCCGAGTAAAGCTAGATGTACCATTCTTCGACGGGCGACTGCATATCAAAGATTATCTAGACTGGGAGCGGGTTGTCAAGAATTTTTATTATTATATGGAGATAGAGCCGGACAAATAGGTTAAGTATGTAGTGTGCAGATTAAAGGGGGCGCAAGCACGTGGTGGTCGCACTTGCTCCAGTTTAGACGACGTGAAGGTCGTAAACCTGTGCAAAGCAGGATTCAAATGAAGCAATTGTTACGATCACACTATTTATCCAAAGATTATGAGCAGTTTTTATACCTTAAATATCAGCATTTCGTCCAGGGTAATCGATCCGTGAGTGAGTACACAGAAGAATTCTATCGTCTCTTTGCTAGAAATGATTTGAATGAAACGACCAATTAGTTAGTGGCGAGGTATATTATTGGGTTGAAGGATTCTGTATAGGATAAATTGGAATTAAATTATGTTTGCTTGTTATCCCAGGCAATGAACTTCGCACTTAAGGTGGAAATTTAACAAGCTCGTCAGTTCCGCAGTAATTCACATCGGAGACACTCGGCGGAGTAGCTCGTGGATACCGTCAGGTAAAAAGGCTACCTCACCAATTGGTCAAAACCATGCCAGCAATGCAATTAAACCAACTGGTGTTAATATATTTCAGCACAAACTAAAAGTCCAAACTAAGGACAATCCTTACCGAAAACCTCAAGTTATAAAATGCTTCCGATGCTTCCAACAAGGACACAAGTCCAATGAATGCCCCAATCGACAAAAAATACAAATGTTAGAAGCAAACGGCCAAGAAATAGAGGGACAATAAGATGATGAGCAGCATACTGACTTCAAAGATGCGATCAGTGATGAAGGAGAACAAGTCATGTGTGTCTTGGAGAAGCTCTTACTGGCTCCACGGAAGCAGAATAAATCCCAATGGCATGCCATATTTCAGACCAAATGTACTATAAGTGGTAAGGTGTGCGGTCTACTCATCGATAGTGTGTGCACGGAGAATGTGGTTTCTCGAGCAATGGTGCAAGCTTTGCAGCTTAAAACATCAAAGAATCCACTACATTATAAAATAAGCTAGGTTAAGAAGGGCATGAATATTCTATTATTGGAGATGTGTAAAGCTACTTTTTTTTATTGGCAAACATTACACATGTGAGGTGCTCACATCATGAATGTTTGTCACTTGAGACTAAGGAGATCGTGGCAATTTGACGTGGGCGCAATCTACGATGGGGGGGAAAAACACTTACTCATTTGACTGGAAAGGGGGGAAATTACGACTACTCTCTCAAGGCGTTGGGAGCACTATTCAAAGCAATGAGACTAAGGCTGTCATGCATGTAGTGCATGGAGCCACTCTCTTGACCTCCTGGAAAGAGACATCCCTCATGTTAGCTTTGTTCATCAAGGAACGAACAACTTCTATTACTTCCCTTACTACAGATTCAAAAGTGGATGATCTACTAAGTCAATTACAAGATGTGGTGTCCGAGGCCTTGCCCGCAGCTCTCCCGCCATTACGTGTGTTGCAACATCGAGTTGATAGTTTGCCAGGAGTAAGGGTGTCAAAGTTTGACACGACCCGAACCTGACCTGGAAAAATCCCAATTTGGGTCGACCAGGATGGAAAATGGGCTTGGTTAGGGTTAAAAAATTTTACCCGATTTGAGTTTTGGGTCGGGTTACCCAAAAATTCAAACTCGACCCAGAATTGACCCGAAAACCTCTCTTCCCGTATATGCTGCCCGGCGTGCCCTATTTGCCCGTGAAATGACCTGACGCTATGAGCCTGCGACGTGTCGAGTCCCTCAGAGCCCCAGTCCATAACTCTGTCAGGCGTCAGTCATACGGTTCACGCCAGTTTGCCTCCTTCGAGGCTGTAGCCGCTATTGCCCGGCTGCGGCGTGCTCTCTCGCCGCTACTGCTGCGTTATCTTCCACCTTCGGCGACGGGAGCACCTTAATCTTCCTCCGACGATGTTCTTTCCTATCAAATTGAAAGTCAGAACAGCCGACCAACTCGTCGCCTCGCTGAAACTAGAACTTGCGACGGGAGCTTGACGACGTTCCTTCATCTCAAATCAAAATCCATGTCGTGTCTGGTTAACCCGAACCCAAAGCGGGTCAGGTTCGGGTCCAAAAAACTTACCCATTTTTACATACGGGTCAAATTCGGGTTGACCCAAATAGTGTCGGATCAGTTCCAGGTTTGACCCGAACCCGACCCGTGGTTGTGACCCAAAATTGACACCCCTAGCCAGGAGTCACTCTCTCCAATCTTCCTCATTCTAAAATGAGCACGAAAGAACATCAAATCCTCCAGCTAATCGTAGAAGAGCTGTTGGAAAAGAAGCTGATTCAGCCGAGCCTTAGCCCGTGTGCGATTCCTTCTTTACTTGTGCCAATAAAGGACGACAGTTGGCGAATGCGGGTGGACAGCTGGGCCATTAATAAAATAATTGTAAAATTTTTATTCCCGGTACCTAGAGTGGAGGCGTTATTAGAAAGGCTATCCGGAGCGAAGGTGTTATCAAAGCTAGATCTCCGAAGCGGCTACCACGAAATTCGGATTTGTCCTGGAGACGAGTGGAAGATGGCTTTCAAGACGCTGCTGGGATTGCATGAATGGAAGATATTTCCTTTTGGGATATGCAATGTGTCGTCCACTTTTATGAGACTAATGAACGAAGTACTTAAACCCTTCCTCAATCAATTTTGTGTGGCTTATTTCGATGACATTCTTGTTTATAGCTCCGCATTGGATGATCACATAGTTCGCCTAACAAGTATTCTTTCCGCTTTGAGACAAAATTAGTTGTACTTAACAATATGAGTTTTCCTACAATAGTATGTCGAATAGCTCAACTGGAAATTGTCTGTTTAGCATAGTCTGCTTCAGCATTGGCTGACAAAATTAAGTGTGAGTTCGCCGCCCGCAAGTCTATTTTTTGGGCTTTGTAATCTCAACAATATGCTTCGATGTTTGGTTTGAGAGCATCCTAAGGTATGGGATGACCTTTTGGGGAAAGCTGAGTTTTCCTACAATAGTATGTCGAATAGCTCAACGGGAAATTGTCTGTTTAGCATAGTCTACTTCAGCATTGGTTGAACAATTCTCTACCATACTCACAGACATCCGCAACAAACTTATTCAATCCAATATCAAGTACAAGCAAGCTGTGGATAAGCATCATCGTGAACGGCTCTTCCGCCCTGGTGAGTTGGTCATGGTTTCCTTCGAAGCGAATGGTTCCCCCCGGAACCTACTCTAAATTGAGCCGGTGAAGAATTGGTCCCGTCGCAATTACCAAGAAAATCAACAACACTGCCTATATCGTTGATTTACCACATGAGCTTAACACTTCTTCCACTTTCAATGTTGCAGACATCTTCACCTATCTTCTGTCCGAGTCGGATTCTTCCGTTACTAAGGGAGAATGATGCGATGCATTATAACCTTTATGTTCCTATGGTTCATTTTATCACATGGTGCTTATACATTTCTGTTCGGAGACATTAGCAGCCACTCTTCTAATTTCTATTTATAGTTTTATAGTACTATAGTAGCTTTTGCTTAGTTTGGGTTATTTTTAGCAAGAGAATTAGCTCTTTTGATAGTATATCTTCTTCCTGGAAAGAAGAATGCAAGTCAGTTTTTAATCAATACAGATTTCTACTGTCATACCTGTTATTGTGCTTGTTTCTTTGTGATACATGCTTCTTCCAAAGTATACCATATCAAATTTGAAGGAAGACGGCCGGGGAAGCATTAGGGAATTCAAATGATTTCTTCATTTATTTACTTAAATGAAAAATAATTACATATTAATTATTTTTCAATTATCAATTAATCATAACAAGATAATAAAATCAAAGGTTAGGATTCTATTTGAATAATTAAAATAAAAAGATAGAATTTTGTTTGAAAAGAAACTCAAGCTGTTTTTATAATAGTAGCAAAGATATTTGTCATCGTGGAATAATTTATTGGTCAACATTAATTTTTTAACTATAAAAATAATTATCCTAGAAAATTGTATCACTAAGAAGTTCTTATTGGCATTCATATCTATATTTATATTATGCTTGCTTAGAGAGTTTTTTTTTTTTAATTGCTCGTCTACAGTGAATAACTTTATTATTATTATTATTATTATTTTGGCAGTTAAGACAAATTCATACAAGCATCATATAAGCAAGACTAGAACACAAAATCATTTGATTGGTAGTCAATACTCCCAACCAACAGATCAAGATAAATATTATTTGATTTTATTTTTACAAACAAATGTTGAGTAATAAAATTGTCTGAAATATCCTTATAAAAATTTTAGTAAAAAAAAATTAAAATTAATTTTTGTAGTAGTATAATATTAATTCATTACATTTATTTAAAAGTATGATCCAAAAAATTTAAAATTTATTTTTATTATGTACAAGAATATTTACGATAATAAAATTAGAGTTGCATAATGATTCACACACAAATAGATAGGAAAAGTTCACAAGAGATGTGATAGTTTTTACATGAACAATTTAGTAAGGGAAAAATAATAGGTCTTAGCTAAGGTGAAGCAATTCACTATTTAGATTAAAATTACAGAAACTAATATTATAAAGTTTTAATTATAAAAGTCACGATTATAAAGTTTTAATTATCGGCTTTACCTCTTGTGAGAGTAGTTGAAAATATTAGAGAAGATATACATGATGATGGGTGTTTGTGTAGAAACAGAGCTCACGAGAATAGAGAAGAAGTAGAGGGAAAATTATATTATTATTCTATATCATTACATACAAGAGCAGCCACCTATATATAGACACACTAAGACTAATATGCAAGAATAGAAGCTGCTGGAATATCAGAACCTAATAAAGACATATTACAAACAGACCATAGGATATACATTATTTATATATATATATATTCTAATACTCCCCGTCAAATTGATGGGTCCATCATGACCGTCAATTTGCTTCGAAGTGGTCGCGGAGTAGAGAGAGATTTGGTGAAGATGTCTGCGACTTGATCGATCGTGCTAATGGGATGAAGTCTGATGTTATTGAGCTAAATGTGATCCCTTAAGAACTTTTGATCGATTTCAATATGTTTCGTGCGAGAGTGAAACACAGGGTTGTTGGCAAGAGCGATTGCGAACATATTGTTGCAGTAGAGATCCGTGGGGTAACTTTGCGAGATGCCGAACTCGGTGAGCAATCGGCTAAGCCAGACGATGTCTGTTGTGAGGTCGGCGAGAGCTCTGTACTCGGATTTAGTGGAAGAGCGGGATACCGTTCTTTGCTTCTTGACTGTCCACGAGATGATCGAATCGCCCAAGAACGAGCAGTAGCCTGATGTGGATTTCCTTATTAGTGGATCGCCGGCCCAGTCGGCATCTGAAAAAGATTTAAGATTTAAGTTAGTTTTTGTTATTGGTAGTCCATAGTGTAACGTACCTCGAATGTATCTGAGCAAACGTTTTAGTAGATAGAAATGCATTGGAAGCGGATCATGCATGTGTTGCGAAAGCAGGTTGACGCTGTACGAAATGTCCGGACGGGTTAGAGTTAAATATTGAAGTGATCCGATAATGCTCCTGTACCGAGCTGGATCATGAAGAACCGGATCGGGAGGGAGTTCCGTTGGCATTTTGGTACACGTAGGATTCGCCAGAGCATTGCATTGCTGAAGTTCGGATTGAAGGAGAATGCTGTATGCATATTTGGCCTGAGATAAGAAATAAGAGTTATTAGATTTTTGAATCTTGATATCCAGAAATTCATGAACATCACCGAGATGTTTCATAGAAAATTCAGAATTTAGTTTGGAGAGAATGAATTTAATTTGATTTGAATCATTTCCCGTTATGAGAATATCATCCACGTAGACCAGAAGAAATATCTGAATGTGATCTTTGCGGTATATCAGTAGCGAAGGATTGGCGGTACTGTGGGCGAAGCCGAGCATAACTAAGAACGACGTGAATGTGTTGTACCATTGACGTGGTGCCTACTTTAGTCCGTAGATGGCTTTGTTTAATTTGCAAACATGATGCAGACGAGAATGATCTTCAAATCCTTTTGGTTGTATCATGTAGACAGTTTCAGCTAGTGTGCCGTGCAAAAAAGCATTCGATACGTCAAGTTGTTGAACCGACCCATAAGGCAATTTTTGGTACTTGTACATAGTCAAGGCAATGGTTAGCAAGATTCTGATCAGTTGGTTTGTTCTATATGTCTTGACATTTTCGGACTAAATGTCCAGGTGCCTCGACATAGTCAATGCCAAACTCCTGATGGTTCCCTATGCGCCACTAAACGTGCTTTGTATTTTGCAACCGAACCATCAGTGTGATATTTTGTTCTATATGTCCATTTAGAGCCGAGTATAGAGGCATTCTCAGGAGGAACAACCAAGGTGGGCAAGAGAGCACTCCAACCAACCATTTTTGTTCGTATCCTGTTCGGTGTATGGAGACCACTAGGTGTGGCATAGAAAACGAGGACATATGTCTGGCTGTTTACTAGAAATGTTAGCGGAAGACAGGGCAAAAGGAAACATGTGTTCGTAAAATTGTTTCTGAAGAGCAAATATTTAACTTCAACCATAACGCGCCAATGCTTGTTTCTTGGAAGCTGAGCTATTTGGTGGTGATTTGTTTCCGAAGCTGAGGTGAGAGAAGTGCAGAAGCACTTCATCCAAAAATTTTGTTTTCCTTAGAGACTGCCTGTTTTACTTAATGGTAGTCATGATATGATGGATTAGTAACTGGAGGATTAGGCTCCCGGATGCGGTAGCGTATGGTTGGTGGATACCCCCAGTTCTGCCAATATCTGTATGGATTGGGCAAGAGAACGTCTTCCACAGAACCCAGTTTTTGTTCGTATCCTGTTCAGTGTCAATGAGACTCACTAATAGAATTGGCATGCTCCGGAGGTAACAATAATTTGGTCTGGCCGTGATTGACTAGAAAATTTAGCGGACGACAGGGCATTTAAAAACATATGTCCCGCCGTCTGTGCGAATAACGAGACGCAGTGAAATTTCAATCTTTGTTTTAAAATTTACAAAAAGTAGAGAGACACTTGTAACCTTTGTAAATGAATAAGAAAAAACGGTAGAGCATATGGCGTGAAGTGTAACGCGATGCTGATAGAAAGAGGATAGCACTCATCCAAAAATTTTAAGTTTTCGAAAATCACATACATAAGTTCCAGAGGAATCCTTATTAGTTTGTGAAGGTAGCCTGTTTATGAGGTCGGGTGACAGCCTCCGGCCAGTAAAGGCATCGATGCCGTGAGGAGAAGGGCACGAGTAGTTTCTATAATGTGTCAATGTTTTTCTCATCCGCTAGACCATTCTGCTGCGTGTAGGGGCACGAAATTGTGCGAAATGTTGATTGAAAGAAAATTTATAACGACGCATTTAAAAATTCTATTCCGCCGTTCGTTTTTAGGCGCATGAAACAATCTGAGTTTTAAAATTTACAAAAGTTTTCATTTAAATCTAAGCGGGTATATGAAGTGTAATTATAGATCAACGAAAATACAACCGAAATCCTTGAAATAAACCCCAAACATCGCTATGAAAAAGATCTAGTGGGTGTTGCTGCCTGGTTAGAATGTTGAAAAAACAAGCGTTTGGCATTAGGATTCACAAGTATTATGAGTTTTAGAGAATTGCAACTTGAAATCACGGTTGAGGATGTCCCAAGCGTTGATGCCCAAATTATAGCAGTATGCTTCCGAGGTTGCTGGACCATTGGGACCGCATACAGACCATCTTTAGACGGTCCTTGAAGAAGCGTTTCCTGCGTCGCTAAATCCTTCAATGTAAAACCAAAAGGGTCAAAAGTAATGGAAATAAAATTATCTTTAGTAAGTTGGGAGATGGAAAGAAGATTGTATTTAAGTGTAGGAGTGTGAAGAATTTGAGATAGTTTTAGCTTACGAGATGGGGTCAGGAGAATTCCCGCCCCAGCGTGAGCAATGCCAACCGAATTTCCGTCCCCTTTGGTGACGTTCTATGAACCACAGTAAGGCTTGGACAAAGAAAGATTGTCTAGCGAGTTTGTGAGATGCGTGGAGGCACCAGAGTCCAAAAACCAGGCAGCTTCAGTCGGATCCGAAGACGCCATCAGAGCAGTGGTTATATTCTTGACAGGAGGTGTATAGTGCAAATCGAGATGATGCCAACACGTTTGAGCCGTGTGACCTTTCTTGGAATAAATTTGACAAGAAATTGCTGCATTAGGATTATTTCGGGGTGTATTGGTAGCACCGTAGTTGTTCTTGCCTCTCGGTCATCGACCACAGCCTCGGTTTGTAAACAGAGCCACGCTAGGATCAGAGGGCGCAGGAAACTTGGCTGCGTCAGAGGCAAGGTTAATTTCCTCGCTCAGAAGAAGAGGATAAATTCGATCCAATGTAAGAGGAAGAGGAGACGTTCGAATGGCAGATTTGAACGATTGATATGGTTGAGGAAGCCCATTCAAGATGTAATGAATAACATCTTCTGTATCGAGAGAAGAACCAGCTGAAGCAATTTGATCCACGAGTGCTTTGATCTCCGACAAATACTCAGTCATAGACTGATTCTTGAGTGATACATTGTGTAAAGCATTTTTGAGTTGTATCACTTTGGACCTGTTAGTGGCTTGAAAACGAGTTTCGAGCGCCGACCAGATCTGGGCTGTCGAGTCCAGCGAGATGACGTAGGGAAGAATAGAAGAAGAAATCGTGGAGCAAATGGAAGCCGATAAGTTTTGATCGGTAAGCGACCATTGCGAGAAGACTGGATTTGTGGAGGACGAGCCATCGGTATTTGTCAAGAATTTCTCCGGGGGAGAAATTTTGGGATCAAGAAACGTAGCAAAACCATTAGCCCGGAGAGTTTTCAAGATCTGGGATTTCCAGATCGAAAAATTGTCGAGAGCAAGCGGCGTGGGAACGAGATTACGAAGGTTAGAGACGACAAACTTAAGTGTCGTCGAGATCGATCGTTGGGTCGTCGATGGACGATCCTGAGTTGTGATCTTGCGACCGAGTGGACGTAGCAGACTCGGCCATTTTTAGGATCGACAACCTTATCCTGATACCATGGAGAAACAGAGCTCACGAGAATAGAGAAGAAGTAGAGGGAAAATTATATTATTATTCTATATCATTACATACAAGAGCAGCCACCTATATATAGACACACTAAGACTAATATGCAAGAATAGAAGCTGCTGGAATATCAGAACCTAATAAAGACATATTACAAACAGACCATAGGATATACATTATTTATATATATATTCTAATAGTTTGTGTTAGTTGATGATCGGCATAGACGATCAACTAAGGTTGTCAGGATTAGTTTGCAATGATCAATGGTATTTTGGAGATTTTAGATGTCAAATTTGAATAGCATAAGCCAACAAAGGGTAGGAGATGACAGTCGAGTACTAAAGATCAGATAACAGTTATTGAGTGATGTCAGTATGGAATAATCCAAACGAACTTGTTCTCAAGATAAATTTATTCAACGACGTTAGCTTTCGATAAAAAATAAAAAGCGGCAGCGGTGTGCTCCTAAGAGGTTAAATTACAATTTTAACAAGGTAATCATGCCGATAGAAATAAAAATAAAATAAAATTATAATTATTCAGTCATCTTAAAAAATATGTTACAACCTGCAGGTCAAATTAATGAGCACAAATTAAGGACACTATGGCTTGATCTCATATTCATGCATGACTTACAGCTTCAAATGGCACCCACACATTTGCCACATGGCAAATGGTGATCATGCCACGTGGCACATGATTGTATTATTATAGTCTACTATGGGCATGAATTAAGCTTTTACTTAGTTGTCGGGACCATTTGAAGTGCAGCAGAAAAATAATAAAAATATAGAATTATCCTTGTTTATTAAAAGCAGTCTTAATTATTTAAATAATTTAGTATTGAGCCAACTAGATTACATAAGAGCAATAGTATTTTTATTGAGAAAATAATGAACATCGTTTGATCTTGAAATTATTTTCAATAATTAAAACATTCTAAATATTATATTATTGCTTGGTCTTTCCATCAAGTGCATGAGGTGCTGGCATTTCATTTCTGTTTGATGTTATTGGCTGTAGAGCTGATTTTGGTCATTGTGTTTTGCCATTCCTCCGGTTTGACATCAATACATAAAGAAAAAGTAGTTTCCGAGAGCTCGGCTTCCCTTAGCATAAAGTGATGCATCAGATGTCCTGCGTGGCGCAATCATGGTCGTTC
Organism: Dendrobium officinale; assembly: GCA_019514585.1. Classification (NCBI taxonomy): domain Eukaryota; kingdom Viridiplantae; phylum Streptophyta; class Magnoliopsida; order Asparagales; family Orchidaceae; genus Dendrobium; species Dendrobium officinale. The sequence continues at coordinate 33,819,413 of CM033698.1, forward strand.
AATTGCAAAATCCTTTGATCACTACAAGTGCAGCTATTTCTACTGCTCACCTTACTCTTTCTGCTTTTAACCTTTCTTCCATGCATGAATTTTGCCTCACAACCAGCTCTACTACCATTTACCTTTCTCTCGTAGAAGATAGGTGCACCATTGCTTATGAAAACAAAGTAGGAGCTAAAGGATCATCCAAGGTCACTTCTTTTAGATCGAGAAATACAAAATCAGTTCTTTAAGATAAATTTAGAAGGCTTTGATACGGAGGATTGCATTGCGTACGTAAACCCGACGAGCCTCATTTGATTTCTCGGTTCATTTTTTTTTTCTCATACTTATCCTTTGTTGTTTTCGTTTGTTCAATTTCTCGCAATGGAGAACCACATTTGCAAAGTCTGTGGGCGAAGCTTCCCAACCGGAAGATCTCTTGGGGGTCACATGAAAACTCATGTTATGATGAGCTCTCTCATGGATGACAAAGACAAGACAGTCAGCATATATGGCCTTAGAGATAACCCAAAGAAGTCGCGTCGATTTGATGATGTGTGTCCGGAGAAGGAAAATGATGAAGTTGATGCCAAGAGAGCGAAGGTTTGCTCCTCATTGAATACTTCATTTGAGATGGCCAGAGATGAGCTCAAACATGATGACGACGATGAATTATGGAGCGGGGGAAGTTATGATGAGCAAGCTGATGAAATGCAGAGCCAATCTAATAAGAAAGTTTCCTTAATTTCAATGCCAGTTAGCAAGAGGAGGAGAACAGCACATAAGGTTACGAAGATCTCTATTTATTCTGCTTCTCCAACTTTATCCACGGAGTACGCGAATGAGGAAATGAATGCTGCTTTGTGTCTGTTGATGCTCTCAAGAGGCACACATTCGATCAGAGATATACTAGATGAGATTCCTCCCATAATTGAACGTGGAAAGAAAGTTCACTCTTATCCTTCTGAAGATGAAGATCGACCGTCCAAAAAGCCAAAGGTCTCATGTTTCAATAAAAAACTTGATCATGGCGATATTAGTTCTCATCTTCTAGATGTTGGAAAGGGGAGTTCATCAAAGCAATATGATTGTGAATCTAGAATGTATAAATTTTGCAAGAGAAATAAGTATGTGTGCACAATTTGCGACAAGAGCTTCCCTTCATATCAAGCACTTGGCGGCCACTGCTCAAGCCACCGAAAGATGAAATTAAAGGAGCTAACAAGGAATTGATTAATCAGGATTGTGATTCACAAACTGTTGGAAAATCTCCAGAGAATTTTTTGAAAGTTATAAGTGCTCAATTTGTGGCAAGGCTTTTCCAACTGGTCAAGCTTTAGGTGGTCACAAGAGATCGCATTTGGTTGAAGGAATAATGATCTTCTGATGAAGCCGCATCCATGAATTGTTTAGAAGTTTTGATGCAGATTGTAAATTTTTGTAGCACATTCTTTTTTCTTATTTATTTGATACGCTTTTTTTTTTTCTTTTGCTTTTAAAAACTTTATTTGTAATAGTTGATGTATATTGCTGATAGTAATGATAAATTTCATAGATTTTAAGGCATGTGATGGTTGTAATATAAACTATTTAAAAATGTTTATGTTTCCTTTGATGAAATTAAAGAAAACGAGTTTTTTTTTTCAATTTGCATGAGAAGAAACTTCAGGAGGCTCACAATATTACGTCAATTCGAATTTCACAAGTTTCAAATTGAAGTGCTTAAAAATTTGCTCAACTTTTAAAGTACTTTTTTGGTAAATAGAAAACTGTCCCAAATAAAATCTTAAATTCTAATTATAAATTAGATTAATCATTCAAAACAAATATAAGTTCATAGATATTAAATTTACCTTACCTTCTTGGCAACTGATGGAAAAAATTTGATTATAGACTTTTCAGCTCCAGCTCCCCTTTAGAGCAATCAATATTTTTTAAGAGATATTGATACTAAATTTTTTAAATTTTGGAGGGGACAAAAGGCCAAAAGAGTAAATATTTTTATAAAAATTATATATGCACAAATAAAAATTTATGATATATAAAAATATCTAAAAATTTTGGAGTTTAGCCCTATCCTCATATTTGAAGGCAACATTTAAACAATGATCAATTTTGTAAATAATTTTGGCCAAAAAATTAAGAGCATCAAAGCATTACATTAAAGTGCAAATTAAGAGCTCAACTCATTAATGAGCTCGTAAGTCGAGCACGCTTATCAAGTCAGGAGTTCGAGCATGAGTCTATACTTGAATTCTATGTTAAACGTGCTCGGGCTCGAGCTCAGTTTGGCTATGCTTGAAAGCTCGTTGAGCCGCTCCATTAATTTCAAATATATTTAAAAATATAATTTAAATTAGTGTTATATAATATATCTTAATACATTTAAATTACTTAATATTAAAAATAAAATTAATTTAAAACTATAAAATCGAGTTCAACAATTGAGCGAAGTTCGAGCATTTTGAAACTAGCTCGAGCAATCGCTCAGAGCACATGCCTATAAAGTTTTAAAAAAGTCAAACTTAAGCTTAGTAAACAAGCTCAAGTTCGAGCTCAGCAAGAACCAAATAAGCTGAGCTCGATTAACCAGAATCTCCGCTCGTTTACACCTCTATTATATATATATTATATTGATACCCTATTAACTGATCAGGGAAGGGAATTATTTTGTATTTCACTCTAAGTTAATTAAATTCATTCAATTGAGCAAGTTCTCATTATTTTCCCCCTCTGAGATTTTTTGGTTTTTCATGTAAAAAATTCTTTTATTTTTTTAGAAATATCATTTACTTTAATGGATGATATAAAAAACTTAATATTATCAAGATTATTTTGAAAATAACGAGTGATAAGTTATAATGTATGTGACTTAGGCTTCGTTTGGGACGGCTTTTTTATTGCTTATTAAAGCAGCTTTTTAGTACAAAAAATTTATTTTTTGTATTATTCAGCTACTTTTAGAAGTAGTAAGAAAGCCGTCCCAAATGAAACCTTAAACTTATAGCCTAAGGATTCGTTTGGGACGGCTTTTTTATTGCTTTCTAAAACGGAGTTTTAGTACAAATTTTTTTATTTTTGTATTAAAACTCCGTTTTAGAAAGCAGAAAAAAGGCGTCCCAAACGAAGCCTAAGATAAATAACCTCATACTAGTTTTACTATGGTTTCATTTAGGACAGCTTTCTTACTGCTTCTTGAAGCAGCTTTCAAAAAGCAGCAAAAAAGTTGTCCCAAATGAAGCCTATGATGATCGACATGGATCATCACTCTTTCGGGATAACAATCATTGACCCCGAGCTCTTCCTAACTATACACTTATTTATCAGAAACAAATATAAATTTTAAGATATTTTTTTAGATGCAAAATCTTTAGTGAGAGCTCGATAAGAAAATTATGTCTGAACAGTTTAATATAATTTAAATTAGAATATATTTAATGCTGTTGTATATAAAATTTTGTCATTTAAAATAAGAAATGTCTTATTTAATATAATTTATATAAAAAATATATTGATTTAATCTTTTTCCCTTTGTCAAAAGGGAGGTGCGAGTAAAGTTGTCCTAAGGTCTGTTTTTTTTTTCTTTATTTATTTATTTTTTAATATAAAGTAGTTTTTTAATATACAAATTTCTAATTCAAAAAAAAAAAAAATTTTCTTTGTACCAGAAATTTGCTTAAAAATTTGTAAGAAAGTTATAAATAGCGAAGCTTAACTTGCTTTTGTAAGTAGCTTAGACAGGGAGGAACGCCGTCGAAGGAGGTGATAGGAATGAACATCGCCGAAGGAGTCGAGCAACTGGTGGTGAGAGGGACGGCGACTGTGAAGATGAAGAACGATGAGGAAATGTGACGAAGGACGACAAGAAATTGAAGGAACGTAGTTGAAGGAGACGATGACAGGGGAACGTCGCCAAAGGGATGTCTTGGGCACATTCTAACAGTATGGCGAGCAAATGAAAGAAATAGTGAGGATACTAGTTTAGATAGAGGTGTTTGTTACGGATTTGCAAAAGATTTGTGATGGATTTGTGACGGATTTGAGAGAGATAATCTGCCAAAATCTGTCACAAAATAAATGACGCAAATGTTTGTCGCAAATCTGCCACAATTTCAGAGAATTTTTTTTTTTTTTTTTGTCGTAAGGTTCGCCACAAATCTGCCACAAATTGCTGACATTCCTATGGTGGAAGAGGGGAATATGAAGGATTATTTAATGAATATTAAATATTTATTAAGACCACGAGAAAAATGAATATAAAGCGTAAGGGCTATGAAGAGTGGAACACAGAAACGGTATTTAATGAATTTTGATGTGGTGCATTATAACCCTTATGTTTTCATGGGTCATTTTATCACCTGGTGCTTATGCATTTCTGTTCAGAGACGTTAGCAACCACTCTTCTAATTTCTATTTAGGGCAAATTTTCACTCTAAGCAAGATTAAAAAGTTAATTAAGTTAATAAGCATACTTAAAAAAATTAAAAGTAGGCATAATCACCCTTTTAATTGGTGACTTGGGCTGAATAGACAGAGATGAGTCAGGTAGCCATTATCCATTAAGAAATAAGTGAAAAATTGTCTTCATATACAAGTCGCCTATCTAACCGACGACTTACAAGTAATAATTTATTAAAAAAAATAGAGCACATGGATAAGGGGTGCATTGGATTTAGAATGAAAAAAAAAAAAAATTATAGAAATAGCAAGTATGAAACTTATATTGACATTAAATTAAAAATAGTGTATATACAAAAAAAAGTTCTAATAATTTGTACTTTCAACATTTGAATTTTTTTCTCAGATTATCAAAATGGACTATATTTATCAACATTTGATTTTTTTTTTCAAAATAACAGTATAAATTATAACATTAATTTTATTTCTTGAATTATCTTTATGAAGAATTACTTTATTTTTCGTTCAATTATGTCCTGTGTAATTGTTTGGATTATTTTGTTTAAAAAAATATCATTAAGAGCATATGATCCTTATAACGTCTCGTTTATTGTGCAATGACAATTCATTTCACAAGCAGTACTCTATCCAATCAAATGACCTGTCAAGTTTTATTGTGTTATAGGACTGCATGTGATGGTTGAATATCATGACTCTTTCCTATTTAAAGAGTGCAAAGAAGAGACATGAAATATATTTGTAGAGATACCTGAGCTATTCATAATATTTTGTCCTTATATAGAGAAGCTGAAAGGTGTTCCCAGCAAAGAAATATTTGATGATGCAAGCTGAAAAACGCATGCTAGTATAGCACGAGCCAGTGACAGTCCGTTGGAGCAACAAGCGAATGCGAATAAGATCTTTAGGTGCTGCGTCCACGAATGGCCAGAAGATGAGGATGATTGCCTCTGGAAAATGCATTCAGAGTTAATTAAGGTTAAACTTTATAGGAAAAGAGATTTTTTAAATGCCACTGGTTGGAAATCTCTTCAAATTAGGTTCCGCTAAGAGAATGATCACCTTGTTAGCGACTGGAGCTAGGGATTTTTCGGTGGAGTTTTAAATAAGCCTAAATCGCCCGTTTGACGAGCGATTTTAGCATGTATATAAATCACCCATTAAACGGGCGATTATGCCTAATTTTAAATTTTAAAATAATGACACTTAATATCCTAATTGCATTTCTAATCATGCTTACTCCTAAAATTGCCCTTATATTTATAATTTTATAGTGCTATAGTAGCTTTTGCTTAGTCTGGGTTATTTTCAACAAGAAAATTAGCTCTCTTGTTAGTTTTTAATCAATACATATTTCTACTGTTATTCTTGTTACTATGCATGTTTCTTTGTGCAACCTGCTTCTTCCATAGTATACCATATCAGAGATGGCATCAGAACCGGCGGTTGGCAAGATGGAAGAAGGTAGCAAGCGCATGTTGGTGGATGAAGATCAAAGCCTGGAAGCTCTTTGGGTCACACATGCTGAAGTAGTTTAGTGGCTGGATGATATGTCCACTGAGTTTGCGAAGCTCGAGATTAAAGTTTAGCAAGCACTATAGGTACGAGGAAATGATCCTCGACTAAAACGACTGAAAGTGCCAATAGCCACCCCGGGGACAAGGCCGGAGGGGCATTTGAATAAGGACAAGCGGAGAGATCCCCTATTTGACAATATCTAAGATTCTGACGATGAGGAAAGGAGCTACAAGGAGGATGAGTTCTCAGACTCGGATGGAGGTATTGTTGTTCATCGACCCTTCAAACCAGCGAAGTTTGGGGGAAAACAAGGAGGGTTCCGAGTAAAGCTAGATGTACCATTCTTCGACGGGCGACTGCACATCGAAGATTATCTAGACTGGGAGCGGGTTGTCAAGAATTTTTTTTATTATATGGAGATAGAGCCGGACAAATAGGTTAAGTATGTAGTGTGCAGATTAAAGGGGGCGCAAGCACGTGGTGGTCGCAGTTGCTCCAGTTTAGGCGACGTGAAGGTCGTAAACCTGTGCGAAGCAGGATTCAAATGAAGCAATTGTTACGATCACACTATTTATCCAAAGATTATGAGCAGTTTTTATACCTTAAATATCAGCATTTCGTCCAGGGTAATCGATCCGTGAGTGAGTACACAGAAGAATTCTATCGTCTCTTTGCTAGAAATGATTTGAATGAAACGACCAATTAGTTAGTGGCGAGGTATATTATTGGGTTGAAGGATTCTGTATAGGATAAATTGGAATTAAATTATGTTTGCTTGTTATCCCAGGCAATGAACTTCGCACTTAAGGTGGAAATTTAACAAGCTCGTCAGTTCCACAGTAACTCACATCGGAGACACTCGGCGGAGTAGCTCGTGGATACCGTCAGGTAAAAAGGCTACCTCACCAATTGATCAAAACCATGCCAGCAACGCAATTAAACCAACTGGTGTTAATATATTTCAACACAAACTAAAAGTCCAAACTAAGGACAATCCTTACCGAAAACCTCAAGTTATAAAATGCTTCCGATGCTTCCAACAATGACACAAGTCCAATGAATGCCCCAATCGACAAAAAATACAAATGTTAGAAGCAAACGACCAAGAAATAGAGGGACAATAAGATGATGAGCAGCATACTGACTTCGAAGATGTGATCAGTGATGAAGGAGAACAAGTCATGTGTGTCTTGGAGAAGCTTTTACTGGCTCCACGGAAGCAGAATAAATCCCAATGGCATGCCATATTTCAGACCAAATGTACTATAAGTGGTAAGGTGTGCGGTCTACTCATCGATAGTGTGTGCACGGAGAATGTGGTTTCTCGAGCAATGGTGCAAGCTTTGCAGCTTAAAACATCAAAGAATCCACTACATTATAAAATAAGCTAGGTTAAGAAGGGCATGAATATTCTATTATTGGAGATGTGTAAAGCTACTTTTTTTATTGGCAAACATTACACATGTGAGGTGCTCACATCATGAATGTTTGTCACTTGAGACTAGGGAGATCGTGGCAATTTGACGTGGGCGCAATCTACGATGGGAGGGAAAACGCTTACTCAATTGACTGGAAAGGGGGGAAATTACGACTACTCTCTCAAGGCATTGGGAGCACTATTCAAAGCAATGAGACTAAGGCTGTCATGCATGTAGTGCATGGAGCCACTCTCTTGACCTTCTGGAAAGAGACATCCCTCATGTTAGCTTTGTTCATCAAGGAACGAACAACTTCTATTACTTCCCTTACTACAGATTCAAAAGTGGCTGATCTACTAAGTCAATTACAAGATGTGGTGTCCGAGGCCTTGCCCGCAGCTCTCCCGCCATTACGTGTGTTGCAACATCGAGTTGATAGTTTGCCAGGAGTAGGGGTGTCAAAGTTTGACACGACCCGAACCTGACATGGAAAAATCCCAATTTGGGTCGACCAGGATGGAAAATGGGCTTGGTTAGGGTTCAAAAATTTTACCCGATTTGAGTTTCGGGTCGGGTTAACCCAAAAACTCAAACTCGACCCGGAATTGACCCGAAAACGTCTCTTCCCGTATATGCTGCCCGGCGTGCCCAATCTGCCCGTGAAATGACCTGACGCTATGAGCCTGCGACGTGTCGAGTCCCTCAGAGCCCCAGTCCATCACTCTGTCAGGCGTCAGTCATACGGTTCACGCCAATTTGCCTCCTTCGAGGCTGTAGCCGCTGTTGCCCGGCTGCGGCGTGCTCTCCCGCCGCTACTGCTGCGTTATCTTCCTCCTTCGGCAACGGGAGCACCTTAATCTTCCTCCGACGATGTTCTTTCCTATCAAATTGAAAGTCAGGACAGCTGACCAGCTCGTCGCCTCGCTGAAACTAGAACTTGCGACGGGAGCTTGACGATGTTCCTTCATCTCAAATCAAAATCCATGTCGTGTCTGGTTAACCCGAACCCAAAGCGGGTCAGGTTTGGGTCCAAAACACTGACCCATTTTTACATACGGGTCAAATTCGAGTTGACCCAAATAGTGTCGGATCAGTCCCAGGTTTGACCCGAACCCGACCCGTGGTTGTGACCCAAAATTGACACCCCTAGCCAGGAGTCACTCTCTCCAATCTTCCTCATTCTAAAATGAGCACGAAAGAACATCAAATCCTCCAGCTAATCGTAGAAGAGCTGTTGGAAAAGAAGCTGATTCAGCCGAGCCTTAGCCCGTGTGCGATTCCTTCTTTACTTGTGCCAATAAAGGACGACAGTTGGCGAATGCGGGTGGACAGCTGGGCCATTAATAAAATAACTGTAAAATTTTTATTCCCGATACCTAGAGTGGAGGCGTTATTAGAAAGGCTATCCGGAGCGAAGGTGTTATCAAAGCTAGATCTCTGAAGCGGCTACCACGAAATTCGGATTTGTCCTGGAGACGAGTGTAAGATGGCTTTCAAGACGCTACTGGGATTGCATGAATGGAAGATATTTCCTTTTGGGCTATGCAATGTGCCGTCCACTTTTATGAGACTAATGAACGAAGTACTTAAACCCTTCCTCAATCAATTTTGTGTGGCTTTTTTCGATGACATTCTTGTTTATAGCTCCGCATTGGATGATTACATAGTTCGCCTAACAAGTATTCTTTCCGCTTTGAGACAAAATTAGTTGTACTTAACAATATGAGTTTTCCTACAATAGTATGTCGAATAGCTCAACTGGAAATTGTCTGTTTAGCATAGTCTGCTTCAGCATTGGCTGACAAATTAAGTGTGAGTTCGCCGCCCCGCAAGTCTATTTTTTGGGCTTTTTAATCTCAACAATATGCTTCGATGTTTGGTTTGAGAGCATCCTAAGGTATGGGATGACCTTTTGGGGAAAGCTGAGTTTTCCTACAATAGTATGTCGAATAGCTCAACTGGAAATTGTTTGTTTAGCATAGTCTGCTTCAGCATTGGCTGAACAATTCTCTACCATACTCACAGACATCCGCAACAAACTTATTCAATACAATATCAAGTACAAGCAAGCTGTGGATAAGCATCGTCATGAACGGCTCTTCCGCCCTGGTGAGTTGGTCATGGTTTCCTTCGAAGCGAATGGTTCCCCCCGGAACCTACTCTAAATTGAGCCGGTGAAGAATTGGTCCCGTCGCAATTACCAAGAAAATCAACAACAACGCCTATATCGTTGATTTACCACATGAGCTTAACACTTCTTCCACTTTCAATGTTGCAGAGATCTTCACCTATCTTCTGTCCGAGTCGGATTCTTCCGTTACTAAGGGAGAATGATGCGATGCATTATAACCTTTATGTTCCTATGGTTCATTTTATCACATGGTGCTTATACATTTCTGTTCGGAGACATTAGCAGCCACTCTTCTAATTTCTATTTATAGTTTTATAGTACTATAGTAGCTTTTGCTTAGTTTGGATTATTTTTAGGATGAGAATTAGCTCTCTTGATGGTATATCTTCTTCCTGGAAAGAAGAATGCAAGTCAGTTTTTAATCAATACAGATTTCTACTGTCATTCCTGTTACTGTGCTTGTTTCTTTGTGATACCTGCTTCTTCCAAAGTATACCATATCAAATTTGAAGGAAGACGGGGAAGCATTAGGGAATTCAAATGATTTATTCATTTATTTACTTAAATGAAAAATAATTACATATTAATTATTTTTAAATTATCAATTAATCATAGCAAGATAATAAAATCAAAGGTTAGGATTCTATTTGAATAATTAAAATAAAAAGATAGAATTTTGTTTAAGAAGAAACTCAAGCTTCTTTTATAATAGTAGCAAAGATATTTGTCATCGTGGAATAATTTATTGGTCAACATTAATTTTTTAACTATAAAAATAATTATCCCAGAAAATTGTATCACCAAGAAGTTCTTATTGGCATTCATATCTATATTTATATGATGCCAGCTTAGAGAGTTTTTTTTTTAATTGCTCGTCTACAGTGAATAACTTTATTATTATTATTATTATTATTATTATTATTATTATTATTTAGACAGTTAAAAGACAAATTCATACAAGCATCACATAAGCAAGACTAGAACACAAAACCATTTGATAGATAATCAATACTCCCAACCAACCAATCAAGATAAATATTATTTCGATAAAAAATAAAAAGCGGCAGCGGTGTGCTCCTAAGAGGTTAAATTGCAATTTTAACAAGGTAATCATGCCGATAGAAATAAAAATAAAATAAAATTATAATTATTCAGTCATCTTAAATAATATGTTACAACCTGCAGGTCAAATTAATGAGCACAAATTAAGGACACGATGGCTTGATCCCATATTCACGAATGCCTTAAAGCTTCAAATGGCACCCACACAAATTGCCACATGGCAAATGGTGATCATGCCACGTGGCTCATGATTGTATTATTATAATCTAATATGAGCTTGAATGAAGCTTTTACTTAGTTGTCGGGACCATTTGAAGTGCAGCAGAAAAATAATAAAAATATAGAATTATCCTTGTTTATTAAAAGCAGTGTTAATTATTTAAATAATTTAGTATTGAGCCAACTAGATTACATAAGAGCAATAGTATTTTTATTGAGAAAATAATGAACATCGTTTGATCTTGAAATTATTTTCAATAATTAAAACATTCTAAAAATTATATTAGATTATATTATTGCTTGGTCTTTCCATCAAGTGCATGAGGTGCCGGCTTTTCATTTCTGTTTGATGTTATTGGCTGTAGAGCTGATCTTGGTCATTGTGTTTTGCCATTCCTCCGGGTTGACATCAATAAATAAAGGAAAAGTAGTTTCCGAGAGTTCGGCTTCCCTTAGCATAAAGTGATGCATCAGATGTCCTGCGTGGCGCAATCATGGTCATCCAATTGCAAAATCCTTTTCATCACTACAGTGCAGCTATTTCTACTGCTCACCTTACTCTTTCTGCTTTTAACCTTTCTTCCATGCATGAATTTTGCCTCACAACCTGCTCTACTACCATTTAGGTTTCTCTCGTAGAAGATAGGTGCACCATTGCTTATGAAAACAAAGTAGGAGCTAAAGGATCATCCAAGGTCACTTTTTTTTAGATCTGAGAAATACAAAATCAGTTCTTAAAGATAAATTTAGAAGGCTTTGATACGGAGGATTGCATTGCGTAAACCCGACGAGCCTCACTTGATTTCTCGGTTCTCTTTTCTTCTCATACTTATCATTTGTTGTTTTCGTTTGTTCAGTTTCTCGCAATTGAGAACCACATTTGCAAAGTCTGTGGGCGAAGCTTCCCAACCGGAAGATCTCTTGGGGGTCACATGAAAACTCATGTTATGATGAGCTCTCTCATGGATGACAAAGACAAGCCAGTCAGCTTATATGGCCTTAGAGATAACCCAAAGAAGTCGCGTCGATTTGATGATGTGTGTTCGGAGAAGGAAAATGATGAAGTTGATGCCAAGAGAGCGAAGGTTTGCTCCTCATTGAATACTTCATTTGAGATGACCAGAGATGAGCTCAAACATGATGACGATGATGAATTATGGAGCGGGGGGAGTTATGATGAGCAAGCCGATGAAATGCAGAGCCAATCTAATAAGAAAGTTTCCTTAATTTCAATGTCAGTTAGCAAGAGGAAGAGAACACCACATAAGGTTACGAAGATCTCTATTTATTCTGCTTCTCCAGCTTAATCTTCGGAGTACGCGAATGAGGAAATGAATGCTGCTTTGTGTCTGTTGATGCTCTCAAGAGGCACTCATTCGATCAGAGATATACTAGATGAGATTCCTCCCATAATTGAACGTGGAAAGAAAGTTCACTCTTATCCTTCTGAAGATGAAGATCGACCGTCCAAAAAGCCAAAGGTCTCATGTTTCAATAAAAAATTTGATCATGGCGATATTAGTTCTCATGTTCTAGATGTTGGAAAGGGGAGATCATCAAAGCAATATGATTGTGAATCTGGAATGTATAAATTTTGCAAGAGAAATAAGTATGTGTGTGCACAATCTGCGACAAGAGCTTCCCTTCATATCAAGCTCTTGGCGGCCACTGCTCAAGCCACCGAAAGATGAAATTAAAGAAGCTAACAAGGAATTGATTAATCAGGATTGTGATTCACAAACTGTTGGAAAATCTCCAGAGAATTTTGAAAGTTATAAGTGCTCAATTTGTGGCAAGGCTTTTCCAACTGGTCAAGCTTTAGGTGGTCACAAGAGATCGCATTTGGTTGAAGGAATAATGATCTTCTGATGAAGCCGCATTCATGAATTGTTTAGAAGTTTTGATACAGATTGTAAATTTTTGTAGCACGTTCTTTTGTCTTATTTATTTGATACGCTTTTTTAGCTTTTGCTTTTAAAAAAACTTTATTTGTAATAGTTGATGTATATTATTGATAGTAATGATAAATTTCATAGATTTTAAGGCATGTGATTGTTGTAATATAAACTATTTAAAAATGTTGATGTTTCCTTTGATGAAAGAAAACGAGTTATTTCAAATTGTATGAGATGTAACTCGGGAGGCTCACAACATTACCTCAATTCGAGTTTGACAGGTTTCAAATTGAAGTGCTTAAAAATTTGCTCAACTCTTAAAGTAGTTTTTTAGTAAATAGAAAACTCTCCCAAATAAAATCTTAAATTCTAATTATAAATTATATTAATCATTCAAAACAAATATAAGTTCACAGATATTAAATTTACTTAACTTTCTTGGCAACTGATGGAAAAAATTTGATTATAGACTTTTCAGCTCCAGCTCCCCTTTAAAGCAATCAATATTTTTTAAGAGATATTAATACTAAATTTTTGAAATTTTGGAGGGGACAAAAGGCCAAAAGAGTAAATATTTTTATAAAAATTATATATGCACAAATAAAAATCTATGATATATAAAAATATCTAAAAATTTTGGGAGTTTAGCCCTATCCTCATATTTGAAGGCAACATTTAAACAATGATCAATTTTATAAATAATTTTGTCCAAAAAAAATTATGAGCATCAAAGCATTACATTAAAGTACAAATTAAGAGCTCAACTCATTAATGAGCTCATAAGTCGAGCTTTTCAAGTCAGAAGTTCGAGCATGAGTCTATACTTGAATTCTATGTTAAACGTGCTCGGGCTCGAGCTCAGTTTCGCTCTGCTTGAAAGCTCGTTGAGCCGCTCAATTAATTTAAAATATATTTAAAAATATAATTTAAATTAGTGTTATATAATATATCTTAATAATTTTAAATTACTTAATATTAAAAATAAAATTAATTTAAAACTAGAAAATCGAGTTCAACAATTGAGCCAAGTTCGAGCATTTTGAAACTAGCTCGAGCAATCGCTCCGAGCACATGCCTATAAAATTTTAAAATAGTCAAACTTAAGCTTAGTAAACAAGCTCAAGTTCGAGCTCAGCAAGAACCAAATAAGCTGAGCTCAATTAACCAGAATCTCCACTCGTTTACACCTCTATTATATATATATTATATTGATACCCTATTAACTGATCAGGGAAGGGAATTATTTTGTATTTCACTCTAAGTTAATTAAATTCATTCAATTGAGCAAGTTCTCATTATTTTCCCCCTCTGAGATTTTTTGGTTTTTCATGTAAAAAATTCTTTTATTTTTTTAGAAATATCATTTACCTTAATGGATGATATAAAAAACTTAATATTATCAAGATTATTTTGAAAATAACGAGTGATAAGTTATAATGTATGTGACTTAGGGCTTCGTTTGGGACGGCTTTTTTATTGCTTATTAAAGAAGCTTTTTAGTACAAAAAATTTATTTTTTGTATTATTCAGCTATTTTTAGAAGTAGTAAGAAAGCCGTCCCAAATGAAACCTTAAACTTATAGCCTAAGGATTCGTTTGGGACGGCTTTTTTATTGCTTTCTAAAACGGAGTTTTAGTACAAATTTTTTTATTTTTGTATTAAAACTCCGTTTTAGAAAACAGAAAAAAGGCGTCCCAAACGAAGCCTAAGATAAATAACCTCATACTGGTTTTACTATGGTTTCATTTAGGACAGCTTTCTTACTGCTTCTTGAAGCAGCTTTCAAAAAGCAGCAAAAAAGTTGTCCCAAATGAAGCCTATGATGATCGACATGGATCATCACTCTTTCGGGATAACAATCATTGACCCCGAGCTCTTCCTAACTATACACTTATTTGTCAGAAACAAATATAAAATTTAAGATATTTTTTTTAGATGCAAAATCTTTAGTGAGAGCTCGATAAGAAAATTATGTCTGAACAGTTTAATATAATTTAAATTAGAATATATTTAATGCTGTTGTATATAAAATTTTGTCATTTAAAATAAAAAATGTCTTATTTAATATAATTTATATAAAAAATATATTGATTTAATCTTTTTCCCTTTGTCAAAAGGGAGGTGGGAGTAAAGTTGTCCTAAGGTATGTTTTTTTTTCTTTATTTATTTATTTTTTAATATAAAGTAGTTTTTTAATATACAAATTTCTAATTAAAAAAAAAAAAATTTTTCTGTACCATAAATTTGCTTAAAAATTTGTAAGAAAGTTATAAATAGCGAAGCTTAACTTGCTTTTGTAAGTAGCTTAGACAGGGAGGAACGCCGTCGAAGGAGGTGATAGGAATGAACATCGCCGAAGGAGTCAAGCAACTGGCGGTGAGAGGGACGGCGACTGTGAAGATGAAGAACGATGAGGAAATGTGACGAAGGACGACAAGAAATTGAAGGGACGTAGTTGAAGGAGACGATGACAGGGGAACGTCGCCAAAGGGATGTCTTGGGCACATTCTAACAGTATGGCGAGCAAATGAAAGAAATAGTGAGGATACTAGTTTAGATAGAGGTGTTTGTTACGGATTTGCAAAAGATTTGTGATGGATTTGTGACGGATTTGAGAGAGATAATCTGCCAAAATCTGTCACAAAATAAATGATGCAAATGTTTGTCGCAAATCTGCCACAATTTCAGAGATTTTTTTTTTTTTATCGTAATGTTCGCCACAAATCTACCACAAATTGCTGACATTCCTATAGTGGAAGAGGGGAATATGAAGGATTATTTAATGAATATTAAATATTTATTAAGACCACGAGAAAAATGAATATAAAGCGTAAGGGCTATGAAGAGTGGAACACGAAACGATATTTAATGAATTTTGATGTGGTGCATTATAACCTTTATGTTCTTATGGGTCATTTTATCACCTGGTGCTTATGCATTTCTGTTCAGAGACGTTAGCAACCACTCTTCTAATTTCTATTTAGGGCAAATTTTCACTCTAAGCAAGATTAAAAAGTTAATTAAGTTAATAAGCATACTTAAAAAAATTAAAAGTAGGCATAATCACCCTTTTAATTGGTGACTTAGGCTGATTAGACAGAGATGAGTCAGGTAGCCATTATCCATTAAGAAATAAGTGAAAAATTGTCTTCATATACAAGTCGCCTATCTAACCGACGACTTACAAGTAATATTTTATTAAAAAAAATAGAGCACATGGATAAGGGGTGCATTGGATTTAGAATGAAAAATAAAAAAAAAAATTATAGAAATAGCAAGTATGAAACTTATATTGACATTAAATTAAAAATAGTGTATATACAAAAAAGTTCTAATAATTTGTACTTTCAACATTTGAATTTTTTTCTCAGATTATCAAAATGGACTATATTTATCAACATTTGATTTTTTTTCAAAATAACAGTATAAATTATAACATTAATTTTATTTCTTGAATTATCTTTATGAAGAATTACTTTATTTTTCGTTCAATTATGTCCTGTGTAATAGTTTGGATTATTTTGTTTAAAAAAATATCATTAAGAGCATATGATCCTTATAACGTCTCGTTTATTGTGCAATGACAATTCATTTCACAAGCAGTACTCTATCCAATCAAATGACCTGTCAAGTTTTATTATGTTATAGGACTGCATGTGATGGTTGAATATCATGACTCTTTCATATTTAAAGAGTGCAAAGAAGAGACATGAAATATATTTGTAGAGATACCTGAGCTATTCATAATATTTTGGCCTTATATAGAAAAGCTGAAAGGTGTTCCCAACAAAGAAATATTTAATGATGCAAGCTGAAAAATGCATGCTAGTATAGCACGAGCCGGTGACAGTCCGTTGGAGCAACAAGCGAATGCGAATAAGATCTTTAGGTGCTGCGTCCACAAATGGCCAGAAGATGAGGATGATTGCCTCTGGAATATGCATTCAGAGTTAATTAAGGTTAAACTTTATAGGAAAAGAGATTTTTTAAATGCCACTGGTTGGAAATCTCTTCAAATTAGGTTCCGCTAAGAGAATGATCACCTTGTTAGCGACTAGAGCTAGGGATTTTTCGGTGGAGTTTTAAATAAGCCTAAATCTCCCGTTTGACGAGCGATTTTAGCATGTGTGGGTCTCCGAAAGGATTCTGCTCATGGGGTTTCGAATGCAAAGAATATGACCACACTATCCCGTAGGACAAAATGGTCGTAGACCTTTACAATCGACACAAGCAGGCCGATGGAAGAGCAGATGGAGTTATATATACGATTAGCCATGGAGGATAGCGGCTTTCACCTACCAACCTTAATGGATAATAATATCTATAACCCAAAAGTTCACGAGATTTCCCCCATTCGATACATCAGCTCGAATGGGGTTTATTTGATTGTGGGGATCGGTTTCCTACGGGCGCAAGCCCCCGTAGTTAATTACATCCTAGGCCTTGACCTAGAAAAACT
Organism: Dendrobium officinale; assembly: GCA_019514585.1. Taxonomy (NCBI): domain Eukaryota; kingdom Viridiplantae; phylum Streptophyta; class Magnoliopsida; order Asparagales; family Orchidaceae; genus Dendrobium; species Dendrobium officinale. The sequence continues at coordinate 33,836,514 of CM033698.1, forward strand.
CTCGATTAAGGATGATGTATTATTCACTTCTTAATTTGGTGCACAAAAAGAGTTCTTAAGTTCTATTCCAAAGAGTCTCTTCTATTTACCCTTAGTGATGATTAGACATTTTTGAATGGATAAAGATATAATTAAAATTTTGAGTTTAGAAGATCAAAGATCAAATTACTATCCTAAGAGAAAAGACAAACTCAAAATACAGATGAAAGGAGACACACTGAGGGGTGCACAACCTGGACTTATGCTTGCCTGGAGTGAGCTGCCAGCTAACATCCTAAACACAATCAATCGCCCTATATGTATATAAGATAGGAAGGCTCTATCCTAGAAAGTCAAGGAATCGTAGTTCAAGAGTTTTCAATCAGTGACTCTATAATATGCAAAAGGCTTACCTAACGCCATATATGAAGCATGAAATGGCTACGAAATATCCCTAAGTCTATTGATGTAATGCATGTATGTAAGTGAAATGTAGTGTGAAGTAAAGTGTGTAAAAACAAATGCATGCATGACATCCAGAGTACAGAGAAAATAAATAAACACATCCTAAGGGTACCCTCCAGGCAAGGCACCCGCACAGAAAATCATCATAGTCATGCCCACTTCGTGTGGGAAAACAGCGATGCCCAATGGCATAAGTAGGTGGCCTACTCTACAGGCCTAAATGACCCTAATGGTCTCTAAGGCTCACAGAAAAAAAGAAAAAAAAAAGGGGAGGGTATCGTACCCAAAACCAGAAGGCCAAAAACCTAGCGATGCCTACTTCGTGTGGGAAAACAACGATGCCAACCGGCATAATAGGTGGCCTACTCTACAGGCCTAAATGACCCTAATGGTCTCTAGGGCTCACAGAAGGGGGCAAGCTTTGACCTATAGGGTCAAAGCTTCGTCAGTGAACTAACCTAAGACTGGCTACATAAACATGCTAGAATACCTATTAACAATTTGTGTGTGCAGTGAAGCAGTTCCGATATATAATTAAAAAATAATAATTTACTTTACAAGTTGCAAAAATTATACCTGACTGTATGTGGCGCTGCCACTTAAAATCTTATAAACCAGCGGCCTTATTTAGTTCCCAATCATTAAGCTCCAGTGTACCTCACAAGAAAAGATAACAGAGAAACATATACATGAGCGTAGATGTCATTCAGAAAAGAAATGCAGGTAACTAACAAAAATATAACTAATAGGAAATGAAATACATCTAACAGGAAATTTAATAATTGCATTTATAGAACATGTGTATGTAACAAGCATTGAATAACAAGAGAAAATGTAAGTCTGACCTAGAGCTAAAAGTAGTGTCCTAGCCAAACAGGTCTAAGGTGTGTGTGTAGGCTGTGTAGTTTTAGGATAGGTCCTATGTAGGATAATTTAGTTGAAATTATTTGTATGTGATTTGTTAAAAGGCCAAAAGAGAAATTTCAATTTAAATTTAAATATTTGTATTTTAGGATTAATTTTAGAGATTTTATTTTAGCATTTGATTGAATTATTCAATGGTTATAAATTAGAAAGAATGATGAATTAAGTGGTTTATTATTAATTAAGTGGTTAGATTAATTAAGTTTGCTATCAACTGGTTCGTGGCGTTGTGCCACCAGGCTCGAGGAACCAGGCCTCCTTAAGACACTTAGCCCCGCAGCCCGGAGTAGTCCATCATAAAAACCAAGTTGATATAGTTATATTAAGAGGTTTGTTGATTGATTTTTAGTAGATTAGTTTAAGGTTTGATTGAGTTTTGAGTGAATTAGAAGGTTTTGGGGCTTAGAAGACTTTTAGCTTAATGAGTTTTAGTTTAAATTCACTCTCCTAATTTAGTATACATCTTTTAAATTTTAAGTTGGTTAGAGATTGACTAAGAGATTGGTTAGAGATTATTTTAAGTTCATGTTTTGGGTTGTATTTTAGTAGTTATTATGTTAATTAAGGTTTAATTAAGGGTTAGGTATTTTAATACATTTTTTTTTTTAGAAGTTGAATTATGGTTGATTTGATTAATTGGTTATTAATAAATTAAGGGGGCTCTAAACCTACGAAAAAGTGTCACTAAGTTTAAGTTTTAATGTCACTATCCTATAAGGAACATGCACCCTAAGTCTATGTTATCTAAGATCCAGTCCTTAATTTTTGTCCTTAAGTGTCACTAGTGTTGTAGGATTAAAAGAGGTTTTGTTTTCTAATCCTTAGGACTTTCGTACATGTGTCACTAGGCTTAGGGATTTATGCATGAAAGTATGATGATAAATAGCAAAGCAATAGAAAGACGAGAAGTGAAAAGAAAAACGAATAAACACGATAAAAAAAGAAGAATGAAAATCAAATATAAAAGGAATATAGACATTGTTGTTATTGGACACACTTCTTTGAGGTCAAGTGTACCCTAAAGCAACATTTATAATGCCCTTTACTGTCCCCGCATTCCAAACAAGACACTTGAATGAGACTCAACTCAAACAACTAGACCTACCCTCTAAACAAAGCTCCAAACGACAAAGAGAAACAAATCCCCAAAATAGACCTCTCATTTAAAACCCAAAACATGATCTTACTACCTACTAATCCCAAAATCACTTAGAAAATAAGTGCAAGCAAGAAGAAATACAGCTTCCTTATGAAATACCACCTCGCTCTACAAAGACACCAACAAGCCTATCACATAAAGTTAATCATAAAGCTAGAAGTCCTAAAATACCTCATAAAAAAAAAACCTCTAAATGAAATACCACATAAAATTCCACACAAAGCATCTGTGAAAATCTTTTGACACAAAACTCCACAAAAAAAAGACTAATAATCAAGTGCCTCTATGACATTTGGAGTGGGGTAAATTCGTGAAGATCTCCTAACAAGAAGGCTTCACGAAGCTTTCCGTTATAAAAATATTCACAAAGCTTTTTTTTTTTTAATACAAAACCATCTATAAAACCTTTTAACGTAAAATAGCTCACATATCCTTCCAATCATAAAGCAAACCGTAAATCCATCCAACACCAGACAAGTCATAAAACTTCTTCAACCTAAAACGAATCAAAGCTCTTTTAAACATAAAGTGAGTCATAAATTATAAATCTCTCAAACATAAAACCGTTCGTAAACTTTTCCAATCACACTAACTAAGGTGATTTTTTTTATATATGAAACTCATACAGGCGAAGAAGAAACCAATATTTAAGAATAAAGATAAAAGTATTCCATCATTCACCACAATTCTTTAGAACTAAACATGCTTCCAATTTATTTTATTCACATCCAACATTCAATGCAAGAGAGATAGAGAAGGTTCAATACAATTTCATTCTTTCTAATATCCAAGAAAATAATTTCAACCAACATGAAGCAAGACTACACTTGCATCCATGTACAAACTCATTAGAAATCATATGAAAATTGGCTAATCTTTCTCCCAAAAATACTTTATGAGAGATATATGAGTACTTGCCATGATTTTTTTTAACAACCTTTCCAATTCCACACTACATGCCACCAAAAATTCAAAAGAATAAACTTGCAAATAAGTGATTTAGAAGACGGGAAAAATTCACCACATACTTCTTTCCAAATTTCGAAAGAGAACACTTATGTAATCACCCAATTTCCTTTTAAAACATGTATGAGTGGACAAGAGTAAAATTCCAAAGCACAAGACTTTTCAAGCTCAACACTTATACCAAATGTATTTGGAAAAGAGAAAGAAAAATTATTATGTCATATTTTGTTTCCAAAAAACCCAAGGGAGAAAAAAGCATGCCATCACACAATGTCACATTGATTCAAGACATGGAACACATGATTGCTTTTCAATGCGTTTCCAATAGCATAAGTAACTTCACTTAAAATTTATAATAAGACACCTGCTTGCTGCCCACAAACTTCCAACCTCCACATTGCATGTCATCAAATATTCAGGAAATCTTTTAACTCAAAGCCATACACTTGCTTTAGTGCTAAAACCCCGTAACATTCTACCAAAAGTTTATGGCCAAACAATGCTTCCACCAAAAGCTTCTTCACACCAAGCCATAAAAAAAAAATATCTCATTTAACTAAAAGCTTGGAATTCAACATTCTTACCAGAACTGCAATCACAAGAGGTGGGATTTGATGCCGACTTCCCCTCCAAAATTCCAAAGATGATCAATGTAATTGTTAATATGCTTTTCACATAAAGCTCAAGCAAACTCAAGAAAGCATAAAGGAAACTCATCGCCTCATTCCAATTCAATTTGAACTAAATATAAATAGGAAAAGAGGGTTATCCAATATGAGACAACTCATAAGTATTCTCAATATAAAACAACTTCTAAAATTTTTCATTCCAAAGACGACTCATGAAACTTTCAACATGAAACCAACTCATAAGACTTTCCACCTCAAAACATTTTCCAACATGAGATCATCCCTGAAACTCTTCCAACTTAAAATAAATCTCTCATGCCATACGCCGACAAATATATGAAAAGCTCTTTTCAAAGTTAGACTCACACATTTATTTTCATGCCAAAACCATTCTTTAAATAAGAGGTTCGTTCCAAAAGAAAACTTTCTCAAGGCAAAGCGATGCATCTACAAAAATCTTTCATATAAAGCTCTCTTAAATAGAAAAAAAATTCATATTCATGAATCAAAAGCTCAAACAGCCCTTGAACTATAAGAAATACTTCACTATGAATATTCTCCTTTCAAAACGGTTTGAAGCAAATGCACTCAACCATCATTTAAGATTGAAAGGAAGAAGCGCGATATCAACCCCCTTTTTACAATGAAAATCCATCTTTTTTTTTTTTTTTTTTTTTTTACAATGAAAATCCATCTTGTAGCAACATGATACCAATCATAATGAGAAGACGAAGCAAGTATTATTCAAAGCCGACATAAGTACACATTTCTCTTTTCATATTTCCCAAGAGGAGCACATCTCCCTAGTTTACCACTACAAATGCTTTCTCAAATTCATCACAATCAAGATAAATTCAATCACAAAAATTTTCTTAAGACAAACCTTCAATACCAGGAAGGTCTCTTTGAAGCATTTCATCAAATGGTTAACCCACACTACTTAAGCAAGGTATAATATGAAACCAGAACTTTGGCATCAATAACGCGTATTCAATATCTCATAACAATGCAAAAGTTAACTTGTGATAAAATGACATAAGCTCCCACGAAAGTGTATGAACTACCATTGTTAAGTACACACATTAAAACATGTGAATTTAAACTTCTCCAAGCATAATCATAAACCGGTGTGTGCTATAGGAAATGGGTTTAATTATTCTATCAACGTATTGCAAGGATTACATTTTCTCTACAGATTTATTGCACAAGAAAGCCTTAAATTGGTCCTTTATCCTTTTTTTTTTGCTTTTCTGATGCCATAATATGACCAAATTTCATATGAAAGTATCAAGAAGCAAAATCTAATGGTTTATTTTAATAGAAATAAAGGTTAGTCACCACCATTTAATATAGATTAATCCATCTTCATTGTTGACGGTAGCTATAAGTTTATAATTTCTGTGGTGATAGATAGAAAGACAAAATACAGGAAGCATAACTCAAAGGAACTAACCGAATATTTTAAAAAAAAAATCAATGATATATATGTGATGTACACTCAACTACAAAGAATATGCATGTATTCAACCTTACCTCACACATGAAAGTGCTTCTCGGCTTACTTCTTCTTTCTCCCAAGCTCCCGATTGAACAGCCCTCTTTTGCTCTCTCGTATGCCATTTCTTGGCTGAGCAAACCACAGCAAAACGGATGTATAAGGCTAGGACTGGCGACTAGAGCGAGCAATGGCGCTAGAGAGCAAGCTGAGAGGGAGACGTTCAGTCCTAGGGTTCGCAAGAAAAAATGGGAAAATCAGGAGAGGAAGTGGAGTTCGGCATCGGGCTGGGGTTCAAGAACAGCAGCAATGAGAAGATGAGGGGAGATCGTGAGGGCGCTCGGATCGCACAAAGGAAACCGACGTCGGGATGGTTCGTCGAAGGTGTTCGACCCTAGCTGAGGTCGGACGGGAGCAAGGCCACCGCCTCGGTTAGAGCAGCGTCGTGTTCGGCCAGGGGAGGAGTTACAGCGTCTGGGTCGTTCGAATGGAGGAATCGGGAGCTGCCGTCGGGTTCGGTCTCCATTGGCTCACGCGTGAGAGGGAGAGGGAGCGGGAGGCTTCGATTCTCCTCGGATCTGCGAACTAGAGGAGACGAGGAGAGGGGTTGCTCCGGCTCTGGCCTTCTGCGAACCGGGGGGAGACGGCGGGGGTAAGGGACGGAGCCTGGAGCTGTGCGACCTAGAGTAGATCAGGGGGGGGGGGGGTGTCTACGAATGGGAGATGGAGGAGACTATCTAGGGCCGGCCGAACTCAGGAAAAGGGAATCAAATTGCGGCTCGGGCCTTGATGAAATCGGGACCGTCCATGTTATTACTTGATTTAGGGACAAGATTCCAACCATGAGAAAGTAACTTAGACTTTAACTGGAATTAAATTAAACCGGTTGAGCTAAAATCAGATTCGAATCAAACCTAATTCGACTCAATTCGAGCTAACTTGGGCTCGCCTTGACTCGACCACATTAATTTAATAAAATGGGATAAAATATGAAATCAAACTCGAATCAATGCCGATTCAAATTAAATCAAGCTCGACGAGATCCGATCAACCCGCTCAAACATATTCGAGGATAAATCAAGACAAAAACGAGGTCAACAAACTCCACCCCAACAGGCGCGGTGAACAATGGGTGAACCGTACGTGTTGGCGTTGACCTCCTTATCTCTAGGAGGTGCAACCACGAAGAAGATTCACCAAGAAGATGCAATCCTACGATCAACCAAAGAGACTCGCTAGGAAAATGCAATCCTACGATCAAATAGAAAGACTTGCTAGGGAGAATCCTACAACTGGCTAAAGAGAATTAAGAAGCATGCAATTATACAACAAGCATGCAACAAGTGTCCCACCATGCTATGAACATACAATCACACAATGCTCATGCAATCATATCATTATGAAATGATCATTAAATCACATAATCATATTAAATCACTCAATAACCATACATTCTAGTAATATCATATAATCAAACAATCATCACACACTCGTGCCACAATCAATTAATCATATAGTGGTAATCAAGTCACACCATAATCACACTATTATATAGTAATCATACAATCATGCGATAAATATACGATAAATATATAATTATATCATCAAACAACATAATAATAGTTAAATAATCATATAAAAGTCATTAACAATTATATAATCATGCAATGATCATGCACTTACACAATCAATCAATCATTATCATGATCATATAATAATGCAATTATGCAATAGTGGTGCGATCATTCAATAATACAATCAAGTCATAAACACAATCATATAATGCTCACATAATCATGTAATAATTGTTTTGTTACATAGGGATTGCCAAACCACATGATAGCAACCGTACAATCATACAGTGATTCATATGAACAATAGTCACTCAATTATATACTCAAATAATCATACAATAGTTCCCAAATCATGCAATGATCATACAGTCATACAACATTCATTCGTTCATATAATGCTCACCCAATCATGCAAACATGGTGGGACAAAAGAAAGAAAGAAACTCAATGTTCGCCTGACCAAATTGAAACAGCGAACGAAGAATACTCAATGTTCACTTAACTAAACCAGGATAGTGAGAAAGAGCCAAGAGAAGAAGCTCAACTATCTGCCTCATCACATAGCAGAATAGAAGGGATAGGGATTCTATGCCCACATGAGTAGAATTGAAACAAAATCATAAGGAGTCAAGGAAAATCCAACAATCACCTAGAATACATGTCTAAGATGATGCGAAGAGAAGAAGATTTAACAATCACTTGAAAATTATAGCGAATAGCAAAGAGTAACAATCATAAGGAAGTAAGGAAGAATAATCAAAGATAAGAAAATTATCTATCTGCTTGACCACATCGCAACAGCAGCATAGAGAAAGGGAGAAGGATCCCACATCCACCTGACTAGATCGAAACAGTGAATGGAGAAAACTCAAGACTCACTTGACCATATCGAAACAGCGAGTAAAGAGTAAGAAAAGGAAAGAGCCAACTGTCTGCCTAACCAGATCGAAACAGCAGAACAGAAAGAGAAAGAAAGAGGGGGTCCCACATCCACTTGACCCTATTCGCAACAGCGAATGGGGAAAACTCAATGCTCACCTGACCAAATCAAAACAGTGAACAAGAGTAAGACAAGTAAAGAATCGACTATCTGCCTGACCAGATCGAAACAGCAGAACAGAATGAGAAAGAGAAACGTCCCACATTCACCTGACCAGTCGAAACAGTGAATGGGGAAAAACTCAGTGCTCACCTAACTAGATCGAAACAGTGAACCAGAGTAAGACAAGGAAACGACTGTCTGCCTGACCAGATCGAAACAGCAGAACAGAAGGAGAAAGTGATCCAACATCCACCTGACCATATTCGCAACGGCAGATGAGGGTGACCCAATGTTTACCTAACCAGATCGAAACGGCAAAGCAAAGGGTTGAAGAAAAGTCTAATGTCCACCTGACCAAAATCGCAACGGTGGGACAAAAGAGGAAAGTGTAGTGAGGAATGCCTCCCAGGGACTCTGTCGGGCTCTCTCAACCAGAAAAGGGAGTTCAACATTCGTCTGATCAGATCGAAATAGCGAATGAGAATGGCTCAAAATTCACCTGACCATATTTGCAACAGCGAATAATGAGCCCTCCCGAAAGTCTAATGTCCACCTGACCAAAATCGCAACGGTGGGACAAAAGAAGAAAGTACACTCAACAATCACCCGACGCATATGCCGAGGTGATAAGAAGAGGGCAAGGTAGTGAGGAATGCCTCCCAGGGACTCTGTCGGGCTCTCTTAACCAGAAAGGGGAGTTCACATTCGCCTAACCAGATCGCAACAGCGAATGAGAATGACTCAAAATCCACCTGACCATATTCGCAACAGCGAATAATGAGCCATCCTGAAAGTCTAATGTCCACCTGACCAAAATCGCAACGGTGGGACAAAAGACAAAGTCCAACATTCACCTGACCAGATCGAAACAGTGAATGAGGACAACCCAATGTTCGCTTGACCAGGTCGAAACAGCGAGACAAAGGGACAAAGAGAAAGGGGGTTCAATATTCGCCTGACCATATTCGCAACGGCGAATGAGAACAGCTCGATATCCACCTGACCATATTCGCAACGGTGAATAAAGAGCTTCCCAAAGAGATCTAATGCCTGCCTGACCACATTCGCAACAGTAGGGCAAAAGAGAGAAAGAGGATCCAACATCCACCTGATCATATTCGAAATGGTGAATGAGAATTACTCAATATTCGCCTGACCATATTCGAAACGGCAAAACAATGAGTGAAAAGGAAATGGAGTAGCAACAGGGACTTCCTGAACATAGGAATCCACCAGAAATATCAAATAGAAAATCTCTTCTACGGGTCTGTCCGTAGAAGAGGAATGACATGGAATGAAGATGAATAACCACATACAAAATCAAGGTAAAGTCATCCAGATATTAATATGAGGAGCATAACAAAACAATCACACATAGAAAGATCCAATGGGATGAATCCCAACTGAGCAATGGAATCAAAACTTGAATGGAAGAGTGACTTCCAAAACAAGTGAAGCACCAACAACTTGAATGGGATAGTGGCTCCCAAACAAGTGAACAAAACAAACTACTTGAATGGGAGATTGGCTCCCAAACAAGTGAACGAAACAAACAGCTACTTGAATGGGAGAGTGGCTCCAAAACAAGTAAACAAAACCAACAGCTTTAATGAGAGAGTGGCTCCCAAACAAGTGAACAGAAACAACTAAGATTCAAAGGATAACATGCGCAAAAGAGTCATATCAGTCCTTAAGAGTGATTTATAATCAAATGTTATGGTCCAAAAATTTTCATGCAAGAATTTTCAAAAGAACAAGGTGAATATTTAAACATGCTCAATAGTAGAGACACTAAGAGATGCTAAACAATCACCAATTATTTGAGATAAATTTGATTCATATATTTTCTCAAATAGTAGAAATTCCATCAAAGAGTAAGAGGATTATTTCCCAAAATGAAAGGTTTACCTCTTGATTATTTTGGCCCAGTCAAAATGATATAAGGAATCAAATTTAAAAATTCAGTAACAAGTAGATTGACTCCATCTAAACCCAAAAAGATTAGGGATTTAAAATTTGCTAACCCAGTTTAAGCTCCCTACAAGCCAAACTGGGCTCTCTCCCTTAGATAAGCATTGTTTGAACTAAAATCTAATCAAAAAAGATTTAAATTAGATAAAGAAATTGAATCTTCTCTATCTTCTTGCATGAAGAATATTTTTATATCTAATAGGATGTTAATGCATAATATGAATTCAAAGTCATCATTTTCAAACTCAAGTATCAAAAATATCAAAGGACACATGAGTTTTCTGAGATTTAGAGATTTCCAAGAAAAAAAAGCCATTTACACTTTCACTTTAGGCTCATTTTATGCCTGCTTTATAATTTTTTTTGGCATTTTGTGCTTCTTTTCACTTTTGATACACTTTGTGTATCTTTAACTTTTGGCGCTTTGCGCATCTTTTCACTTTTAGTGCACTTTGTGCATTTTCATTTTTGGCGCTTTGCGCATCTTTTCACTTTTGTATTTGGCTTCCTTTCTAAATCTCTAAAAGAATACATTCTCAGTTGTGAAATTATCTTCCAAACATAAGAGAAGAAAACTCACTCTCTTATGTTAGGAAGAACAATTCACAAAACAAATCCGATCCTATGATAAGAATGAACAACTTAATTAAGAAAATTTTGAATTAAATTCATAAGTATGCAAATGACACCTATGAGATAGAAAATTGCAAGCTAACGGAGAAAATTTTCATTTCTAAATTTAATTTCATTTTGATATAGATTTGAGTTCAAAAATGAAATCATCCCACACAAGGAATGGGAGGGAGAGACATGCTCTTTTTATGGATCATTTAAAGAAATTTTTTATAAGTGTTTAAAGGAGTTATCCAACACTTACTTCATTTTAAATAAATAAAAATGAGGTAAATTTTCATTACGAAAAATAAGTCACTTACCTTTTAAAAAAAATTTCTTTCAAAGTTTTATCTTGTATTTTAAACTTCCAAACTTTTCTCAAATTAAGTTTTCTTTTGAAAAATTCCTATATGTCAGATTTAAGGACCCTTCCATTGAAAATAACGATTGAATTTCTATTTGGACTGATATGGCTCAAAATTTAGTCTAAAAGATCTCAAATTAGGGACATGATAAAGATTAGAATTTATCCCAAATATATGAATCATTAATCAAGGATATAATATAGATTCTCATTTGAAATGATATTGATCAAGATTAAGCTTAAAAGAAATCCAACTAGGAATTGATAGACATTGAAATTTTGATTTGAATAATATTGGCTTGAAATAGATTGATCTGGATTTGAATTTGAGAATTAAAAACAATGATCTAATAAACTCAAAATTTTAATTAAATCTTTATACATTAAAATGATCTAACCTTCATTAAGGATTAAGAGAAGATACTGAAGTAGAAAAGATGAACTCAAACTAGGCACCAAACTAGGATTACCTAAAGAAATGAATAATACAACACCCAAAGATGGAGAGAGAAACCTGTCCCACCGTGGTCGCCAGAAATCTGTGGGTCTCCGAAAGGATTCTGCTCGTGGGGTTTCGAATGCAAAGAATATGACCACACTATCTCGTAGGACAAAATGGTCGTAGACCTTTACAATCGACACAAGCAGGCCGATGGAAGAGCAGATGGAGTTATAGATACGATTAGCCATGGAGGATAGCGGCTTTCACCTACCAACCTCAATGGATAATAATATCTATAACCCAAAAGTTCACGAGATTTCCCCCATTCGATACATCAGCTCGAATGGGGTTTATTTGATTGTGGGGATCTGTTTCCTACGGGCGCAAGCCCCCGTAGTTAATTACATCCTAGGCCTTGACCTAGAAAAACTCTCGATTAAGGATGATGTATTATTCACTTCTTAATTTGGTGCACAAAAAGAGTTCTTAAGTTCTATTCCAAAGAGTCTCTTCTATTTACCCTTAGTGATGATTAGACATTTTTGAATGGATAAAGATATAATTAAAATTTTGAGTTTAGAAGATCAAAGATCAAATTACTATCCTAAGAGAAAAGACAAACTCAAAACACAGATGAAAGGAGACACACTGAGGGGTGCACAACCTGGACTTATGCTTGCCTGGAGTGAGCTGCCAGCTAACATCCTAAACACAATCAATCGCCCTATATGTATATAAGATAGGAAGGATCTATCCTAGAAAGTCAAGGAATCGTAGTTCAAGAGTTTTCAATCAGTAACTCTATAATATGCAAAAGACTTACCTAACGCTATATATGAAGCATGAAATGGCTACGAAATATCCCTAAGTCTATTGATGTAATGCATGTATGTAAGTGAAATGTAGTGTGAAGTAAAGTGTGTAAAAACAAATGCATGCATGACATCCAGAGTACAGAGAAAATAAATAAACACACCATAAGGGTACCCTCCAGGCAAGGTACCCGCACAGAAAATCATCATAGTCATGCCCACTTCGTGTGGGAAAACAGCGTTGCCCAATGGCATAAGTAGGTGGCCTACTCTACAGGCCTAAATGATCCTAATGGTCTCTAAGGCTCACAGAAAAAAAGAAAAAAAAAGGGGAGGGTATCGTACCTAAAACCAGAAGGCCAAAAACCTAGCGATGCCCACTTTGTGTGGGAAAACAACGATGCCAACCGGCATAATAGGTGGCCTACTCTACAGGCCTAAATGTCCCTAATGGTCTCTAGGGCTCACAGAAGGGGGCAAGCTTTGACCTATAGGGTCAAAGCTTCGTCAGTGAACTAACCTAAGGCTGGCTACCTAAACATGCTAGAATACCTATTAACAATTTGTGTGTGCAGTGAAGCAGTTCCAATATATAATTAAAAAATAATAATTTACTTTACAAGTTGTAGAAATTATACCTGACTGTATGTGGCGCTGTCACTTAAAAGCTTATAAACCAGCGGCCTTATTTAGTTCCCAATCATTAAGCTCCAGTGTATATCGCAAGAAAAGATAACAGAGAAACATAACATGAGTGTAGATGTCATTTCAGAAAAGAAAATGCAGGTAACTAACAAAAATATAACTAATAGGAAATGAAATACATCTAACAGGAAATTTAATAATTGTATTTATAGAACATGTGTGTGTAACAAGCATTGAATAACAAGAGAAAATGTAAGTCTGACCTAGAGCTAAAAGTAGTGTCCTAGCCAAACAAGTCTAAGGTGTGTGTGTAGACTGTGTAGTTTTAGGATAGGTCCTATGTAGGATAATTTAGTTGAAATTGTTTGTATGTGATTTGTTAAAAGGCCAAAAGAGAAATTTTAATTTAAGTTTAAATATTTGTATTTTAGGATTGATTTTAGAGATTTTATTTTAGCATTTGATTGAATTATTCAATGGTTATAAATTAGAAAGAATGATGAATTAAGTGGTTTATTATTAATTAAGGGGTTAGATTAATTAAGTTTGCTATCAACTGGTTCGTGGCGTTGTGCCACCAGGCTCGAGGAACCAGGCCTCCTTAAGACACTTAGCCCCGCAGCCCGGAGTAGTCCATCCTAAAAACCAAGTTGATATAGTTATATTAAGAGGTTTGTTGATTGATTTTTAGTAGATTAGTTTAAGGTTTGATTGAGTTTTGAGTGAATTAGAAGGTTTTGGGGCTTAGAAGACTTTTAGCTTAATGAGTTTTAGTTTAAATTCACTCTCCTAATTTAGTCTACATCTTTTAAATTTTAAGATGGTTAGAGATTGACTAAGAGATTGGTTAGAGATTATTTTAAGTTCATGTTTTGGGTTTGTATTTTAATAGTTATTATGTTAATTAAGGTTTAATTAAGGGTTAGGTATTTTAATACATTTTTTTTTAGAAGTTGAATTATGGTTGATTTGATTGATTGGTTATTAATAAATTAAGGGGGCTCTAAACCTAGGAAAAAGTGTCACTAAGTTTAAGTTTTAATGTCTCTATCCTATAAGGAACATGCACACTAAGTCTATGTTATCTAAGACCCGGTCCTTAATTTTTGTCCTTAAGTGTCACTAGTGTTGTAGGATTAAAAGAGGTTTTGTTTTCTAATCCTTAGGACTTTCGTACATGTGTCACTAGGCTTAGGGATTTATGCATGAAAGTATGATGATAAATAGCAAAGCAATAGAAAGACGAGAAGTGAAAAGAAAAACGACTAAACACGATAAAAAAAGAAGAATGAAAATCAAATATAAAAGGAATATAGGCATTGTTGTTATTGGACACACTTCTTTGAGGTCAAGTGTACCCTAAAGCAACATTTACAATGCCCTTTACTGTCCCCGCATTCCAAACAAGGCACTTGAATGAGACTCAACTCAAACAACTAGACCTACCCTCTAAACAAAGCTCCAAACGACAAAGAGAAACAAATCCCCAAAATACACCTCTCACTTAAAACCCAAAACATGATCTTACTACCTACTAATCCCAAAATCACTTAGAAAATAAGTGCAAGCAAGAAGAAATACAGCTTCCTTATGAAATACCACCTCGCTCTACAAAGACACCAACAGGCCTATCACACAAAGCTAATCATAAAGCTAGAAGTCCTAAAATACCTCATAAAAAAAAACCTCTAAATGAAATACCACATAAAATTCCACACAAAGCATCTGTGAAAATCTTTTGATACAAAACTCCACAAAAAAAAGACTAATAATCAAGTGCCTCTATGACATTTGGAGTGGGGTAAATTCGTGAAGATCTCCTAACAAGAAGGCTTCACGAAGCTTTCCGTTATAAAAATATTCACAAAGCTTTTTTTTTTTTTTTAATACAAAACCATCTATAAATCCTTTGAACGTAAAATAGCTCACATATCCTTCCAATCATAAAGCAAACCGTAAATCCATCCAACACCAGACAAGTCATAAAACTTCTTCAACCTAAAACGAATCAAAGCTCTTTTAAACATAAAGTGAGTCATAAATCATAAATCTCTCAAACATAAAACCGTTCGTAAACTTTTCCAATCACACTAACTAAGGTGATTTTTTTTATATATGAAACTCATACAAGCGAAGAAGAAACCAATATTTAAGAATAAAGATAAAAGTATTCCATCATTCACCACAATTCTTTAGAACTAAACATGCTTCCAATTTATTTTATTCACATCCAACATTCAATGCAAGAGAGATAGAGAAGGTTCAATACAATTTCATTCTTTCTAATATCCAAGAAAATAATTTCAACCAACATGAAGCAAGACTACACTTGCATCCATGTACAAACTCATTAGAAATCATATGAAAATTGGCTAATCTTTCTCCAAAAATACTTTATGAGAGATATATGAGTACTTGCCATGATTTTTTTTAACAACCTTTCCAATTCCACACTACATGCCACCAAAAATTCAAAAGAATAAACTTGCAAATAAGTGATTTAGAAGACGGGAAAAATTCACCACATACTTCTTTCCAAATTTCGAAAGAGAACACTTATGTAATCACCCAATTTCCTTTTAAAACATGTATGAGTGGACAAGAGTAAAATTCCAAAGCACAAGACTTTTCAAGCTCAACACTTATACCAAATGTATTTGGAAAAGAGAAAGAAATTATTATGTCATATTTTATTTCCAAAACCCAAGGGAGAAAAAGCATGCCATCACACAATGTCACATTGATTCAAGACATAGAACACATGATTGCTTTTCAATGCGTTTCCAATAGCATAAGTAACTTCACTTAAAATTTATAAGACACCTGCTTGCTGCCCAACAAACTTCCAACCTCCACATTGCATGTCATCAAATATTCAGGAAATCTCTTAACTCAAAGCCATACACTTGCTTTAGTGCTAAAACCCGTAACATTCTACCAAAAGTTTATGGCCAACAATGCTTCCACCAAAAGCTTCTTCACACCAAGCCATAAAAAAAAATATCTCATTTAACTAAAAGCTTGGAATTCAACATTCTTACCAGAACTGCAATCACAAGAGGTGGGATTTGATGCCGACTTCCCCTCCAAAATTCCAAAGATGATCAATGTAATTGTTAATATGCTTTTCACATAAAGCTCAAGCAAACTCAAGAAAGCATAAAGGAAACTCATCGCCTCATTCCAATTCAATTTGAACTAAATATAAATAGGAAAAGAGGGTTATCCAATATGAGACAACTCATAAGTATTCTCAATATAAAACAACTTCTAAAATTTTTCATTCCAAAGACGACTCATGAAACTTTCAACATGAAACCAACTCATAAGACTTTCCACCTCAAAACATTTTCCAACATGAGATCATCCCTGAAACTCTTCCAACTTAAAATAAATCTCTCATGCCATACGCCGACAAATATATGAAAAGCTCTTTTCAAAGTTAGACTCACACATTTATTTTCATGCCAAAACCATTCTTTAAATAAGAGGTTCGTTCCAAAAGAAAACTTTCTCAAGGCAAAGCGATGCATCTACAAAAATCTTTCATATAAAGCTCTCTTAAATAGAAAAAAAATTCATATTCATGAATCAAAAGCTCAAACAGCCCTTGAACTATAAGAAATACTTCACTATGAATATTCTCCTTTCAAAACGGTTTGAAGCAAATGCACTCAACCATCATTTAAGATTGAAAGGAAGAAGCGCGATATCAACCCCCTTTTTACAATGAAAATCCATCTTGTAGCAACATGATACCAATCATAATGAGAAGACGAAGCAAGTATTATTCAAAGCCGACATAAGTACACATTTCTCTTTTCATATTTCCCAAGAGGAGCACATCTCCCTAGTTTACCACTACAAATGCTTTCTCAAATTCATCACAATCAAGATAAATTCAATCACAAAAATTTTCTTAAGACAAAGCTTCAATACCAGGAAGGTCTCTTTGAAGCATTTCATCAAATGGTTAACCCACACTACTTAAGCAAGGTATAATATGAAACCAGAACTTTGGCATCAATAACGCGTATTCAATATCTCATAACAATGCAAAAGTTAACTTGTGATAAAATGACATAAGCTCCCACGAAAGTGTATGAATTACCATTGTTAAGTACACACATTAAAACATGTGAATTTAAACTTCTCCAAGCATAATCATAAACCGGTGTGTGGTACAGGAAATGGGTTTAATTATTCTATCAACGTATTGCAAGGATTACATTTTCTCTACAGATTTATTGCACAAGAAAGCCTTAAATTGGTCCTTTATCCTTTTCTTTTTTTTTTGCTTTTCTGATGCCATAATATGACCAAATTTCATATGAAAGTATCAAGAAGCAAAATCTAATGATTTATTTTAATATAAATAAAGGTTAGTCACCACTATATAATATAGATTAATCCATCTTCATTGTTGACGGCAGCTATAATTTTATAATTTCTGTGGTGATAGACAGAAAGACAAAATACAGGAAGCATAACTCAAAGGAACTAACCGAATATTTAAAAAAAAATCAATGATATATATGTGTTGTACACTCAACTACAAAGAATATGCATGTATTCAATCTTACCTCACACATGAAAGTGCTTCTCGGCTTACTTCTTCTTTCTCCCAAGCTCCCGATTGAACAACCCTCTTTTGCTCTCTCGTATGCCATTTCTTGGCTGAGCAAACCACAGCAGAACGGATGTATAAGGCTAGGACTGGCGACTAGAGCGAGTAATGGCGCCAGAGAGCAAGCCGGAGAGGGAGACGTTCAGTCCTAGGGTTCGCAAGAAAAAATGGGAAAATCGGGAGAGGAAGTGGAGTTCGGCATCGGGCTGGGGTTCAAGAACAGCAGCAATGAGAAGAAGAGGGGAGATCGTGAGGGCGCTCGGATCGCACAAAGGAAACCGACGTCGGGATGGTTCGTCGAAGGTGTTCGACCCTAGCTGAGGTCGGACGGGAGCAAGGCCACCACCTCGGTTAGAGCAGCGTCGGGTTCGGCCAGGGGAGGAGTTGCAGCGGCTGGGTCGTTCGAATGGAGGAATCGGGAGCTGCCGTCAGGTTCGGTCTCCATTGGCTCACACGTGAGAGGGAGAGGGAGCGGGAGGCTTCGATTCTCCTCAGATCTGCGAACTAGAGGAGACGAGGAGAGGGGTTGCTCTGGCTCTGGCCTTCTGCGAACCGGGGGGAGACGGCGGGGGTAAGGGACGGAGCCTGGAGCTAGGGGTGTCAATTCGGGTCAACGGGTCGGGTTTGGGTCGAACCCGAAACTGACCTGGCACTGTTCGGGTCAACCCGAACCCGACCCGTTTTTAAAAACGGGTCAGGTTTCTGGACCCGAACCCGACCCGATTCGGGTCCGGGTCAACCCGACCCGACACGAATGACCCGGAATTGACCCAAAATTGCTAATTTTCGGGTCAATCTCGGGTTTTCGGGTCAAAAATATGTTTTCGTGTCACTTTCAGGTCACTTTCGGGTCAATTTCGGGTTGGCGGGTCAACCCGAACCCGACCCGATTTTTAAAACGGGTTGATTTCATGAACCCGAACCCGACCCGTTTCGGGTTTGGGTTGACCCGAACCCGGATTTTTCCGGGTCGGGTTCGGGTCGTGTTTCGTGTCATGTCAAAAATTGACACCCCTACCTGGAGCTGTGCGACCTAGAGTAGATTGGGGTGGGGGGGGGGGGGGGGGGGGTGTCTGCGAATGGGAGATGGAGGAGACTATCTAGGGCCGGCCGAACTCAGGAAAAGGAAATCAAATTGCGGCTCGGGCCTTGACGAAATCGGGACCGTCCAAGTTATTACTTGATTTAGGGACAAGATTCCAACCGTGAGAAAGTAACTTAGACTTTAACTGGAATTAAATTAAACCGGTTGAGCTAAAATCAGATTAGAATCAAACCTAATTCAACTCAATTCGAGCTAACTCGGGCTCGCCTCGACTCGACCACATTAATTCAATAAAATGGGATAAAATATGAAATCAAACTCGAATCAATGCCGATTCAAATTAAATCAAGTTCGACGAGATCCGATCAACCCGCTCAAACATATTCGAGGATAAATCAAGACAAAAACGAGGTCAACAACATGTATATAAATCACCCATTAAACGGGCGATTATGCCTAATTTTAAATTTTAAAATAATGATACTTAATATCCTAATTGCATTTATAATCATGCTTACTCCTAAAATTGCCCTTATATTTATAATTTTATAGTGCTATAGTAGCTTTTGCTTAGTCTGGGTTATTTTCAACAAGAAAATTAGCTCTCTTGTTAGTTTTTAATTAATAAAGATTTCTACTGTTATTCTTGTTACTATGCATGTTTCTTTGTGCAACCTGCTTCTTCCATAGTATACCATATCAGAGTTGGTATCAGAGCCGGCGGTTGGCAAGATGGAAGAAGGTAGCAAGCGCATGTTGGTGGATGAAGATCAAAGCCTGGAAGCTCTTTGGGTCACACATGCTGGAGTAGTTAAGCGGCTGGATGATATGTCCACTGAGTTTGCGAAGCTCGAGATTAAAGTTCAGCAAGCACTATAGGTACGAGGAAATGACCCTCGACTAAAACGACTGAAAGTGCCAATAGCCACCCCGGGGACAAGGCCGGCGGGGCATTTGAATAAGGACAAGCGGAGAGATCCCCTATTTGACAATATCTCAGATTCTGACGACGAGGAAAGGAGCTATATGGCGGATGCGTTCTCAGACTCGGATGGAGGTATTGTTGTTCATCGACCCCTCAAACCAGCAAAGTTGGGGGGGGGGGGGGAACAAGGAGGGTTCCGAGTAAAGCTAGATGTACCATTCTTCGACGGGCGACTGCATATCAAAGATTATCTAGACTGGGAGCGGGTTGTCAAGAATTTTTATTATTATATCGAGATAGAGCCGGACAAATAGGTTAAGTATGTAGTGTGCAGATTAAAGGGGGCGCAAGCACGTGGTGGTCGCACTTGCTCCAGTTTAGACGACGTGAAGGTTGTAAACCTGTGCGAAGCAGGATTCAAATGAAGCAATTGTTACGATCACACTATTTATCCAAAGATTATGAGCAGTTTTTATACCTTAAATATCAGCATTTCGTCCAGGGTAATCGATCCGTGAGTGAGTACACAGAAGAATTCTATCGTCTCTTTGCTAGAAATGATTTGAATGAAACGACCAATTAGTTAGTGGCGAGGTATATTATTGGGTTGAAGGATTCTGTATAGGATAAATTGGAATTAAATTATGTTTGCTTGTTATCCCAGGCAATGAACTTCGCACTTAAGGTGGAAATTTAACAAGCTCGTCAGTTCCGCAGTAATTCACATCGGAGACACTCGGCGGAGTAGCTCGTGGATACTGTCAGGTAAAAAGGCTACCTCACCAATTGATCAAAACCATGCCAGCAATGCAATTAAACCAACTGGTGTTAATATATTTCAGCACAAACTAAAAGTCCAAACTAAGGACAATCCTTACCGAAAACCTCAAGTTATAAAATGCTTCCGATGCTTCCAACAAGGACACAAGTCCAATGAATGCCCCAATCGACAAAAAATACAAATGTTAGAAGCAAACGGCCAAGAAATAGAGGGACAATAAGATGATGAGCAGCATACTGACTTCAAAGATGCGATCAATGATGAAGGAGAACAAGTCATGTGTGTCTTGGAGAAGCTCTTACTGGCTCCACGGAAGCAGAATAAATCCCAATGGCATGCCATATTTCAGACCAAATGTACTATAAGTGGTAAGGTGTGCGGTCTACTCATCGATAGTGTGTGCACGGAGAATGTGGTTTCTCGAGCAATGGTGCAAGCTTTGCAGCTTAAAACATCAAAGAATCCACTACATTATAAAATAAGCTAGGTTAAGAAGGGCATGAATATTCTATTATTGGAGATGTGTAAAGCTACTTTTTTTATTGGCAAACATTACACATGTGAGGTGCTCACATCATGAATGTTTGTCACTTGAGACTAAGGAGATCGTGGCAATTTGACGTGGGCGCAATCTACGATGGGAGGGAAAACACTTACTCATTTGACTGGAAAGGGGGGAAATTACGACTACTCTCTCAAGGCGTTGGGAGCACTATTCAAAGCAATGAGACTAAGGCTGTCATGCATGTAGTGCATGGAGCCACTCTCTTGACCTCCTGGAAAGAGACATCCCTCATGTTAGCTTTGTTCATCAAGGAACGAACAACTTCTATTACTTCCCTTACTATAGATTCAAAAGTGGCTGATCTACTAAGTCAATTACAAGATGTGGTGTCCGAGGCCTTGCCCGCAGCTCTCCCGCCATTACGTGTGTTGCAACATCGAGTTGATAGTTTGCCAGGAGTAGGGGTGTCAAAGTTTGACACGACCCGAACCTGACCTGGAAAAATCCCAATTTGGGTCGACCAGGATGGAAAATGGGCTTGGTTAGGGTTAAAAAATTTTACCCGATTTGAGTTTTGGGTCGGTTGACCCAAAAATTCAAACTCGACCCAGAATTGACCCGAAAACCTCTCTTCCCGTATATGCTGCCCGGCGTGCCCTATCTGCCCGTGAAATGACCTGACGCTATGAGCCTGCGACGTGTCGAGTCCCTCAGAGCCCCAGTCCATAACTCTGTCAGGCGTCAGTCATACGGTTCACGCCAGTTTGCCTCCTTCGAGGCTGTAGCCGGTGTTGCCCGGCTGCGGCGTGCTCTCCCGCCGCTACTGCTGCGTTATCTTCCTCCTTCGGCTACGGGAGCACCTTAATCTTCCTCCGACGATGTTCTTTCCTATCAAATTGAAAGTCAGAACAGCCGACCAGCTCGTCGCCTCGCTGAAACTAGAACTTGCGACGGGAGCTTGACGACCTTCCTTCATCTCAAATCAAAATCCATGTCGTGTCGGGTTAACCCGAACCCAAAGCGGGTCAGGTTCGGGTCCAAAAAACTGACCCATTTTTACATACGGGTCAAATTCGGGTTGACCCAAATAGTGTCGGATCAGTTCCAGGTTTGACCCGAAACCGACCCGTGGTTGTGACCCAAAATTGACACCCCTAGCCAGGAGTCACTCTCTCCAATCTTCCTCATTCTAAAATGAGCACGAAATTACATCAAATCCTCCAGCTAATCGTAGAAGAGCTGTTGGAAAAGAAGCTGATTCAGCCGAGCCTTAGCCCGTGTGCGATTCCTTCTTTACTTGTGCCAATAAAGGATGACAGTTGGCAAATGCGGGTGGACAGCTGGGCCATTAATAAAATAACTGTAAAATTTTTATTCCCGGTACCTAGAGTGGAGGCGTTATTAGAAAGGCTATCCGGAGCGAAGGTGTTATCAAAGCTAGATCTCCGAAGCGGCTACCACGAAATTCGTATTTGTCCTGGAGACGAGTGGAAGATGGCTTTCAAGACGCTGCTGGGATTGCATGAGTGGAAGATATTTCCTTTTGGGCTATGCAATGTGCCGTCCACTTTTATGAGACTAATGAACGAAGTACTTAAACCCTTCCTCAATCAATTTTGTGTGGCTTATTTCGATGACATTCTAGTTTATAGCTCCGCATTGGATGATCACATAGTTCGCCTAACAAGTATTCTTTTCGCTTTGAGACAAAATTAGTTGTACTTAACAATATGAGTTTTCCTACAATAGTATGTCGAATAGCTCAACTGGAAATTGTCTGTTTAGCATAGTCTGCTTCAGCATTGGCTGACAAAATTAAGTGTGAGTTCGCCGCCCCGCAAGTCTATTTTTTGGGCTTTGTAATCTCAACAATATGCTTCGATGTTTGGTTTGAGAGCATCCTAAGGTATGGGATGACCTTTTGGGGAAAGCTGAGTTTTCCTACAATAGTATGTCGAATAGCTCAACTGGAAATTGTCTGTTTAGCATAGTCTACTTCAGCATTGGCTGAACAATTCTCTACCATACTCACAGACATCCGCAACAAACTTATTCAATCCAATATCAAGTACAAGCAAGCTGTGGATAAGCATCGTCGTGAACGGCTCTTCCGCCCTGGTGAGTTGGTCATGGTTTCCTTCGAAGCGAATGGTTCCCCCCGGAACCTACTCTAAATTGAGCCGGTGAAGAATTGGTCCCGTCGCAATTACCAAGAAAATCAACAACAACGCCTATATCGTTGATTTACCACATGAGCTTAACACTTCTTCCACTTTCAATGTTGCAGACATCTTCACCTATCTTCTGTCCGAGTCGGATTCTTCCGTTACTAAGGGAGAATGATGCGATGCATTATAACCTTTATGTTCCTATGGTTCATTTTATCACATGGTGCTTATACATTTCTGTTCGGAGACATTAGCAGCCACTCTTCTAATTTCTATTTATAGTTTTATAGTACTATAGTAGCTTTTGCTTAGTTTGGATTATTTTTAGGATGAGAATTAGCTCTCTTGATGGTATATCTTCTTCCTGGAAAGAAGAATGCAAGTCAGTTTTTAATCAATACAGATTTCTACTGTCATTCCTATTATTGTGCTTGTTTCTTTATGATACCTGCTTCTTCCAAAGTATACCATATCAAATTTGAAGGAAGACGGGGAAGCATTAGGGAATTCAAATGATTTCTTCATTTATTTACTTAAATGAAAAATAATTACATATTAATTATTTTTAAATTACCAATTAATCATAACAAGATAATAAAATCAAAGGTTAGGATTCTATTTGAATAATTAAAATAAAAAGATAGAATTTTGTTTGAGAAGAAACTCAAGCTGCTTTTATAATAGTAGCAAAGATATTTGTCATCGTGGAATAATTTATTGGTCAACATTAATTTTTTAACTATAAAAATAATTATCCCAGAAAATTGTATCACCAAGAAGTTCTTATTGGCATTCATATCTATATTTATATTAGGGAAAATTTTAAGACTAAGCATGATTATAAATTATATTAAGAGCTTAAGCATGTTTAAAAAAAAAATTAAAAATAGGCAAAGTCGCCCGTTAAACGGGCGACTTATGCTTTGACTAGAATAGTCATGATCCGACGTGGTGATGATGTGGCGAGATTAAATCGCCTGTTTAACGGGCGACTTATAAGTCGCTCATTTAACGGGCGACTTTATGCTACTACTTTAATTCCCAAAATCCTTCCCGATCTCATTTCCTTCGCTTTCCCCTTCTGCAGCCGTCGCCATAGGGAAGTTCGGAGTCGCCGATCTCGCCATCAAGTGTTTAGGTAAGGTTTTATTTTTAGTATTTGCGGTTTATTATGTTTAGTCGCTGATCTCGCCATCGGTGTTGTACAAATTTGGTTAAAAATGATCCTATTTGAGTCTTTTTAGTTTATTTATGAATTTTTTAGGTAGATCTATTAGTTTGTCTAATTTTGCTAGAGTTAGTTATAATATTGTTTGACAGAACTAGAGATAAGTTGATATAGAACATAGATTTTGTTAAAACTTGGTAGATCTAACGAATTAGTCTTTGAAAAGCTATATTTTTGTTAATATATAATAATTATTTATTTAAGTTATAATTCTTTAAAATAATTTTTGTAAGAGCTAAATTGTAATGAAGTCTTTTCATACTTGTAAAATTAAATGAATTTTAATTATATTTTAGCAGTCTTTAGAATAATTAAAATATTAAGTATTTTGTAATTTATTCATTTTGCATAGTGATACGTACAAGTTCAATAATGAGTGGACGTGGTGCGACCTTTGTGCTGGAGGTGAATTAAAATTGGACACCAATTTCACGCCAAGCTATTTTGGGGGTAGGAGTCGACCCCTACATGTGCCAAGAAATTGCAACTTAGAACAGCTTAAATTTAGGATACTTAGAGCACTGAAGTACGATCCTTCAAAGTATTCTGTAAAGTTAGTATGTCGGGTGCCTGTTGGAAATGAGTATGTCGCTTCAGAAGTTGAGGATGATGAAGTTTGTGAATTTCTGTTATGCCAAGCTGCAACAGAATTTCTTATAATGTACGTTGATGTCGATGAGATTGAGGTGTTAGGAGATAATACTAACCCTCCAAATTTACAAAGATATGAAACTTCATGCCCAGCAGAAAGAGATGATGTGGTCGCTGGTCCTTCAAGGGTAGGACCAGTAGAAGAGTTACTTGCCTGGTAAGTTCCCAATATCACATATTACTAATTATTTAGTACAATTTTTTTTCTTATTCATTTGTTAAATAATCATATTCATCTCAATGTAGTTATACAGAGAATCAGGAAATACAGGAACCTCCACCTCCTTATACAGAATCAATTCCTTCGGATCATTGCCGTTAGTAGAAGTGATTGTATGTGTGTATTTGATCTATTATATGGTTGATGTAACTTAAACATTTGCTTAACTCCTGCTATGAACAACTACTACTTATGTGATAATTTTGCATAACTTGTTGAATTTTTTTTAGATGGTAAAAATTGATCAGAAATTAATTAGTAGTCGAGTTATGTCCCAATGAAAATATGATATCATTGTTATGTTATATATAATATACAAATTATAAAATTTTGTATATATATTTTTGTACAAATTTATATGCATAATATACAAATTCTTTTCTTTACAAAGAAAATCTATGAATTGGAAGAACCACAAGGTAAATGTAGGAAAATAAAATTCATTTATTTATTTTTTTTTTATCATTTGGATGAAATATTGAATTCTTTTCTTTAAACGCTCTTATCTTTTTTGCAAGTCATTTTTCGAAAGAGCAAGATAATTGAAGAATTAAATTTAGTTAAGAAAGATAGAGTTTGACCAATTTATAGTTAATGATTATTTGCGGGTTGGTTTGAGATTTTGTATAGCTAAAATTAACTTATATAAACTTGGCTAAGTTTTGCATAGTTTGTTTGAACGATAATTAATGTTATAGAAATGAAGTATAATTTTTTTTTTTAATAGAAAGTGCATCATATAATATATATGAAATAAGAGGATAGTAATTCAATTGATCCAACAAAGTCGAAGCTACTAATTTAAAGGATCCATAACATAAGCATATTGAAACTAAATAATCCGTAACGTAAGCATGAAATACATAAACAGCTGAACTAGCGTCGCCTACGTGGCCTCTGTGGCAATGCATCAGTGCTTGGAGTGTAATGCTGAGGCGGTCGTCGTGGCCTTTGACGTAGCATGTGTTGTTCCTCCTCAGGTGCTTCTTCCTCAGCTATGTCATCTGTATGAATCGAGCTCGGTACGAAATCTGGGCTGAGGTATGCTTCCAAATCCGCTGGCACCTGGCTGCTGAAGAGGTCCGTAGAGGGCCCTTGATCAGGATAAGAGGACGGTCCAGCATATTCACTGTACTGGTGAGGAGGTTCCTAGGTCATGGAGAATGGTGCATCATGCTCACCTCTATCCTCAAAATATCTTTGATCTTGAATATACAACTGCCTACGCAAACCACGACAAAGCTCTGTAATTGTATTTATGTCCCTCTGTTGCGATGTATCATCAGTACCATTAAAGTGTTGCTGCAAAGCTTGTTCAGTACCCAGGAAAAAATCCATCTGAATTAACAAAAGAGATATGTTAATATTTTGGAAGAAGGAAATTATTTCAAAAAATTAAAGCATATTAAATTTGAACTTACCAAAAGGCGCTCTAAGGGAGCTCTAGGATAGGCCGTTGTTGGAGGCTCAACAGGTGCCTTTAACATGTAAAGTGTTGCCCATGACTTGTACCAGTGTATGTACTGATGAATTGAGTAGGTGTTATGATGGTCCACTAAATCTCCTGTAACAATGAATCCACGCCTACTCTCCCATATTTCAATATGTGCTCGGTGGTACAACATCCAATCCATGTCAGGTTTCCCACGACCATCTACCCTCATAGTCTCATAATCATAATGATATGAAGGGACTGTTTGTGCAGACGCTAAAGGAGGATCCTGCGTCTGTTGGTCTTCAATATCACTACATTAAAATTATTATTAATCATTAATTAATCAATAAGATAAATTCGTACATATCTATTTCTTAAACATGATATAGGAAACTCACTAATGATGGACTTCTTCTATTGCTTCAAACCTTAAAGTATTAGCCACCTGAACCCTTTCAACTTGGGTTGAAGTACCAAATCTTTCTGAATTTGGAGGCCCAATATTATCTTCACTTACAATTTTTTCTTCGACATCGACATACATGATGAGAAATTCTGTTGCAGCTTGACATAATAAAACTTCACAAACATCATCATCTTCTACATGTGAAGCGACAAACTCGTTTCCCACAGGCACTCGACATACTAAATTCACAGAAAACTTTGTAGGATCATACTTCAGTGCTCTAAGTATCCTTAACTTAAGCTGCTCTAACTTTATATTTCTTGGCACATGTAACGGACGATTCCTACCCCAGAATAACTTAGTGCAAATATTTTATCAACATGTAACTCGCCTCCATACAGGAGCACGAAAGTTGCAGCACGTCCACTCATTATTCTGCTCGTACGTTCCACTAAAAAAAACAAAGAACAAATTCTTAATATATATTTATCTTAATTAATATTATCTCTAAATCATAATTTAACTACCAAAATATAGATTTAATTCAATTTATTTTATTTGTTTTTAATAAATTTTACTAAAACCAAACTGTTTTTTATAGCAGTTTTGTTTTTAATAAAATTTTCCATAAATTCTTTAAAATATAGTATATTACATAAATAACTATAATAAATATATTTTAAGAGATGTAAATCAATTATATTTTAAATTGTGTATATTCATATATTAATATTAAATCTATGTTTATATTCATGAAAAAAAAATAGAGAAAGTAAGCGTAGTTGGTCATTAGCTTGAGTTACTAGACCATGAATATAATAGTATAAAAGTATATAAGAGTAAAATAATTATATGAACTATACAATCTTTAAGTAATGTAGAGTTATATCCGCTCATTTGAAGCTTAAAAAAAATTAAATTTTATGTGAATTTTATGCTTTTATTTTATCATATGATTGTACAAATAATTATTAATTTTGCTCTCTTCTTGAAGAAGTATATTTAAATTCATGATTTTTTTTTTTTTTTGCTCAATCATTAAAATATATATATATATATTAATTTTAATTACAAATCAACTTTATTATTCAATATTCCCTTAATGTTCGCATTGGGGCCTAAACTATTCCATAAATGCAATTATATATATATTAATTTTCGCATTGGGGCCTAAACTATTCCACAAATTTTTTTTGCCCACTGTGACATTATAGTAATTATTAAGTATTAAACAATAAAACTAAAATATTTAAATTGGAAAAGAAGAGGACCTGTCATCTTTGAATTCTCCTCTAATTTCAACATGCGATTTAAATTTAAATTTGAAGGATTCAAAAGAATAAGCCGCACATATCTTCTACCCATTTTATATAAAATTTTTAACCCTAAAGAGAGCTTAGCTAAGCAAAAATGTAACATAAAAAAACCTACAAAACCACTTTGTAAATCACAAATATTTAAGGCTCTAAGCAAAATATGCAATAATCAACATAAATCTAACTAATTTAACATAAAAAATGCATAAAATAACTTCACATTACCTGATCCGGCGACGAACGGGTGGAGCAGCAAGCAGATCTCGAAATGGCGAAGAGGGAGAATGTCTGATCGGGAAAGGGAAAGGTGAATAAATTACTTAAGTCTAAGCTAAATGCAGAAATCTTAAGTTATGGCAAATAGATCTACAAAAAATTTCCACAAACAAAGAGATTCACAAAAAAAAAACTTGAGAAGTAGTTTGAAATTCATAAATCTTTCTTAATCTAACGAAAATACACAATAATCTACAAACAATGAACTAACTACACATAAAATGCATAAAAAAATCCCTTACCTTTGCTAGATCCGGCGACAGCAACCGCAAGCGAGCTGGGAAAAAATGGGGGAGAAGTGGGAGAGAAACAGATCGGGAAAGGGAAAGGTAAAGTTGCTGTATTTAACTCTAAGTCACCCGGTTAACTGGCGACTTACAAGTCGCCTGGTTAACGGGCGACTTACGTTAATTCATTTAAATTGCCACATCATCTGCCACGTGGTCCTTGGATTAAACCTAAGTCGCCTTTCAAACGAGCGACTTTGCCTATTTTTAAATTCTTTCTAAAACGTGCTTAATCTTACAGTTTAATTATTAATTATACTTAGTACGAAAATTTCCCCTTTATATTATGCCAGCTTAGAGAGTTTTTTTTTTTTTTAATTGCTCGTCTACAGTGAATAACTTTATTATTATTATTATTATTATTATTTATACAGTTAAGACAAATTCATACAAGCATCACATAAGCAAGACTAGAACACAAAATCATTTGATTGATAGTCAATACTCCCAACCAACAGATTAAGATAAATATTATTTGATTTTATTTTTACAAACAAATGATGAGTAATAAAATTGTCTGAAATATCCTTATAAAAATTTTAGTAAAAAAAATTAAAATTAAAATTATTTTTGTAGTAGTATAATATTAATTCATTACATTTATTTAAAGTATGACCCAAAAAATTTAAAATTTATTTTTATTATGTACAAGAATATTTACGATAATAAAATTAGAGTTGCATAATGATTCACACACAAATAGATAGGAAAAGCTCACAAGAGATGTGATAGTTTTTACATGAACAATTTAGTAAGGGAAAAATAATAGGTCTTAGCTAAGGTGAAGCAATTCACTATTTAGATTAAAATTATAGAAACTCAGCCTTCTCCATAATTATAAAAGACACGATTATAAATTTTTAATTATCGGATTTACCTCTTCTGAGAGTAGTTGAAAATATTGGAAAGGATATACATGATGATGGGGTGTTTGTGTTGGTTGATGGTTGGCAAAGACGATCAACAACTAAGGTTGTCAGGATTAGTTTGCAATGGTCAATGGTATTTTGGAGATTTAAGACGTCAAATTTGAGTAGCATAGGCCAACAAAGGGCAGAAGATGACAGTCGATCGAGTACTAAAGATCATATAACAGTTATTGAATGATGTCAGTACGAAACAATCCAAACGAACTTGTTATCAAGATAAATTTATTCAACGACGTTAGCTTTCGATAAAAAAAAAAAGCGGCAGCGGTGTGCTCCTAAGAGGTTAAATTGCAATTTTAACAAGGTAATCATGCCGATAGAAATAAAAATAAAATAAAATTATAATTATTCAGTCATCTTAAATAATATGTTACAACCTGCAGGTCAAATTAATGAGCACAGATTAAGAACACTATGGCATGATCCCATATTCACGCATGACTTAAAGCTTCAAATGGCACCCACACAAATTGCCACATGGCAAGTGGTGATCATGCCACGTGGCTCATGATTGTATTATTATAATCTAATATGAGCATGAATGAAGCTTTTACATAGTTTGTCGAGTCCATTTGAAGTGCAGCAGAAAAATAATAAAAATATAGAATTATCCTTGTTTAGTAAAAGTAGTCTTAATTATTTAAATAATTTAGTATTGAGCCAACTAGATTACATAAGAGCAATAATATTTTTATTGAGAAAATAGTGAACATCGTTTGATCTTGAAATTGTTTTCAATAATTAAAACATTCTAAAAATTATATTAGATTATATTATTGCTTGGTCTTTCCATCAAGTGCATGAGGTGCCGGCTTTTCATTTCTGTTTGATGTTATTGGCTGTAGAGCTGATCTTGGTCATTGCGTTTTGCCATTCCTCCGGTTTGACATCAATAAATAAAGGA
Organism: Dendrobium officinale; assembly: GCA_019514585.1. NCBI lineage: Eukaryota > Viridiplantae > Streptophyta > Magnoliopsida > Asparagales > Orchidaceae > Dendrobium > Dendrobium officinale. Next base: position 33,867,299 of record CM033698.1, read on the forward strand.
AAAGTAGTTTCCGAGAGCTCGGCTTCCCTTAGCATAAAGTGATGCATCAGATGTCCTGCGTGGCGCAATCATGGTCGTCCAATTGCAAAATCCTTTGATCACTACAAGTGCAGCTATTTCTACTGCTCGCCTTACTCTTTCTGCTTTTAACCTTTCTTCCATGCATGGATTTTGCCTCACAACCAGCTCTACTACCATTTAGCTTTCTCTCGTAGAAGATAGGTGCACCATTGCTTATGAAAACAAAGTAGGAGCTAAAGGATCATCCAAGGTCACTTCTTTTTAGATCGAGAAATACAAAATAAGTTCTTTAAGATAAATTTAGAAGGCTTTGATACGGAGGATTGCATTGCGTAAACCCGACGAGCTTCACTTGATTTCTCTGTTCTTTTTTCTTCTCATACTTATCCTTTGTTGTTTTCGTTCGTTCAGTTTCTCGCAATGGAGAACCACATTTGCAAAGTCTGTGGGCGAAGCTTTCCAACCGGAAGATCTCTTGGGGGTCACATGAAAACTCATGTTGTGCTGAGCTCTCTCGTGGATGACAAAGACAAGCCAGTCAGTATATATGGCCTTAGAGATAACCCAAAGAAGTCGCGTCGATTTGATGATGTGTGTCCGGAAAAGGAAAATGATGAAGTTGACGCCAAGAGAGCGAAGGTTTGCTCCTCATTGAATACTTCATTTGAGATGGTCAGAGATGAGCTCAAACATGATGACGATGATGAATTATGGAGCGGGGGAAGTTATGATGAGCAAGCCGATGAAATGCATAGCCAATCTAATAAGAAAGTTTCCTTAATTTCAATGTCAGTTAGCAAGAGGAGGAGAACACCAAATAAGGTTAAGAAAATCTCTATTTATTCTTCTTCTCCAGCTTTATCCTCGGAGTACGCGAATGAGGAAATGAATGCTGCTTTGTGTCTGTTGATGCTCTCAAGAGGCACTCATTCGATCAGAGATATACTAGATGAGATTCCTCCCATAATTGAACGTGGAAAGAAAGTTCACTCTTATCCTTCTGAAGATGAAGATCGACCATTCAAAAAGCCAAAGGTCTCATGTTTCAATAAAAAATTTGATCATGGCGATATTAGTTCTCATGTTCTAGATGTTGGAAAGGGGAGTTCATCAAAGCAATATGATTGTGAATCTGGAATGTATAAATTTTGCAAGAGAAATAAGTATGTGTGCACAATCTGCGACAAGAGCTTCCCTTCATATCAAGCACTTGGCGGCCACTGCTCAAGCCACCGAAAGATGAAATTAAAGAAGCTAACAAGGAATTGATTAATCTGGATTGTGATTCACAAACTGTTGGAAAATCTCCAGTGAATTTTGAAAGTTATAAGTGCTCAATTTGTGGCAAGGCTTTTCCAACTGGTCAAGCTTTAGGTGGTCACAAGAGATCGCATTTGGTTGAAGGAAGTAATCTGCTTCTGATGTTGTTTCTACTAGTACTAATGGTGTTCATTCCCAACCAACATGAGTGGAGATAGCGCAAAAGGTTTCTAAGCCAAATTCGATTGATCTCAGCCTGCCTACACTTTTAAAGACTATTAGGAAATTTCTAATGGATTAATATTGGATTTGAGGTGTCTGAATTATACAGTTTCTTCGATAAAGTTGCAGCCTTTCAACGTTCTTATTTATTTGTTGTTCAAATTTGAGGAGGCTACCCATTCATTTCATCCTCAGTTAAAGCTTTTGAGTGGTTCTGAGAATAATGATCTTCTGATGAAGCCGCATACATGAATTGCTTAGAAGTTTTGATGCAGATTGTAAATTTTTGTAGCACATTCTTTTTTCTTATTTATTTGATACGCTTTTTTTTTTCTTTTGCTTTTAAAAACTTTATTTGTAATAGTTGATGTATATTGTTGATAGTAATGATAAATTTCATAGATTTTAAGGCATGTGATGGTTGTAATATAAACTATTTAAAAACGTTTATGTTTCCTTTGATGAAGCAGATTAAATTTACTTAACCTTTTGGGCAACTGATGGATAAAATTTGATGATAGGCTGATGGAAAAAATTTGATGATAGACTTTTCAGCTCCAGGTCCCCTTTAAAGCAATCGATATTTTTTAAGAGATATTGATACTAAATTTTTGAAATTTTGGAGGGGACAAAAGGCCAAAAGAGTAAATATTTTTTATAAAAATTATATATGCACAAATAAAAATCTATGATATATAAAATATCTAAAAATTTTGGAGTTTAGCTCTATCCTCATATTTGAAGGCAACATTTAAATAATGATCAAATTTGTAAATAATTTTGGCCAAAAAATTAAAGAGCTCAACTCATCAATGAGCTCATAAGTCGAGTTTATCAAGTCAGGAGTTCGAGCATGAACATATGCTTGAGTTCTATGTTAAATGTGCTCGGGCTCGAGCTTAGTTTGGCTCTGCTTGAAAGCTCATTGAACCGCTCAATTAACTTAAAATATATTTACATATTAATTTAAATTAGTATTATATAATATATCTCAATAAATTTAAATTACTTAATATTAAAAATAAAATTAATTTAAAACTGTAAAATTAAGTTCAACAATTGAGTAAAGTTCGAGCATTTTGAAACGAGCTCGAGCAATCGCTCCAAGCACATGCCTATAAAGTTTTAAAAAAGTCGAACTTAAGCTTAGTAAACAAGCTCAAATTCGAGCTCAGCAAGAACCAAATAAGCTGAGCTCGATTAACCAGAATCTCAACTCGTTTACACCTCTATTCTATATATATTATATTGATACCCTATTAACTGATCATGGAAGGGAATTATTTTGTATTTCATTCTAAGTTAATTAAATTCATTCAATTGAGCATGTTCTCATTATTTTTTCCCTTTGAGACTTTTTGATTTTTCATATTATAAATTCTTGCATATTTTTAGCAATATCATTACCTTAATGGGTGATATAAAAATTTTTAATATTATCAAGATTATTTTGAAAATAATGAGCGATAAGTTATAATGTATGTGACTTAAACTTATAGCCTAAGATAAATAACCTCATACTGATTTTACTATGGTTTCATTTGGGACAGCTTTCTTACTGCTTCTTGAAGCAGCTTTTAAAAAATAGCAAAAAAACTATCCCAAATGAAGCCTATGATGATCGACATGAATCATCACTCTTTCAGGATAACAATCATTGACCCTGAGCTCTTCCTAATTATACACTTATTTATCAGAAACAAATATAAATTTGAAGAGTTACAGGTAATCTGACATTTATTGATGATATTTTTTTTAGATGCAAAATCTTTAGTGAGAGCTCGATAAGAAAATTATGTCTGACCAGTTTAATATAATTTAAATTAGAATATATTTAATACTGTTGTATATAAAAATTTTGTCATTTAAAATTAAAAATGACTTATTTAATATAATTTATATAAAAAATATATTGATTTATCTTTTTCCCTTTATCAAAAGGGAGGTGGGAGTAAAGTTGCACTAAGGTCTGGTTTTTTTTTTTTTTTTTTTTTTTTTTTTTTTTTTTTTTTTTTAAGTAGTTTTTTTCTATACAAATTTCCAATTAAAAAAAATGTACGGGAAATTTGCTTTAAAAAATTGTAAGAATGCTATAAATAGCGAAGCTTAATTTGCTTTTGTAAGTAGCCTAGACAGGAAGGACGGCGAACGCCGTCGAAGGAGGTGATAGGAAGGAACGTCGTCGAAGGAGGCGAGCAACTGGCGGTGAGAGGGACGGTGACTGTGAAGATGAAGAACGATGAGGAAATGTGACGAGGATGACAAGAAATTGAAGGACGTAGTTGAAGGAGACGATGACAGGGAAATGTCGTCAAAGGGATGTCTTGGGTACATTCTAACAGAATGGCGAGCAAATGAAAGACATAATGAGGATGCTAGTTTAGATAGAGGTGTTTGTAACAGATTTGCGAAAGATTTGTGATGGATTTGTGACGGATTTGAGAGAGATAATCTGCCACAAATCTGTCACAAAATAAATGATGCAAATATTTGTCGCAAATCTGCCACGATTTCAGAGATTTTTTTTTTGTCGTACTGTTCGCCACAAATCTGGCACAAATTGCTGACACTCCTATAGTGGAAGAGGGGAATATGAAGGATTATTTAATGAATATTTAATATTTATTAAGACCACGAGAAAAATGAATATAAAGCGTAAGGGTTACAAAGAGTGGAACACGAAAGGGTATTTAATGAATTTTGATGTGGTGCATTATAACCTTTATGTTCTTATGGGTCATTTTATCACTTGGTGCTTATGCAATATGCATTTCTGTTCGGAGACGCTAGCAATCACTCTTCTAATTTCTATTTAGGGAAAATTTTCACTCTAAGCAAGATTAAAAAGTTAATTAAGTAAATAAGCATACTTAAAAATAAAAAATAAAAGTAGGCATAATCACCCTTTTAATTGGTGACTTAGGCTGAGTAGACAGAGATGAGTCACGTAGCTGTTATCCATTAAGAAATAAGTGAAAAATTATCTTCATATACAAGTCGCATGTCTAACCGGCGACTTACAAGTAATATTTTATTAAAAAAAATAGAGCACATGGATAAAGGGTGCATTGGATTTAGAATGAAAAAAAAAAATTATAGAAATAGCAAGTATGAAACTTAAATTGACATTAAATTAAAAATAGTGTATATACAAAAAAGTTCTAATAATTTGTACTTTCAACATTTGAATTTTTTTCTCAGATTATCAAAATGGACTATATTTATCAACATTTGATTTTTTTTCAAAATAACAGTATAAATTATAGCATTAATTTTATTTTCGAATTATCCTTATGAAGAATTACTTTATTTTTCATTCAATTATGTCCTGTGCAATTATTTGGATTATTTTGTTTAAAAAATATCACTAAGAGCATAGGATCCTTATAACTCTCGTTTATTGTGCAATGACAATTCATTTCACAAGCATTACTCTATCCCATCAGATGACCTGTCAAGTTTTATTGTGTTATAGGACTGCATGTGATAGTTGAATATCATGACTCTCTCCTATTTAAAGAGTGTAAAGAAGAGACATGAAATATATTTGCAGAGATACTCGAGCTATTCATAATATTTTGGCCATATATAGAGAAGCTGAAAGGCGTTCCCAACAAAGAAATATTTGATGATGCAAGCTGAAAAATGCATGCTTGTACAGCACGAGCCGGTGACAGTCTGTTGGAGCAACAAGCGAATGTGAATGAGATCTTTAAGTGCTGCGTCCACGAATGGTCAGAAGATGAGGATGATTGCCTCTAGAATATGCATTCAGAGTTAATTAAGGTTAAACTTTAAACAAGCCTAAATCGCCCGTTTGACAAGCAATTTTAGCATGTATATAAATCACCCGTTAAATGAGCGACTATGCCTAATTTTAAATTTTAAAATAATGATACTTAATGTCCTAATTGTGTTTCTAATCATGCTTACTCCTAAAATTGCCCTTATATTTATAGTTTTATAGTACTATAGTAGCTTTTGCTCAGTTTGGGTTATTTTCAACAAGAAAATTAGCTCTCTTTATAGTATATATTCTTCCTTGAAAGAAGAACGCATGTTAGTTTTTAATCAATATAGATTTCTACTGTTATTCCTGTTACTATGCTTGTTTCTTTGTGCAACCTGCTTCTTCCACAGTATACCATATCGGAGTTGGTATCAGAGTCGGCGATTGGAAAGATGGAAGAAGGTAGTTAGCGTGTGTTGGTGGCTGAAGATCAAAGCCAGGAAGCTCTTTGGGTCACACATGCTGGAGTAGTTAAGCGGTTGGATGATATGTCCGCTGAGTTCACGAAGCTTGAGATTGAAGTTCAGCGAGCACTACAGGTAGGAGGAAATGACCCTTGACTGGAACGACTGAAAGTGCCAATAGCCACCCCGGGGACAAGACCGTTGGGGCATTTTAATAAGGACAAGCGGAGAGATCCCCTATTTGACATATCTCAGATTCTGATCAGGAGGAAAGGAGCTACATGCCGGATGTGTTCTCAGACTCAGATGGAGGTATTGTTGTCCATCGACCCCTCAAACCAGTGAAGTTGGGGGGCCATCAAGGAGAGTTCCGAGTAAAGCTGGATATACCATTCTTCGACGGGCGACTACACCTTGAAAATTATCTAGACTGGGAGTGGGTTGTCGAGAAAATTTTTTATTATATGGAGATAGAGCCGGACAAATAGGTTAAGTATGTAGCGTACAGATTAAAGGGGGCGCAAGCGCGTGGTGGTCGCAGTTGCTCTAGTTTAGGCAACATAAAGGTCGTAAACCTGTGCGAAGTAGGATTCAAATGAAGAAATTGTTACGATCACACTATTTAACAAAAGATTATGAGCAGTTATTATACCTAAAATATCAGCGTTTCGTCCAGGGTAATTGATCCGTGAGTAAGTACACAGAAGAATTCTATCATCTCTTTACTAGAAATGATTTGAATGAAATGACCAATTAGTTAGTGGTGAGGTATATTATTGGGTTGAAGGATTCTATACATGATAAATTGGAATTAAATTTTGTTTGGTTGTTATCCTAGGATGTGAACTTCGCACTTAAGGTGGAAATTCAACAAGCTCGTCAGTTCCGCAGTAATTCACATCGGAGTCACTCGACAGAGCAGCTCGTGGATACCGTCAGGTAAAAAGGCCATCTCACCAACTGATCAAAACCATGCCAGCTATGCAATTAAACCAACGGTGACAATAGATTTCAGAACAAACTCAAAGTCTAAACTAAGGACAATCCTTACCCAAGACCTCAAGTTATAAAATGCTTCCGATGCTTCCAACAAGGACACAAGTCTAATGAATGCCCCAATCGACAAAAATTACAAATGTTAGAAGCAGACGACCAAGAAATAGAGGGATAATAAGATGATGAACAACATACTGACTTTGAAGACATAATCAGTGATGAAGGAGAACCACTCCTGTGTGTCTTGGAGAAGCTCTTACTGGCTCCACAGAAGCAGAATAAATCCCAATGGCATGCAATACTTCCGACCAAATGTACTATAAGTGGTAAGGTGTGCGGTCGACTCATCGATAGTGTGTGTACGGAGAATGTGGTTTCTCGAGCAATTGTGCAAGCTTTATAGCTTAAAACATCAAAGAATCCACAACATTATAAAATAAGCTAGGTTAAGAAAGGCATGAATATTCTAGTATTGGAGATGTGTAAAGTTACTTTTTTTATTGGCAAACATTACACATGCGAGGTGCTCACATCATGAATGTTTGTCACTTGATACTAGGGAGACCGTGGCAATTCGACGTGGGCGCAATCTACGATGGGAGGGAAAACACCTACTCATTTGACTGGAACGGAGGAAATTGCGACTACTCTCTCAAGGCGTTGGGAGCACTATTCAAAGCAATGAGACTAAGGCTGTCATGCACGTAGTGCATGGAGCCACTCACTTTACCTCCTAGAAAGAGACATCCCTCATGTTAGCTTTGTTCATCCAGGAACGAACAACTTTTATTGTTTCCCTTACTACATATTCAAAAGTGGCTGATCTACTAAGCCAATTCCAAGATGTGGTGTCCGAGGCCTTGCCTATAGCTCTCCCACCATTACGTGTGTTGCAACATCAAGTTGACAGTGTGCTAGGAGTAGGGGTGTCAAATTTTGACACGACCCAAACCTGACCTGGAAAAATCCGGGTTAAGGTTGACCCAGATAGAAAACGGGCCGGGTTCGGGTTCGAAAATCTGACCCGATTTGAGTTTCGGGTCGGGTTGACCCGAAAACTCGAACTCGACCCTGAATTGACCCGAAAATTGTTGTTCCCATATATGATGCCGGTCGCTCTACCCGTGAAATGACCAAACATTATGAGCCTGCGATGCATTGAGTCGCTCAGAGCCTTAGTCCATCACTCTGTAATGCATCAGCCACGCGGTTCACTCCAGTTCGCCTCCATCGAGGCTATCGCCGTTGCTGCTGCATTATATTCCTCCTTTGACGACAAGAGCGCCTTAATCTTCCTTCGACGATGTTCTTTCCTATCAAATTAAAAATCAAGACAGTTGGCCAACTCGCCACCTCATCGAAACTAGAACTAGCGACGGGAGCTCGACGACGTTCCTTCATGTCGAATCGAAAATCCGTGTCAGGTCGGGTTGACCCGAACCCGAAGCGGGCCGGGTTCGGGTCCCAATAAATGACCCATCTTTACAAAAAGGTCGGATTCGGGTTGACCCGAATAGTGTCGGGTCAATTCTAGCTTATCGACCCGTGGTCGTGACCCAAAATTGACCCCCCTAGCCAGGAGTCACTCTCTCCAATCTTCCTCATTCTAAAATGAGCCTGAAAGAACATCATATCCTCCAACAAATTATAGAAGAGCTGTTGGAAAGCTGATTCAGCCGAGCCTTAGCCTGTGTGCGATTCCTGCTTTACTTGTGCCAACAAAAGACGACAGTTGGCGAATGTGCGTGGACAGTCGGGCCATTAATAAAAATAACTTTGAAATTTTGATTCACAGTACCTAGAGTGGAGGACTTATTGGAAAGGCTATCTGGAGCGAAGGTGTTCTCAAAGCTAGATCTCTCTTTCCGCTTTGAGACAAAATTAGCTGTACTTAAACTCATCTAAGTGTGAGTTCGCCGCCCCGCAAGTCTATTTTTGGGCTTTGTAATCTCGACAATATGCTTCGATGTTTGGTTCAAGAGCATCATAAGGTCTAGGATGACCTTTTGGGGCAAGCTGAGTTTGCCTACAATAGTATGTCGAATAGCTCAACTTGAAATTGCCTGTTTAGTATAGTCTGCTTCAGCATTGGATGAACAATTCTCTACCATACTCACTGACATCCGCAACAAACTTATTCAATCCAATATTAAGTACAAGCAAGCTGCGGACAAGCATCGTTGTGAACGGCTCTTCCGCCCTGGTGAGTTAGTCATGGTTTCCTTCGACGCGAACGGTTTCCCCCCGGAACCTACTCTAAATTGAGCTGGCGAAGAATTGGTCCTGTTGCAATTACCAAGAAAATCAACGACAACGTCTATATCGTTGATTTACCAACTGAGCTTAACACTTCATCCACTTTCAATGTTGCAGACATCTTCACCTATCATCCGACCAAGTCGGATTCTTCCGTTACTGGGGGAGAATGATGCGATGCATTATAACCTTATATTCCTATGGTTCATTTTATCACATGGTGCTTATACATTTATGTTCGGAAACATTAGCAGCCACTATTCTAATTTCTATTTATAATTTTATAGTACTATAGTAGCTTTTGCTTAGTTTGGGTTATTTTTAGCAAGAGAATTAGCTCTCTTGATTGTATATCTTCTTCCAGGAAAGAAGAACGCAAGTTTGTTTTTAATCAATACAGCTTTCTACTGTCATTCCTATTATTGTGCTTGTTTCTTTGTGATACATGCTTCTTCCAAAGTATACCATATCAAATTTGAAGGAAGACGGGGAAGCATTAGGGAATTCAAATGATTTCTTCATTTACTTACTTAAAATGAAAAATAATTACATAATAATTATTTTTAAATTATCAATTAATCATAGCAAGATAATAAAATCAAAGGTTAGGATTCTATTTGAATAATTAAAATAAAAAGCTAGAATTTTGTTTGAGAAGAAACTCAAGCTGGTTTTATAATAGTAGCAAAGATATTTGTCATAGTGGAATAATTTTTTTGTCAACATTAATTTTTTAACTATAAAAATAATTATCCCAGAAAATTGCATCACTAGCTAAGAAGTGCTTATTGGCATTCATATCTGTATTTAGAGAGTTTTTTTTTAATTGCTTTAGTCATTAGCAGAAGGTCAACAGGATATAGTAGCTCTTAATGCAAATTAGTGCTCATCTACAGTGAATAACTTTATTTTTATTATTATTATTATTTATATTTAGGCAGTTAAAACAAATTCATACAAGCATCACATAAGCAAGACTAGAACACAAAATCATTTGATTGGTAGTCAATACTCCCGACCAACAGATCAAGATAAAAATTATTTGATTTTATTTTTACAATCAAATGATGCGTAATAAAATTGTCTGAAATATCCTTATAAAAATTTTAGCAAAAAAAAATTAAAATTAAAATTTATTTTTGGAGTAGTATAATATTAATTCATTACATTTATTTAAAGTACGATCCAAAAAATTTAAAATTTATTTTTTTTATGTACAAGAATATTTACGATAATAAAATTAGAGTTGCATAATGATTCACACACAAATAGATAGGAAAAGCTCACAAGAGATGTGATAGTTTTTACATGAACAATTTAGTAAGGGAAAAATAATAGGTCTTAGCTAAGGTGAAGCAATTCACTATTTAGATTAAAATCATAGAAACTCAGCCTTCCCCATAATTATAAAAGACACGATTATAAAGTTTTAATTATCGGCTTTACCTATTGTGAGAGTAGTTGAAAATATTGGAGAAGATATACATGATTATGGGTGTCTGTGTTAGTTGATGGTCGGCAAAGACGATTAACTAAGGTTGTCAGGATTAGTTTGCAATGACCAATGGTATTTTGGAGATTTTAGACGTCAAATTTGAGTAGCATAAGCCAACAAAGGGCAGGAGATGACGGTCGAGTACTAAAGATTAGATAACAGTTATTGAGTGATGTCAGTACGGAACAATCCAAACGAACTTATTATCAAGATAAATTTATTCAACGATGTTAGCTTTCGATAAAAAATAGAAAGCGGCAGCGGTGTGCTCCTAAGAGGTTAAATTACAATTTTAACAAGGTAATCATGCCGATAGAAATAAAAATAAAATAAAATTATAATTATTCAGTCATCTTAAATAATATGTTACAACCTAAACCCTAAACCCTAAATGCATGATTTACAGCTTCAAATGGCACCCACACAATTGCCATATGGCAAATGGTGATCATGCCACGTGGCACATGATTGTATTATTATAGTCTAATATGGGCATGAATGAAGTTTTTACTTAGTTGTCGGGACCATTTGAAGTGCAGCAGAAAAATATTAAAAATATATAATTATCCTTGTTTATTAAAAGTAGTCTTAATTATTTAAATAATTTAGTATTGAACCAACTAGATTACGTAAGAGAAATAGTATTTCTATTGAGAAAATAGTGAACATAGTTTGTTGTTGAAATTATTTTCAATAATTAAAACATTCTAAAAATTATATTAGATTATATTATTGCTTGGTCTTTCCATCAAGTGCATGAGGTTCCCTCTGATAAATATGTATACACAGTGAAACTTCAATATAGCTTCATATGAAGGAATGAAGAAAACTCTTCACATAAATATGCTTCTTCTTGTTCATTACTTCCTGCATTTCTAACCTCTATTTTGCAAAAATCTTCATGGTATCAGAGCTTCCAGGCATTACCACAATAGCTGCTCAACTCTATGGCTGACAGTCAAATCTCCTCAACACCTCAAACTACTCCATCCGCAGTTGCTGCAGTTGATTTCACCATTCCTGCACCTCTGAAGTTCATCATCTCCAATATAAAGCACATTGTCAACATTCAACTCAATAGTGACAATCATACCATATGGAAACTTCAGGTTCTTAAAATTTTCTCTGCAAATGGGTTTGAAGGATTCATTACTGGCACAGAAATCTGTCCATCGATGCTTATTTCTTCCTCCAGTGGCATTATAACTCCCAACCCAAAGAATCAAATATGGCAATTAACTGATCAAAATCTTGCGGCAGCGCTATACTCCACTATATCACCGAGTATTCTACCGTATGTTATAACCTTGCAAACCACTCATGAGATCTGGGATACACTTGAAAAATGACTCCAACCAACAAATCATTCACGAGTTATTCAACTCAAGAATGAACTGTATCGCATTGAGATGAAGGACCAATCTGTTAATCAATACCTAGCTCAAGTAAAGGCTCTAGTGGACAACATAGCGGCAGCTGGGTCAATTTTAGATCCAGAGGATATCATTGTTGAAACTTAATATAATAGCAATGTCATAAAATTGCTAAATTAATATCAGAACAAAATTAAGGCGTTATTATGGTAATTTTAATGCAAAAGGGTTAAGATCAAAGATGAATGCGATGTTTGATTTGTGAATGATTAAAATAATTAGAACATCGCATCACAATATCAGTTTGAAATTGAAACTTGCCAAAAGAATTTTTCTGCGTATTTGGATGCATTTGATAAAGATTTGATCATAAACCTTAAGCTATTTATTTCCTACTCAACTGCCCATTGTCACTAACCTTTGCTAGCCAAGCACAAAGGGCTATAAGAGTGATGTCAAAGCATATTTTGGAATGGAAGCAGCAAATGTTAAATGTATGGGGATCTTTAAACTCTTTTTAGACGCTTACAGATAACAATGTCTGTAAGTCTTGTCTAAATAATCATCTGTAATTTTTGTCTAAATAATCATCACATCAAGAATAAATTATAAGCTGGGATATTGTTTGAAATCCCAACTCAAGAAACAAATCATCAAACACCTTATGGGCACTTGGATAAGTCTTCTCATTCTCAAGCTTTACAAAGAGAATGACATAGATACGTTCAGGCAAGCATCATAATAATTCAGCATAATGAAAATAAAAGTTGAAATTGGCATGTAATCATGCCACATCACCATGGTGTAACAACTCAGCAGCATTTTTTTTTTAGAAAAGATATAAACAATCAATAATCTACCAAGGAAAAATGAGAACGTGCCAAGCTTTATATGTATGTGGCGATAAAAATAAATAAATACATATGAGGAAGAAATAAAAATAAAAATTCAAATGAAACTGAAGCACGTTATTGCATTGCCCACGAACCACGTTGCCTCCACGTCGTTGGAATAACTGTTATTTCAATGCATAAAAGAACGAAATAACTGAAGGGGAAGAGGTTACGCACAGAGAAATTGAGTTAAAGTTTTCCGATTCTGTTTTTCTCACGCTCTCGGAAACGCAGATAGAGAAAGAAGAAGTTTTCAGAAGACTCACCTCAGAAGAACGAAGCCCTCTTCCGATCTCCCTCTCGTTCGCACATAGAATCCGTCTCCTTGTGATTCGCTGCTCTGTTTTTTGACTCTAACCTCGCCGGACGACCCTACAGCCATAGTCAACGTCGACCTTATCGCCTTGCCCTAGCATCGAAGCCGCCTCTCTCGCACAGAGGAATAAGCCGACCTCCTACTCCAACCTGAACCGCCGCCGACCTCCTGCTCCGGCTTAAACCGCCGCCGACGAAGCCGCCGAGAGTTGCCTCCTTGCGTGCGTGGCTCCGCCTCCTTGCCCGATCGGGCCCTGTTCTTCTTCCCGATTCTTGCCTTTTCTCATTTTTTTATATATTATATAAGATATATTATATAATATAGTATATATTATAATATATAACATATGATATATGTACATATATATATAATATTATATTATATGTATATTATATAATATATTATAATATATATAATAAAATAAAATAAAACAAAGAGAGAGAGAGAAAAAAAATGAGAGAATTTTCAAACAGAATATGAAATAAATTGTCGGCAACCACTACAGTCAACAATTGGAGCTTCTGAAGATCAATTCCGGGGCCTGTCAACGCCTCGAAACCCTCGGCCGTCGATTCGCTCCGGCCGGGCGGACTTGAAAGGGCAAATACCCTCCTTACCTCCCGGCGCCGGGGAGGTGACGCCGGAAGGCTGCTGAAATATACTTGGAAATTTGGGATTTAGTCAAATCTTCAACAAGCAAACGACATCCAAAATATTAGTAACCAATGATCATCAATTGGAGCTTCATAACACGAATTCCAGGGCCTGTCAACGCCTCGAAGCCCTCGGCCGTTGATTCGCTCCGGCCGGGCAGACTTAAAAAGGCAAATGCCCTCCTTACCTCCCGGCGCCGGGGAGGTGACGCCGAAAGGCTGCCAAAATTTTCTAAAAAAAAAATTTAGGAGTTAACTAATTTTTTGGAAGATTGGAAAATGTTCAAATGCTCATTTAATTTTAAAATAATTATAATATTAATTATTTGATAAATTAAAATAAAAAAAGGGATATCCAATCAAGTATTGGCAAACAACTACGATCTTTATCTAAGCATTGGCAACCATTCAATCTGCAACCAGCGATCATCAAAGTTTCTGAAGATCAAATCTCCTCGCCGTTGATTCGCTCCGGTCGAGTCGAGCCATTCTCTTACCTCCCGGCATCGGGGAGGGGACGCCGGAAGGTTGCCGAAATTTACTAAAAAAATTCTAGACTTGAAAATTTTTTTTTATAAATTTAAAATAATTATAATATTAATTATTTGATAAATTTATAAAAAAAAGGAGAGACAAATATATATATTGAGCAAATCTATTAAGAATGTCTCAAATACAAATGCTCTCCAACAAACTCTCTGTCCCTCAGCAGTAACATAAAACTGTATCTATTTGTGGGCTCCCTGAATTGATGCAAGTACCACGTACCTACAAGTAAACAGACAAATGTCAGCACAATCACGAATAAAAATCAATACTGAAAAAGTATAATTCTAACTACTATACATAGAACAAAGTGCTAGAAAGCAAATAGAATAATAAACTATTGTAGTAAAAACAAACTACAAGCACAAAACAAGACACTAATAGTAGTGTCGAGGGAATAAAAGCGTCTAAAGCTATGCCCCAACTAATATGAATTCTATAGGTTACTTCTAACAGGAGTAGTAAATCCTATAAACAATTCTTTCACTAAATATAGATTTATTAAGCGAAACAATAAATTCCTAAAATTCCTTTGGCTACTTTCAATGAAAGCCGTAAGTCCAGTCTTTAGGGGTAATAGTTAGATAGCTACCTAGCTCTAGACCCCTTAATAGGGCCTCTTAGCCTATAAAACTAAGTTGTAAGACCCTCCATTTGGGCTACTTCTAAGAGAAACAGTAAGACCTGCTTGTTAGAGAACTTTTAAAATGAACGACCCTAAAACCAACACTCAAATCCTTAATTAGGCATCTTAGCCTATAGGGCTAAGTTGTTAGACCCATTATTAGGGCTACTTCTAAGTGAAGCGGTAAGACCCGTATGTTAGGGAAGTTCTAAGTGAACGAACCTAAACCCAAAACTCAAACAAATTAATGGTCCACCTCTAATAGAGGCCGTAAATCCCACTATCAAGGCCACTTTCAAATGAAAGCCATAAGCCCTTATCCAAATCAAATCATACGGGCATCTTAGCCTATATGACTAAGTTGTAAGACCCACCATTTAGGCTACTTCTAAGTGAAGCAGTAAGACCCATATGTTAGGAAACTTCTAAATGAACAACCCTATAATCAAAAATAACTAAATCACTTGGGCATCTTAGTCTATAGGACTAAGTTGTAAGACTCGCCATACGGGCTACTTCTAAGTGAAGCAGTAAGACCCATGAGTTAGGAAAGTTCTAAAACGAACGATTCTATAACCAAAACCTAAATCCTTTTTTTTCGGGCATCTTAGCCTATAGGACTAAGTTGTAAGACCCACCATTTGGGCTACTTCTAAGTGAAGCAGAAAGACCCACATGTTAGAAAACTTCTAAATGAACAACCTTATAATCAAAAATAACTAAATCACTTGGGCATCTTAGTCTATAGGACTAAATTGTAAGACCGCCATACAGGCTACTTCTAAGTGAAGCAGTAAGACCCATGAGTTAGGAAAGTTCTAAAACGAACGACTATATAACCAAAACCTAAATCCTTTTTTTTCGGGCATCTTAGCCTATAGGACTAAGTTGTAAGACCCACCATTTGGGCTACTTCTTAGTGAAGCAGTAAGACCCACATGTTAGGAAACTTTTAAATGAACAACCCTATAATAAAAAATAACTAAATCACTTGGGCATCTTAGTCTATAGGACTAAGTTGTAAGACCCGCCATACGGGCTACTTCTAAGTGAAGCAGTAAGACCCATGAGTTAGGAAAGTTCTAAAACGAACGACTCTATAACCAAAACCTAAATCCTTTTTGGGCATCTTAGCCTATATGGATAAGTTGTAAGACCCGCTATTTGGGCTACTTCTAAGTGAAGCAGTAAGACCCATGTGTTAGGGAAGTTCTAAAAGAACAACCTTATAACCCAAAAACTCAAATCCCTTTGGGACACTTAGCTTATGGGGCTTGGTCGTAAGACCCATCACTAGGCAACTTCTAAGGAAGCATAAGACCTATCCAACCAAAAATTCTTTGGGCAACTCCTAATTGGAGCCGTAAGCCCCAAACTAAACAAATTAACGGGCAACTTCTAAGGAAGCCATAAGCCCCAACCCAAACTAAACTAAACTAAACTAAAATTCATATATCTCTACTTCAGTCTATTCGGGATCCCTAAGAGGAGGCAACCCATGGTTGCTAATCAGATTCCCTGGACACTACAACCAATGGTTGTTAGTGTTGATAGATTGAATCCACGGTATGACCGGGATGACAGAACCATGGGATCTTGATCGGGTGTACCTTCATCTCCCCATAACTAAATTTAAATCTATGTTGTACATTCACACACTTCTTGTACAAATCTAAGTATATTTCATCCTTAATCGAGAGTGCTCTCCTAATGCGTTAGGAGGAGTAATTAACTATGAGGGCTTGCGTTCATAGGAAGTAGAACTCAGATCTAATAAACCCTGACACTACTAACAGAGGAAATCTAGTTAATTGTTAAATTCAATCTACCTCTAGAAAAATTAAAGATAACCCATAAGTTCGTGAGAGCGGGGTTCGCATTTTTTTCTTTTTAAAATTAAGATGATTTTTCTGGAGCGAACAATCATTCTACACACGTTGAATGGGCTGCCCTCATCCTACAATGCGTTCAAAATTGCCATATGCACCCGACCCTCCAACATCCCATTGGACGAACTATACTCACTTTTACTGAGTGAAGAGATCAACATATAGAATGATCAATCCAAAGAAGTCGTTGCTCCCCATGATTCTACCGCACTAGCTGCTTTCAAAAATCCCAACAATAGATATCTCTCTGGTGATCAAACCAGAGCAAATCGTGGAAGACCCACTAGAACCAGAACTTCCTCTCAACGATCCTTCAACAATACAGATCGTCCACCATGCAACTTCAACAGAGATGCTGCTGCTCCTCAAGTGATCTGCTAAATCTATAACAAAGTAGAACATTCAGCTGCACAATGTTGGCACCGCACCAACCTTCAATATACGCCACCCGTGCCACCTACTCAGTGCAGTTTCTTCACGACACAGCAACCCAGCTCTCCACCTGATTGGTATCTGGATTCTAAAGCCACTTCCCATCTCACCTCAGACCCGCTCCAACTCCAATACTCTCAGCCATACATTGGGAATGGCAGCATCTCCATAGCTAATGGCTCAACACTTCCGATCCAATCCACAGGACAAGGACTTATTCCCCTACCCAACACTCCACGTAAGCTCCTATTACAAAAACTCTTGCACACTCCATCTCTTACCCACAATCTATTGTCCATTCATAAACTTACAACTGACAATAATTGCTCGATCTGTTTTGACATGTTCGGATTCACCATAAAGGGCAATCAGAACAATCAAACTATCCTTAAAGGTCAAAATCGTGATGATCTCTACACCATTCCCTCTCAACCACAATCAACCCTTCATACTTCTCAGCTATCTACATCTACATGGCATGCTCGTTTGGGACATCCACATTTCCAACTACTACAGCAATTAGCTAGGAAAATACCCACTTTATATATTTCCAGCTCTACCTCTTTTCGTTGCAACTCTTGTAATATGGCCAAAAGCCATAAACTATCTTTCAATGTTAATGAAAAGAAAAAGTTAGCTCCATTCGCTCTTGTTCACTTAGATGTCTGGGTCTTGCACCCATCTCCTCTTTGAATGGTTATTATTATTACGTTGTCTTTATAGATGATCACACTCAATTTTCCTGGTTATACCCAATGCGTACGAAAGTCGAAACTCCTCTAAAATTTCAGCATTTTCTACAACTCATACAAACTCAATTTAATACCACAATAAAGACATTTCAATCAGATGGTGGTGGTGAATACCAATCCACCAAATTCAAAATATTCCTCTCACATCATGGCATTCATCATCAAATGAGTTGTCCCTATATACCTGAGCAAAATGGCATTGCTGAAAGAAAACAACGTCACCTCATTGAAACCACTCGTACACTACTTCATGCAGCTCATTTACCCTAAAATTTTGGATAGAAGATCTCCTTAAAGCAAACTATCTCATTAATTGGTTTCCATCCAAAACACTTCAATTCAATAATCCTTACCACCTCTTACACAACAAAGAGCCTTCCTATGCACATCTCAAAACCTTTGGCTGTCTATGTTATCCGTGGCTTCGACCACTATCACCTACTAAACTCCATCCACGATCAGCCCAATGCATCTTCGTTGGATACTCATCCACACATAAAGTCTATCATCGCTTCAATCTCCAAACAGGAAAAATACACATCTTCAGAAATGTAATTTTTCAAGAAGATATCTTTCCCTACATGAATAACAACTCAACAGTTCCCAATCATTCTCCTTCACCTAAAGTCTCTCCTCTTACACTCATACACATCTCCACTATACCAACTACATCTCTCAATCCTGTCACTACAATTCCCACCTCAAATATTACACAACCACTGTCTTCACCAGAATCTTTTAACACTGCCATTGCCATGTAATATCAGTTTTTGCTCCAGGTTCGTCCGGACGAAGTCGGATCGTCCGGGACGATCGGTACAGGTTGTGCAGAGAAAATCATGTTTGGCTGTATGGTTCGTCTGGACGAAATCAGGATCGTCTGGACGAAAATAAGTCAGAGAACCCTTCGCCGGGGACGATATTTGATTTTCGTCTGGACGAAATAATTCTCTCCATGGATCGTCCGGTACGAAGCTCGATCGTCCAGGACGATCAGTCTGGATATATATAGAAATGAGATATTTTGAAGAGAGAGAAAAAGTTGAGGAGAGAGAAAAACGAAGGAAAAAGTGAAAAAGTGGATTTTCGGGTGACGCCGAGCTGTTTTCGTCCGAAGAGACTGTTGAGGAAATTGCTGTACGCAAGGTAAGGCACAATCCGACTTTCTCAATTTTCAGAACCATCGAGTTTGGCGGTATTATCTGTCCGGAATTAAGTTTTGTTCGAGATTTTCGTCCGTAATTTCCGACTGGTTTAGTTTCTACCGCGTAACTTTCTGTATTTTGTTGAAGTGCCGAGTGTGCACATTTTGGTTATTTTTTTAAGATTTTTGTCCGGGTATTTTTGATTCGACTGTGTTTTTAGTCGACTGGATTTTTCTGTGAACTTGGAAATTATCTGTGCAGTAGAATGAATGTTCTAAAATGTTGATATCTATATTCTGTGCGAATTTGGTGAAATTTGATTTTTCAGGAAAATTGTGTAAATTCTGTATACTGCCGTTGTGCTGCCCGATTTTTGAGTAATTTCTGTTTTGTCCGGAAATCTTCTGAATTGATATGCTATCTGTATATGCTATATAAAGGGAGTTATAAGGGGCCTGGATCCTATGAGATTCAGTTAGTGTATGGGAATTCTGAAATGAGCTCAATATGAAATCTGATATCTGTTCTGTTCCGGATCCGAGGAAACAATCTGTTTAGGTGCTATATGCACTATATATGTATTCTGGTGCTATAAGCACATCTGATCTGATCTGTTTTGGTGCCGTGAGCACAAAGGGAGACATAAGTGGCCTGGATCCTATGAGATTCAGTCAGTGTCAGGGAATTTAGCTATTAATTAAATATCTAATATCTGCTATATGATTCTGATATGATTTGTTCTGTTCCGATATGATCTGTATGATTCTGATTCTGTTGATCTGATGTGTCTGATCTGTTATGTTTCTGATTTGATACAACTTCTGTTTCCGTACAGTTTTGTTGATTTGATATCTGTCCGAATCTGTTTCGATTCTGTACGGATTTGTTTGCTGTGTTGGTTTTGAGATTCTGAGGATTTTGATTGGAGGTTTGTTGCTTTACTGAGCTGTTGAGCTCACCCTTGCTTTCTGGTGATTTTCAGGTTCTGGGAAAGGCAAGGAAGTCCAGGATTAGTTCAGAGTCTGATCAGTATATGTACTTTTGTACTTTTGGTTTTTGTACAGTCATGGCTTTTCTGTTCTGTCTTTCTTTCTGTCGAAAGCCATGTACTGTTCTGTAGATGATTGTTTTGAGGAAATGAAATCGGATAGATGTTTTGTTCCGCTGCATTTGATGATACATAGTAGCTCTGTGTTTGTTAGTCTGTGTGAATTAATTATTTGGAAGATTCAGTTCCGAACCAAATTCCAAAGCTAGATCCTGGTTAGTGCAGCTCCGTCGCGATCCAGCGCGGGCGGGATCCGTCTCGTCTCGGGTCGGGTCGTGACAAGCTTTTTTTTTGTATCAGAGCAATGGTTTTGGAATTTGAGAATTTTGTGAAATAGAGCTATAGGAAGTGATCAGTATGTTTGTCTGGGGGGTAATTTTGATTTGTTTGGCTTTTTATTTTTGTTGTTTTCGTGATAGTTTTTTCGGATTTTCTGGATTTTTCTGTATGGATCAGCCAGACCCAGACATGACAGATGGTCAGAGTGCCGATCAGGCAGCACCAGTGGGGAGTACAGCCCTAGTGGTCGGTGCTGATACGCTTTCTCAGTTTGCTTTGCAGGTTGCTCAGATGATGAGCGAGACTCAGAGTAGAGCTTCTACTGTCAGATCTAATGACCTGGATAGACATTTGCAGTTGTTTTTGAGGTTGAAACCTCCGAGGTTTGAGGGCGCTGTTGAGCCCAGAGCTGCTGAAGAGTGGCTGAGGAGAGTGGAGAAGACCTTTGACGGGATGCAGTGTCCGTCAGACAGGAAGGTACCGTTAGCAGTTTTTCTGTTAGACGGAGAGGCTGAGCACTGGTGGGACGGCCAGCAGGCAGCCAGATTTCAGGGTAGACTGAACTCTTTGATTACTTGGGAAGAGTTCACTGAGGTATTCCGAGATTCGTTTGTTCCCCCTTCTGCACGACAACAGATGCAGAAGAACTTTCTGAGGCTTGTTCAGGGGAGCAAGACGGTGATGCAGTACGAGGCTGAGTTTACTGCATTAGCCAGGTACGCTCCGCAGCTGGTTAGCACTTCTGCTGAGAGATGTTACAGATTTCTGAGGGGATTGCGAGATACCTTGAGGCAGCCCCTGATACCATTCCGGATTACTGATTTCTCCGAGCTTGTGGAGCGAGCTCGATTGATAGAGAACGACTTGATGGCTACTCAGCAGCGGTGGACTGCGAGTAGGAAGAGGTTTGGAGGCGAGGCATCTGGCAGTGGTTCCTCCGGAAAGAGGAGATTTGTTTCCGGTTCTGGATCTGGAGATTCCAGAAGGAGCGGAGGATCGTCTGGTACTGTAACCAGTACGACGAGTTCGGGGTCAGTCAGTTCGGCACCTGTGTGCCAGAACTGTGGACGGCGACACTTCGGCCAATGTTATAGGATGGCTGGTCTGTGCTTCCGATGTGGTCAGTCAGGACATCGGATTGCAAAGTGTCCGCAGATGGGATTTGATCAGCGATCTGAGGGCTTTGTCAGACCTGCCGGTTCAGCAGGAAGACCGAGGACTGTTCCTCCTCGCCTGAGGGATTTGCTGGAAGAGGTGGTGGTTCTAGTTCTGCACCACGGAGACCACCTACTGTTCAGAGGGAGCAGAGTAGTTCCGTTGCTTCAGCTCCTGTTCCAGTTCAGCCACGAGTTTACAGCTTGAGTCAGCAGGAGGCTCGAGATGCTCCCGATGTTGTGACAGGTACGATTTACATTTCTGATCAGCCCTGTCGTGTTTTGTTTGACTCTGGAGCGAGTCATTCTTTTCTGTCCGAGCACTATTTTGAGGCTTTACGTTTGGATTCCCTTTTACTTCCGGTTTCTTTGTCTGTGATTTTACCGGC
This sequence comes from Dendrobium officinale, assembly GCA_019514585.1. NCBI lineage: Eukaryota > Viridiplantae > Streptophyta > Magnoliopsida > Asparagales > Orchidaceae > Dendrobium > Dendrobium officinale. The sequence goes on from CM033698.1 coordinate 33,889,237, forward strand.
TGTGAATCCTTTGATTGCTCGGCAATTTTGTTTGTGTGAGATCGAGATTGCTGGCAAGAAGTGGAAATCAAGTTTAATTCGGTTGCCGATTTCATCGTATGATGTAATTCTGGGCATGGATTGGTTGAGTCAGTATGAAGCCCAGATAGACTGTCTGAAGAAGCAAGTGAGTTTGCTTATGACTGGAGAAAGAGTTGTATTTCAGGGATTACGAGGTGTTCTCTCCAGTCTGATTTCTGTATTGGAAGTGAACAGGATGTGGAAGAAGGGATGCCCAGTGTTTTTGGCTTCGGTGCGGGATTTGAACCTAGAGGTTGGTTCTGTTTCTGAGATCCCTGTGGTACGGGAGTTTGCTGATATTTTTCCTGAGGAGCTGGTTGGTTTACCTCCGGATAGAGATGTGGAGTTCTCTATCGATATTTTTCCGGGTACCGCTCCGATATCGAAAGCTCCGTACAGGATGGCACCGAAAGAACTTTCTGAGTTGAAAGTTCAGCTTCAAGAGTTGGTTGATAGAGGTTTTGTGCGCCCTAGTGTTTCGCCCTGGGGAGCACCTGTTCTGTTTGTGAAGAAGAAGGACGGTACACTCCGTATGTGTATCGATTACAGAGATTTGAACAAGGTCACGATCAAGAACAAGTATCCTTTGCCTCGGATTGACGACTTGTTTGATCAGCTTTCCGGATCTTCAGTATTTTCGAAGATTGATTTGCGATCCGGATATTATCAGGTGAAGGTGAAGGAAGCTGATGTGGTGAAGACAGCTTTTAGTACTCGGTACGGGCACTATGAGTTTTTGGTTATGCCTTTTGGGGTAACCAACGCGCCTGCTATTTTCATGGATCTGATGAACCGAGTATTCAGGGAGTATCTGGATCAGTTTGTGATCGTCTTCATTGACGATATTCTGGTATATTCTGCATCTGAGGATGATCATGCCAGACATTTGAGGATTATGTTAGAGACTTTGAGGCGGCATCAGCTGTATGCCAAGTTCTCCAAGTGTGAATTCTGGCTGAAGAGCATTTCTTTTCTGGGGCATGTGATTAGCATAGAAGGCATTTCTGTAGATCCCCAGAAGATTCAGGCAGTTGCTAATTGGCCAAGGCCGACTACGGTATTTGAGGTACGTAGTTTCTTGGGCATGGCTGGATATTATAGGAAATTTGTGAAGGGATTTTCACAGATTTCGACGCCTCTGACGAGACTGACTCAGAAGTCAGTACCTTTTGTTTGGACACCGGAGTGTGAGGCGAGTTTTCAGCGATTGAAGGATTGTTTGACTTCAGCTCCAGTGTTAGCACTTCCGTCAGGTACGGAAGGTTTTCAGGTGTTCAGTGATGCTTCACTGAAAGGACTGGGATGTGTCCTGATGCAGCATGGTCAGGTAATTTCTTATGCTTCTGGACAGTTAAAGCCACATGAGAAGAATTACCCGACGCATGATCTGGAGTTAGCTGCAGTTGTTTTTGCTTTGAAGATTTGGCGTCATTACCTGTATGGCGTCAGATGTGAGATTTTCACTGATCATAAGAGCCTGAAGTATATTTTTACTCAGAAGGATCTGAATCTGAGACAAAGAAGGTGGCTCGAGTTGATCAAAGATTATGATTTAACTATTCAGTATCAGCCTGGTAAGGCTAATGTGGTAGCAGATGCCTTGAGCAGGAAGTCTTCTGGATTATCAGGTATTCAGCTTACTTGTGATGACTTTCTAATTCGTGATATGGAGCGTTTGCAGTTGGAAGTGATTTCCTCCAGTGGTTTGGAGTTGGCTCAGATGAGTATTCGGTCTACTTTGGAAACAAGGATTCAAGAAGCCCAGAAGTCAGATTCTGATTATTCGAAGTTGATTGCTCAGATTGGATCTGGTAAGACTCCTGAACTTCGAATTTCTGATTCTGGTGCTATTTTCTGTAAGAACAGGTTGTGGGTACCTGTGTTTGGAGACTTGAGGCAGGAGATTCTGTATGAATCTCATCATTCAGGCTACACTGTACATCCAGGCAGTGGTAAGATGTACGCTGATATGAAGCTTTTGTTCTGGTGGCCTGGGATGAAGAAAGATGTAGTAGAGTTTGTGTCGAGATGCGAAGCCTGTCAGTTGATAAAGGCAGAGCATCAGCGACCAGGTGGATTGTTGCAGTCGTTGCCTATCCCTGAGTGGAAATGGGAGGAGGTAACGATGGATTTTGCGATGGGTTTCCCTCGATCTAGACAAGGGCACGACGCTATTTGGGTGGTTGTAGATCGATTGACGAAGTCAGCCCATTTTCTTCCGATCAGACAGACGGATTCAGTTGATCGCTTGGCACAGATATATGTGAAAGAGATAGTCAGATTGCACGGTGTGCCTCGTGTGATCGTATCTGATCGAGATGGACGTTTTACTTCCAGACTTTGGAAAGGCATTCAGCAAGGCTTGGGTACAAAACTGCATTTTAGTACAGCCTTTCATCCTCAGACCGATGGACAGTCTGAGAGGACTATTCAGGTACTGGAAGATCTGTTAAGACTTTGTGTTCTGGACTTTAGCGGAAGCTGGGAAGATCATATTCCGCTGATTGAGTTTGCCTATAACAACAATTTTCAGTGCAGTATCGGTATGGCACCGTACGAAGCTTTGTATGGCAGGAAGTGCCGTACTCCTTTGACTCTAACGGAGGTCGGAGATAGGCAGGCTTTGGGAGCCACTTTTGCTGATGAAACTGCTCAGAAGATCAATTTGATAAGAGAAAGATTGAAAGCTGCTCAAGATCGACAGCAGAAGTATTACAATCAGAAGCACAGATTTGTAGAGTTTCAGGTTGGTGACTTTGTGTATGTCAAAGTCAGCCCGATGAAGGGTGTGAGCAGATTTGGTCAGGTGAGCAAGCTTAGTCCGAGGTATGTTGGACCTTTTGAAATCCTGGAAAGGATTAAAAAAGCTGCTTACAAATTGATGCTTTCTGATTCGATGTCTGATGTGCATAATGTGTTTCACGTATCCACTCTGAGGAAGTGGGTATCCGACTCTGGGAAGAAAGTATCTGCTGATGAGGTTGAGATTCAGGAGAATCTGGCGTACAAAAAAGAGCCAGAGTTAATTTTGGCATACGACGTACGAAAGCTAAGAAGTAAACAGATTCCAATGGTTAAAGTCCAGTGGAAGCACCGTACTGCACGGGAAGCCACTTGGGAGAAGGAGTCTGACATGAGACGGTTGTACCCATACTTGTTTTGACTGAGTTTGGACTGGATAATGTCGAGGACGACATTTTTTTTAAGTTGGGGAGATTGTAATATCAGTTTTTGCTCCAGGTTCGTCCGGACGAAGTCGGATCGTCCGGGACGATCGGTACAGGTTGTGCAGAGAAAATCATGTTTAGCTGTATGGTTCGTCTGGACGAAATCAGGATCGTCTGGACGAAAATAAGTCAGAGAACCCTTCGTCGGGGACGATATTTGATTTTCGTCTGGACGAAATAATTCTCTCCATAGATCGTCCGGTACGAAGCTCGATCGTCCAGGACGATCAGTCTGGATATATATAGAAATGAGATATTTTGAAGAGAGAGAAAAAGTTGAGGAGAGAGAAAAATGAAGGAAAAAGTGAAAAAGTGGATTTTCGGGCGACGCCGAGCTGTTTTCGTCCGAAGAGACTGTTGAGGAAATTGCTGTACGCAAGGTAAGGCACAATCCGACTTTCTCAATTTTCAGAACCGTCGAGTTTGGCGGTATTATCTGTCCGGAATTAAGTTTTGTTCGAGATTTTCGTCCGTAATTTCCGACTGGTTTAGTTTCTACCGCGTAACTTTCTGTATTTTGTTGAAGTGCCGAGTGTGCACATTTTGGTTATTTTTTTAAGATTTTTGTCCGGGTATTTTTGATTCGACTGTGTTTTTAGTCGACTGGATTTTTCTGTGAACTTGGAAATTATCTGTGCAGTAGAATGAATGTTCTAAAATGTTGATATCTATATTCTGTGCGAATTTGGTGAAATTTGATTTTTTAGGAAAATTGTGTAAATTCTGTATACTGCCGTTGTGCTGCCCGATTTTTGAGTAATTTCTGTTTTGTCCGGAAATCTTCTGAATTGATATGCTATCTGTATATGCTATATAAAGGGAGTTATAAGGGGCCTGGATCCTATGAGATTCAGTTAGTGTCTGGGAATTCTGAAGTGAGCTCAATATGAAATCTGATATCTGTTCTGTTCCGGATCCGAGGAAACAATCTGTTTAGGTGCTATATGCACTATATATGTATTCTGGTGCTATAAGCACATCTGATCTGATCTGTTTTGGTGCCGTGAGCACAAAGGGAGGCATAAGTGGCCTGGATCCTATGAGATTCAGTCAGTGTCAGGGAATTTAGCTATTAATTAAATATCTAATATCTGCTATATGATTCTGATATAATTTGTTCTGTTCCGATATGATCTGTACGATTCTGATTCTGTTGATCTGATGTGTCTGATCTGTTATGTTTCTGATTTGATACAACTTCCGTTTCCGTACAGTTTTGTTGATTTGATATCTGTCCGAATCTGTTTCGATTCTGTACGGATTTGTCTGCTGTGTTAGTTTTGAGATTCTGAGGATTTTGATTGGAGGTTTGTTGCTTTACTGAGCTGTTGAGCTCACCCTTGCTTTCTGGTGGTTTTCAGGTTCTGGGAAAGGCAAGGAAGTCCAGGATTAGTTCAGAGTCTGATCAGTATAGGTTCTTTTGTACTTTTGGTTTTTGTACAGTCATGGCTTTTCTGTTCTGTCTTTCTTTCTGTCGAAAGCCATGTACTGTTCTGTAGATGATTGTTTTGAGGAAATGAAATCGGATAGATGTTTTGTTCCGCTGCATTTGATGATACATAGTAGCTCTGTGTTTGTTAGTCTGTGTGAATTAATTATTTGGAAGATTCAGTTCCGAACCAAATTCCAAAGCTAGATCCTGGTTAGTGCAGCTCCGTCGCGATCCAGCGCGGGCGGGATCCGTCTCGTCTCGGGTCGGGTCGTGACATGCCAGGTCCCAAGTCCTGGATAAGAAAAGTAGAGGGTTGCGTTTGGTAGTCGACAGCCAGTGTAAAACTTGTCGAACAATAATGACATGAATCCTTTAAGAAATTGTGTTAATGCTAGGGCGTCCCCTGGAAGCGACGCGATGTATGGCCTGAATACAGTGACAAGTGTCCAAGGGCCGCTGCACCGGCGCCCGGGTGCAGTGTTAAATAGGCAAGGGTTCCCACATCAAGGACGGATGTGGGAAAAGAAGCTAGTCCATGAAACTAAAATTAGGATAGGAACTTGGAATATAGTTTCCCTTACAGGAAAATTAATGGAATTAATAGATATTATGATTCATAGGAAGTTAAATATTTTGTGCATTCAGGAAACTAAATGGGTTGGAGGTAAGGCTAAGGAAATTGATAGTTTAGGATTTAAACTTTGATATTCTGGTAGGAGTCGTACTAGAAATGGTGTAGGTGTTATTATAGATAAGAGTTTAAAGGATAATGTTATAAAAATTAATAGGATTGGAGATAGAATTATAGCTTTAAAGATTGTTGTTGATGATAAGATTGTTAATATTATAAGTGCTTATGCTCCTCAAGTAGGTTTGGATATGAGTTCTAAATTAAATTTTTGGAATGACTTAGAAGAATTAATACAAAATATACCTCTTGAAGAAAGAATTTTTATTGGAAGAGATTTAAATGGACATGTTGGTAGAGAGGTAGATGATTTTAAAAGTATTCATGGTGGCCATGGATTTGGAACGACGAATGAAAGTGGCAAGACCATATTGGATTTTTGTTTAGCTTATGATTTTTTAATTGCTAATACTTTATTTAAGAAAAAGAATGAGCATCTCATCACTTATAAAAATGGATATAATACAACCCAGATTGACTATTTTCTTATTAGAAAATTAAATCATTTAGATTGCAAAGATTGTAAAGTTATTCCGAGTGAATATTTATGTACCCAACATCGATTATTAGTTTTGGACTTTAAGATAAAGGGGCATAAAATAAAAATAAAGTAAAATAATTTTCTAGGGTTAAATGGGGGCATTTAAAGAATATTAACAAAAATATTTTTAAAAATAAGATTTTAGATCTTAAGATTTTGTCTGTGCATGAGGATGCTAATATTATGTGGGAAAAAGTGGCTAGTGATATTAAGAATATTGCAAAAGATGTCCTTGGAGTATCAAATGGAAAAGCTCCTAATAGTAAAAATAGTTGGTGGTGGAATCCTAATGTGCAAGAAAAAATTAAAAATAAGAAGCTTTGTTATAAAAATTGGTTTAATTTTAAAAATTCTGATAATTGGGAAATATATAAAGTGGCTCATAAGGATGCTAAGAAAGCAATATGCGATGCAAAGGCATTAGCTTTTAGTGATTTATATAATAGATTAGATACTAAAGATGGAGAAAGATATATGTATAAGTTAGCCAAACAAAGAGATAGGAGTAGTAAGGATTTAGTTCAAGTGAAGTGTATTAAAGATGAAGATCAAAAAATACTTTTCTTAGAAGATGATATTCAACAAAGATGGATGAGATATTTTGCTAAACTTTTTAATGAAGATTGTGAAAATAAGATTGACTATAGTGACCTTAGCACCCTAAATGAAAATAAAGATTTATGTTTTTATCGGCGTATTAGTAAAACTGAAGTTAGAGAGGCTTTGAAGAAAATGAAGGGTGGAAAAGCTGTTGGACCTGATGATATTCCAATAGAGGTGTGGAAATGCTTAGGAGATGAAGGAATTTCATGGCTTACTAAACTTTTAATACTATTTTGAAGACTAAGAAGATGCCAGATGAGTGGAGAATGAGTGTGTTAATTCCTATTTTTAAGAATAAAGGTGATGCACATGATTGTGCGAATTATAGAAGTATTAAGTTAATGTATCAAACTTTAAAACTATGGGAGCGAGTTATGGAACATAGGTTGCGGCGTGATATTAATGTTTCTCAAAATCAATTTGGATTCATGCCGGGTAGGTCAACTATGGAAGCCATACATTTATTAAGAGGTTTGATGGAGAAATATAGAGAAAATAAGGAGGATCTACATATGATATTTATTGATTTAGAAAAAGCATATGATAAAGTTCCAAGAGAAGTGCTATGGAGAGTTCTTGAAAAGAAAGGAGTCAATAATGCTTATATTCAAATCATTAAAGATATGTATGCAGGAGCTATTACTTGTGTTCAAACACAAGGTGGATTGACCAAGTATTTCCGTATTTCGGTTGGTTTACATCAAGGATCAGCCTTAAGCCCATATCTTTTTGCTTTAGTCATGGATGTTCTCACTAGACATTTGCAAGAGGATGTACCTTGGTGTATGCTTTTTGCTGATGATATTCTTCTTGTTGATAAGACTAGAGAGGGAGTTGAAGGTAAACTTGAATTATGGAGGTCAACCTTAGAGTCTAAAGGTTTTCGCTTGAGTAGATCTAAAACGGAATATATGGAGTGTAAAAATTTAGTAGTAATAGACCTAGTGAGGGGATTTTGACTTTGGGCGATCAAGTCTTTAATAAGAGTACACATTTTAGATGTCTTGGATCTATTATTCAGAGTGATGGTGAAATAGATGGGGATATTATCAGCAGAATTCAAGTTGGATGGTTGAAGTGGAGGAATGCATCGGACTTGTTATGTGATAGAAATGTACCCCTCAAACTTAAGGGAAAATTCTATAAGATGGTAGTGAGGCCTGCAATACTTTATGGTGCCGAATGTTGGCCTTTAAAAGAGAAGCATAATACTAAGTTAAGTGTGGCAGAGATGAGGATGCTCAGGTGGATGAGTGGCTTTACCCTTAGAGATAGGATACGAAATGAGCATATACGTGAAAAGGTTGGAGTAGCTCCAGTAGAAGATAAGATTAGAGAAAGTCGCCTTAGATGGTTTGGTCACATAAAACGGCAGCCTTGTGATGACCCGGTTAGGAGAGTAGAGGTATTAGATTTGACTTATGTTAAGAAAGGTAGGGGTAGACCTAAAAAAACTTGGTTAGAAAATATTAGGAATGACCTTTCTTTATTAGATTTAAACGAGAATTTGACTTTTAATAGGACACAATGGAGAAAAAGGATTCATATAGCCGACCCCACGTAGTGGGATAAAGGCTTGATGTTGTTGTTGTTATTGTACTTCATCCACTCCCCGGTCTCATTCAGATCCAGTATCTACTTCCAACATACCACTAACAAATCATAACACATCTCTACCTCCTCATCCCATGCTCACAAGGTATAAAACTGGTCACTTAAAATCCAAACAGCACTTTGATCTCTTAGTCATACCTCAAACCATCCTAACTCCTACATGCTTCGGTCAAGCCATTAAATCTAATCCTTGTATAATTGTTATGTCCGAAGAATTTACTGTGCTCCAAAAACAAGGTACCTAGTCCCTTGTTCCACCTCACACTAATCGCAACATGCTCGGCAGCAAGTGGACATTTCGCACCAAACTAAATCCTGACAGCACTCTTGACCGATACAAAGCACGGTAAAGCACGGCTTGTTGCACAAGGCTTCAAGCAAGAATTTTATGTTGACTACAAAGAAACATTCAACCCTGTTGCAAAGATGACAACCATCCACATCATGCTTACCATTGCTCTCCATAGGAGCTGGCCGGTCCTTCAATTAGACGTGTCAAATGCCTTATTGCACGATCACCTACAAGAAGAAGTCTACATGAAGCAGCCCCAATGCTTCATTGATGAAAATCATCCTGAGTATGTATGCAAACTACATAAAACAATATATGGACTCAAACAAGGCCCAAGACAATGGTTCCATACATTTACCGACTTCCTTCAAAATCTTGGCTTTACATTTAGTAAGTCAGATCCTTCATTGCTATTATACAAGCAGCATAATGTCCAAATCTACATACTTATGTATGTTGATGACATCTTGATCACTAGCAACTGCAACAACAATATATCTTACCTTATTCTCCAATTGCAATCCAAATTCTCACTCAAAGAGCTCGGTCGAATCAGTTTCTTCTTGGGTATTCAAGTTCTTCATACTATAACTGGCTACTTTCTAAGCTAGTCACAATACGCTCAAGATATCCTTCAAGCTGCCGGGCTTGCGGACTGTAAACCTGCTCAAACTCCAATTGCTATCAAAATAGCAACTGAAACCAGCACCTTTTTGAGCTCTGATCCAATTTAATATTGGAAATTAGCAGGGTATTTACAGTACCTGACAATAATGATACTTGACATTGCTTATGCCATAAATATAATCTGTCAACATATGCACCAACCAACTTGCAAATACAGATCCACTAGATCGGAATCCATCTCTGGCTTTTGTACATTCCTGGGCAATTCCCTAGTTTCCTGGTGTGTTAAGAAGCAAGTTACAATTGACAAGTCGTCAATTGAAGCTGAATACATGTCTCTTACATCTGTGACTTCAGACATCATCTAGCTTGGAAGACTTCTCACAGACTTTCATGCTGCACCTTACTCACCTACAACTCTTTCATGTGACAATACTTTAGCCTTAACACTTGCCAACAACCCAGTCTTTCATGACAGAATCAAGCATATCGAAATAGATTATCATTTCATTCGGGAACGTAATCTATCCAAGGAAATTGAAGTGCAACATATCAACTCAGTGGATCAACCCGCCGACATCCTCACCAAACAACTAGCACTTGCTAGATTCAAATTACTAAGAGTCAAACTTACAATTCATTCACAAGAATCATAAGTTTGCGAGGGCCTGTTAGCATATAAAGAAATAAGGTTTTACGTATATAAGCAAATATGCTTATACTGACCTTCTCCACACTTCTGTCAGGACATCATTGCAGCAAATGGCCACTACTCCTCTGTATCACTAACCGTCTGCTCCCTCTGATACTCTTAACAAACTTTATACTTTTCCCTCTGATAAATATGTATACACAGTGAAACTTCAATATAGCTTCATATGACGGAATGAAGAAAACTACTCACAGAAATATGCTTCTCCTTGTTCATTACTTCCTACGTTTTTAACCTCTGTTTTGCAGAAATCTTCAGACTCATATTGTGCTGAGCTCTCTCGCCTTAGAGATAACCCAAAGAAGTCACGACGATTTGATGATGTGTGTCTGGAGAATGAGAAGGATGAAGTTTATGCCAAGAGAGTGAAGGTTTGCTCCTCATTGAATACTTCATTTGAGATGGCCAGAGATGAGCTCAAACATGACGACGTTGATGATTTATAAAGCTAGGGAAGTTATGATGAGCGAGCTGAGGAATTGCCGAGCCAATCTAATAAGAAAGTTTTCTTAATTTCAATGTCAGTTAGAAAGAGGAGGAGAACACCACAGAAGGTTACGAAGATCTCTATTTATTCTGCTTCTCCAGCTTTATCCTCAGAGTACACGAATGAGGAAATGAATGGTGCTTTGTATCTGTTGATGCTCTCAAGAGGCACTCATTCGATCAGAGATATACTAGATGAGATTCCTCCCATAATTGAATGTGGAAAGAAAGTTCACTCTTATCCTTCTGAAGATGAAGATCGACCGTTCAAGAAGCCAAAGATCTCATGTTTCAATAAAAAAATTGATCATGGCGATATTAGTTCTCATGTTCTAGATGTTGGAAAGGAGAGTTCATCAAAGAAATATGATTGTTAATCTGGAATGTATAAATCTTGCAAGAGAAATAAGTATGTGTGCACAATCTGCGACAAGAGCTTCCCTTCATATCAAGCTCTTGGCGACCACTGCTCAAGCCATAGAAAAATGAAATTAAAGGAGATAACAAGGAATTGATTAATCATGATTGTGATTTCCAAAATGTTGGAAAATCTCTAGAGAATTTTGAAAGTTATAAGTGCCCAATTTGTGGCAAGGCTTTTCCAACTGGTCAAGCTTTAGGTGGTCACAAGAGATCGCATTTGGTTGAAGGGAATAATTCTGCTTCTGCTAATGTTGTTTCTACTGCTGGTATTAATGGTGTTCATTCCCAACCAACATGGCTGGAGATAGCGCAAATGGTTTCTAATCTAAATTTGATTGATCTCGACTTGCCTACACCTGATAAGGGCAATTAAAAAATTTCTAATGGATTATTAGGTTTGAGGTGTCTGAATTATACAATTTCTTCGATAAAGTTGCAATCTTTTAGCATTCTTTTTTATTTGTTGTTCCAATTTGAAGAAGCTATCCATTCTTTTCATCCAAAGTTCAAGCTTTTGAGGGGTTCTGAGAATAATTATCTTCTGATGAAGCCGCATTCATGAATTTTTTGGAAGTTTTGATGCATATTGTAAATTTTTGTAGCAATTCTTTCTTCCTGTTTATTTGATACGCTTTTTATCTTTTGCTTTTTAAAACTTTATCTGTAACAGTTGATGTATATTGTTGATAATAATGATAAATTTTATATATTTTAAGGCATGTGATGGTTGTTATATATATATATATATATATATATATATATATATATATATATATATATATATATAAACTATTTAAAAACTTTTATGTTTCCTTTGATGAAAGAAAACGAGTTTTTCAAATTATATGATCAGATATAACTTCGGGAGGCTCACAACACTACATCAATTCAAATTTAACAAGTTTCAAATTGTAGTGCTTCAAACAAAATCACAATCAATGGGTTCGTGAATCTAATCTATGCTCCTTTTGGGATGGCTCTCTTATTGTATCTTAAAGCAGAATTTTAATGCTAAAATTATAATTTTTTTATTAAAAGCTGCTTTAAGAAGCAGTAAGAAAGCCGTCTCAAGGAAAATCTTAAATTTTAATAGTAACTTAATTTAATCACTCTAAACAAATATAAGTGCACAGATATTGAATTTACTTAACCTTCTTGGCAACTGAAGGGATAAATTTGATGATTTACTTTTCTACTCCAGCACCCCTTTAATATTGATTATGTAGTCATATAGTTTGAAATGAGATTGAGTTGATTTATTTATTTACTTTTAGCCAAAGTTTTATATTTTGTATTGTTAAATTTGGCCAACTGAAGTACTAAACAACCTGAACACTGTAATTTAGCTCAAAAGAAAGCTAAAATTCCAATCTACATGAAGACTGAGCTCTTTTAGAATACACCATAAAAAATACAACAAGAGAAATCTAATATGGATGCTAAGTTGCTAACTATTCAGATCAACATATGCGATTTTATCTTAAGGAAAAAAAAACCCAACTTTTTTCTAAGCCTTGGAAAAATTTACTTCGAAATAAACATTAAAAAAAGCTTTAGTTATTGGCTTATCTCAAACTTTTGAATACAAACATATCTGCATTGGGAAAAAGATCTAAAAATCGGTTGTAAACTTATTTCAATCTTAACTATAATAATAAATATGAGCTAAATTAAATATAAATTGGGTGCTTAAGTGATAATTGATAATGATGTTACCTACATTAGCTGACCATCTCACGACTCACTTTCATAATATTCTCACAGTAGTTTCAATCTCTATTGTCTGAAGAAATTGTCTCCAATACTGCTGATTAAATCTCAGTACTTGATGCCTAACGAACTGAGGATAATGTAAGACATGTACTGCCTAAACGTTATATAAATATACATTTTAATTGACTCTAATATTCTACTACTTGCATATATGAAATGAATACACATTTACATCTCTTTCACATTTTCGGTTTTCCCTATTCTAAACATACTTTTGCTTGAGTGCATACAACTGTTATTGTGTTTAACATTTGCAACATGGAATTAGAGCAATTGCCTTGTGACTTTGGATTCTAAAGTTCTTGGGTTGCTTGTGGTATGTTCTGTCCTCTTTCTCCATGGATTCGACTGTTCTTAAGCTTAGTGATCACATTTTAATCTCATCTTAACCTAAATTTCTTATCTCCAATATTTAAAACATTATGCACATACAATTTATTGTTGATAATTTCCCCACTTGATGTTCTCAAATCCTCAAAGCTTTTATTGTAAATGGTTTTGATGGCTACCTTGACAGCACCACCACTTGTCCATCTAAACATGTTTTCACCAACACCGGTCTACTCAACCCCAATCCTCAATTTATTCTTTGGATACTCATAGATCAAATCTTGGTTATTGCTTTCTACTCCACTATATCTCCATCAGCTCTTCCTTATATTCTCAACTTAGATACTTGTCATTCCATTTGGCTTACTCTTGAACGACGCCTCCAATTTACAAATTGTTCCCATATCATTCAACTTAAAAATGAGCTCCACTCTTTTACTATGAAAAATCCCTCTATGACTAATTTCCTTTCAACTATTAAATAGATAGCTGACACCATCATGACTGGTGGTGGTTCTATTGATACTGAACAGATAATATTTTATATTTTAAATGGTTTTCCATCGAACTATCAAGCTTTCAAGACATCTATTAGTAGAAAGCTCTCCACAATTAGCCTCAACAATCTTTATTCACTTCTCTATAATGAAGAAGTGAACATTGCAATTCAAGTTGCAAAAGAACTTACTCTTACAGACTCTATTACCTCAAATGATGCTCAATTTTCTCTTACATCACTCCGCGATCGAGGCCGTGGCCATTTCCAATTTACTTGTGGTTGTGGCAAAAATAACCAAAGAAATATTTCTTCCTCTGTTCCGTTCAGGCACGAGTGTTCTCATTTTTCCATGGATTGTCAAATTTGTAGCAAGTAGGGGCATTTTTCTTTCAGATGCTGGCACATAAGAGATCTCACTTACACTCTAACAGCTCCAACTCAAGCTCCTCCACACGCCTTACTCACTAATGCTTATGGGTCTTCTCCATGGTACTTAGACAACGGTGCTAGTACATATCTAATCTTTGATATTCAATCTCTACAACAACCATCAACTTATGACAGCTCGTATCATGTTCTAGTTTGTTATAGGGATGCCCTTCTAATTCTACACTCTAGAAAGGGACTATTTCCTACACCGTCATCCAAAACGCTCCTTAACTGCTCTTCTTCATGTGCCTAATCTATTCCATAATCTCCTTTCTATTTCTCAACTTATAAATAATAATGACAATTTCATTTGCTTTGATGGTTCTGGCTACTCTATAAAGGATCGGAAGAACTGGCACACTCTTCTTCACAGTCCATGTCATAACGCTTCTATCCAATTTTTCCTCCCTCTTCAACAAATTTGGCTTATGCAACAACTCTTCTCTCAATTTCAACATCCTCTAACCTATGGCATTGTTGTTTAGGATATCCCAACTTTTCTATCATGTCGGTTTTAGCAAAGAAACTTCCTACATTATGTTCTTCTTTACTACAAATTATATATCCTATGCTCTTGCTAAAAGTTTCCATTTACCTTTTAATGAAACACATAATTTTTCTACTTTCCCTATTCAACTAATACATACTGATGTCAAGTGTCCATCCCATATTATTTCCAACGTTGGTTTTTGATTTTATGTGGTCTTCATTGATGACTTCAGTGATTATACTCGGTTATATTCGATAAAACACAAATATGAAGCTAACTTAAAACTTATTACATTTAAGAATCTTGTTGAAAAATAATTTGATACCTCCATTTGCATCCTCAAATAGTTGGTGTCGACAGGTTTCTCAATACCCAACTCACTACTTTCCCAAGCCATCATGGTATTAGCCCTCAATATACTTGCTCATACACTCCACAACAAAATGGCCTAGTCGACTGAAAACATTGTCATTTTCTAGGCATTATTCAAGTTCTACTCATTGAATCCCAATTACATGCTCATATCTAGGTTGAAGCCTTGTGTACTTCTATATACTTAATAAGCTGGCTACCATCTTCTATTATTTCCAATCACTCTTCATTCCAGAGTCTCTAAAATCAACCACCTAAATACGCTCACAATGTTGTTTTTTATTATAAATGCTATCCTTGGCTTCAATCTTATGCATCTCATAAACTTGCTCCTTATTTTCAATTATGCATATTCTTTGGTTATGCTCAGACCCAAAAGTGTTATAGATTCTACAAACAAACAACATGTCACTTTTTCATTTCATGTCATGTTCACTCTAATGAAACTTCTATTATTCTCTCATCTCACTCATCCTATATGACTTCTACACCCTTGCCAATTGTTATGCCACATACTCCACTTCCTCATTCCAGTTTCACACCCCTAATGCATTCCACTTCTTCAAATCCCTGCAATAATACCACTCACTCTATTGTAAATACATCTTCCACACATTCAATGTCCACTTCCTCATTCAAATCCTAGTCTCCTTCAACTCATTCTCCTATATTTACCTTTACTTCTCCACCACAACCTCCCATGCATCCTATGCTCACTTAGTTTTAGGTCATCTCAAACCACATCAAATTCTTGATCTTAATCATACTCTTTCTTCTACTCCTACGTGTTACAGTGCTACCATAAAATTCATTGAGTTGTGTAAAGCATTATCTACTAAATTTCATGTCCTTTAATCTCCTGGTGCTTGGACCTTGGTCCCTTCCCACCCAACTCAAAATATTATTAGCTGCAAATGGATCTTTAAGATCAAACATCACTTTAACTGCTGCATTGCTTGCTAACAAGGCTATGTAGTTGCTCAAGGCTTCAAGCAAGAGTATGACATCAATTACCTCCAAACTTTCAGCCCTATAACCAAATCACCTAGCATATGCATGTTTCTTATTGATGCTCACTATTTCAATTAGCAAATCCTTCAGCTTGATGTTGCCAATGCTTTCTATATTGCCCTTTACATTACACTATTCATATCACTCAACCTCCAATTTTTCAAGATCCTCAACGACCACATCATGCTTGCCTATTAAAAAAAGCTCTTTATGGTCTTAAGCAAGCTCCACAACAATGGTTTCAATAGTAGCTCGGCCGATGCTTCCAGTTTCATTTTCCACAACCATAATATTCAAATATATATTCTCATATATGTAGATAACATCTTCATTATTGGCAATAATTCCCAATCTATCTCCACACTAATTAACAAGCTTCATACCAAATTTAATATGCAAAATATGGGTCATCTTACATGTTTCCTTGGTGTTGATGTTCACTTATCTCTTGTTGGATATCATTTATCTCAACACACCTACATTAAAGATCTGCTCAACACAATCAACAAGCTTCAATGCAAACCACTTTTCAATTATCTTCCTTCCAAATTACTGACATATCCTACTCTATAACATCCCTTTATCAACTTGCACTTTTTTAGCAACTTGTTGGATCTCCATAGTACCTTACTGCCATATGGCCATATATTGTTTTTGTTGTAAACATAATCTGCCAGCATATGCATCAACCCTTATATTGCCATTTTCAAATGTTCAAATGCATACTCTGCTATCTTCAAGGTACTTTAACTTATGGACTTCTCATTCAAAGGGATATATATTCAACTTTATGCATTCTCTGATGTTGTTTTGTGAACGCCTTGATCACAAGTCTACTACTTATTTTTGTGTGTTTCTCAGTCCGACATTACTTTCTTGGTGTGTAAAAAAATAAATTAATGTTGCATAATCATCTATTGAAGATTAATACCGCTCTCTAGCTGTTGCAACTAACTAAATACTATTGCTCTGTTGCCTATGTCAAGATTTACCCATTTCTCTAGGTTCTACACCACTATTTTATGATA
Source organism: Dendrobium officinale (assembly GCA_019514585.1). NCBI lineage: Eukaryota > Viridiplantae > Streptophyta > Magnoliopsida > Asparagales > Orchidaceae > Dendrobium > Dendrobium officinale. Next base: position 33,905,874 of record CM033698.1, read on the forward strand.
ACATCTCTGCTATGTCCACTACTACTAACCCAATGTTACATGCTTGGACTAAACACATCGAGATAGATCATCATTTCATCAAAAAAGTACTAACTCCAATACGATTATTATTCATCACATTTCGTTTAAGGACCAAGTGACTGACATTCTTACCAAAGCTCTACCAACACCTTGGTTCCAATTTCTTCATGACAAGTTGCTAGTTTGTGCACCCATCAACTTGAGGGGCAGTGATAACAATGTTACCTACAATAGCTCACCACCTCACCACTCACTTTCATAATATTTCTACTATACTTTTAGTCACTACCATATGTAGAAATTTCTCCAGTACTGTTGATTAAATCTCAACCCTTGATGCCTAATGGACTGAAGATAATATAGGAATCGTACTATAGTAAACTTTATATAAATATGCATTCTAATGCTCTGTATTATTTTACTACTTTGCTTGTATGCATACAATTGTTGTTGTGTTTAACATTTGCAATAATAATTGGAGAGGATCCAAATCCCTCCAAATCTATCCTCTTGTTAATGGCATTTATGGAAGTGACCTCCAAGTAAAAAAAATTGGGGGATTTGCGCACCACAAAATTTTTGTTGGGTCTCAGGCCCTGGATAAAAAAGTAGAGTGTTGCATTAGGTAATTGAATGTCAGCATAAAGCTTGTTAAATAATTAAGACATGAATCCTTCAATATATTATGTTAATGCTATGAACCTTTGAAGCAGTGTGTTGTATAGCTTAAATATAACAAAAAGTGTGCAAGGGCCGCTGCACCAATGCCCTAGTGTAGTTTTAAACAATGAGTTCCCACATCATGGATGGATGAGAGCAAAAAAGCTAATCCATGAAATTAGAATTAGAAAAGGAACTTGAAATATATGTTTTTATACAAACAAATGAATGAAATTAATAGATATTATTCATAAAATGATAAATATTCTATATATTTAGGAAACAAAATAAGTTTAAAAAGAGATTGGTAGTTAATAATTTAAAATATAAAATTCAGGTAGAAGACATGCTAAAAAAGGATGTAGGTGTGATTATAAAAAAAAGTTTCATGAATAATATTATAGAAATTAATAAAATTAGAGATAGAATTATAACTTTAAATATTGTTGTTAATACTAATATTATTAATATTATAAGTATTGATTCACCAGAAGTAGGTTTAGAGATGTGTTCAAAATTAAAATATTGAAATGAGTTAGCATAATTAATAAAAAAATATATCTTTTGAAGAAAGAGTTTTTTTTGGAGGATATTTAAATAGACATGGTGATACAACAATAGAAGATTTTAAAGATATTCATTGTGGCTTAGAGAGACTAATGAAGGGGTAAGATCATTTTAGATTTTGCTCAAGCTTATGATTTTATAATTGCTACTTTATTTTAAAAAAAAAAAAATGAACTCATTTAAAATTTTTATAGCTAAAATAGATTCATAATATCATAAAACCATACATATAAAAAAACTTTAATGAATGATGAGCGATAATTCATAATTTTTGTGACTTAAACTCATGGCCCATGAAAAATATGCTTCTTTCCATCCGTATTGGATCCTTTCACTATGATGATCAACATGGATCATCGCTCTTCTGACTCAATATTTTGCATGCCTTAAATCAAAATCAATTCTTTTTAATATAATAAAATATAACAAAAAAAAATTTAACAAATATTGTCATAGAAAGCTAAAGTTGTGGTTGTAAATATAATTGTAGAGATGTGAAGAAAAATAATATTTTAAAATTGCTATGGGCATTATAAATATTCTCCTTCTCGAAAAACATGATACATTAGTTCTTTTACGACTACTATACTCTAACATATTTGATTGTAAAAAAAAGTAAATTCCATCATAAAAATTTTTGAAAGATAAAAAAAAAAAATACTAAGCGAAATCATAATAGCGATATGAAAGCAAAATAGTTAAAAAGATTGCTTCGAATAAGCCATAGTGAGCATCCTTAGAAGGAACAATTATTACGTCCTTTGACCGAATGGTTTTATAGGTTCGGCCACCAATAAATTCAGTCCACGTAGCAGCCCGACGACCCGACCCAAACCCGCGCTTTTTTGGAGTTTTGCCTTTTTTTTTTTCGCTTAAATGGGCGGGAAAACTTTAAAGACGCGGGTATATAAACTCCTGGCCGATTATCTTCACTGTACACAGAACGTTATACAGTGTTTAGGGTTATCGAAACTTTCGAATAGCTTTGTACGAGATGGATTCGAAGGAACCAACTCTGGGAACTCCTACTTTGGAAGAGTTAGACGATTTTGACGAAACATTTAGCACTTATACTTTGGATGACGATTTTTCCTATTTTTTACAAGTAAGTTGTCCTCCATCGTCGCATTGTCATTTTCGGTTGTCTATATCCTTAAGATAACTCGGTACTGGTCTTTAGTTAAATGTAACTTCATTTTTTATAAGTTGGTACTACTCGATATTTGTTTATATAGCTTCCATATATTTTTTTAGAGCTATGTAGAAGAAATACCGAGTTTTTATTACTCGTAATATCTCGGTATTCGTTGCCGGTATTAGTTTAAAAACTCGGTATTGATAACTTTCCGAATTATTTACGTTAATTATGACTTATACCGAGTTTTTATAGCTTGGTATTGTACTTGTACCGAGTTTTTCATGTATTTATTATGGATTTTTTCCGTTGTTTTAATGAATAATGTTATTTATATTTTAATAGGGGGTTTACAAATCTGAGAAGGAAGCATATGGTAAATATTGCGAATATGCACATAAGCATGGCTTCAGTGTTCGGAAAGAACATCTTTCTTACTGGCCTGGTACCAGGAAGTTGAAAACAAAGGTTTTTGTATGTTCAAAATCTGGATTCAAGAAGGAAACAGAAAATGTACAGAAGGTTAAATTTAGAAAATCAACAACAAGAACTGGATGTCCTGCTATGGTGAGATTTTATATTAGTGAAGAAGGGATATGGACGGCGAAAAATTCAGTAGAAACACACAACCATGAATTGGCTAAACCGGATGATCAACATTTGCTGAGATCATCTAGGCACATCACTGAAGAGAATGCCACTGTTCTGAAATCAATGGCAGATGCGGGAATAAGAACAGTAAATGCATTTTCCTATTTATCTGAGGAGGTTGGAGGAGTAGAAAATCTGGGTTTTACCAAGAGAGATGCATACAACTATATTCAAAAGGAGAGAAGAGCAAAAATTGAGATTGGGGATAGCAATTCGCTAGTCAAATTGTTCAAAAAAACCGGGCAGCTGAAGACAATCTATTTGCATGGGATGTGCAAACTGATGAGAAAGACAGGTTGGTAAACTTTTTTTGGGTAGATGGTTTGGGGAGAGTGGATTATGACTGCTTTGGGGATGTAATAATTTTTGATACAAGCTACCGTCTGAACAAATATAATCTAGTATGTGCCCCTATTATTGGAGTCAATAATCATTGGCAAAACATTATATTAGGGATGGCCTTTCTATCTGATGAAACAATTGATTCATTCTGTTGGTTATTTCAAACCTTTTTAAGAATTATGGATAATAAACATCCAATTACTATATTCACTGATCAGGATCAAGCAATGGCTAGGGCTATAGAGCTTGTATTCCCTAATACAAGACATCGGTTGTGCCAATGGCATATACAGAAGAAGGCTCCTTCGAAAGTTTGGTGTTTTAATAGTAACCACAAAGTTAAAGGCCTGTTTTATAGTTGCTTCACCAAGTGTGATTCAGCCGCGGAATTTGATAGTTTGTGGAATGAGATGATTACCGAAGGAGACTTACACAACCATCATTGGTTAAATGATCTGTACAAAATAAGGGATAGGTGGTCTACAGCTTTCAACAAAGATTGCTTTAATCTTGGATTATTGTCTACACAACGTAGTGAGTCCACAAATTTTGTTTGCCATGGTATTTCAAAGGCTACAAGTTCTCTAACCGAATGTTTCCTTGGATTGGAGAAACTTATAAACAGTTGGCGTAGGAATGAACGAGATGAAATTTTTAAATGTTCTCAAACTACAATTCAACCTTACATGAAAAGAAGTCCGATACTAAACCAAGCAGCCAAATTTTATTCAAGAAAGTTATATTCATTTTTTGAAGAGGAGTTTTTGAATGGTTTAGGTGGACTACGCATTGATCACTCGTCACCAGACTCATCAACATTTTCGGTGAAAAACATAGACCAGACTTTCGATTCACACAAGTGGACGGTTTTGTTTAGTTCAGCTGAAGGAACGATAAAGTGCAGCTGCGGAAAGTTCGAGATGATGGGAATCCTGTGTTCTCATTGTATGAGAGTGATGAGTCAGTTGGATGTTAGTAATATACCTCAAAAATATTTAATTTCAAGATGGTCAGCAACTGCTAGAAACGATCTTTATAGTGGATTAAATGTTCAGCTTACAATACCGAGTTTGTGCACGTTAAAACAAGGTTCCAGAAACATGATTTTTAGAAATTATGTTTGCCGATTTGCTTATCAAATTAGCAGTGAAGCTCAAGGTAATGAGGATGCAGAACAGTGTATGATAGATGGTATGAGTGCATTGGCATTAAATGTTCAAAACATTTTGGAAGGAAAAAGAAATAAATCTGTCACTGAAGGGCTCCACAAAACAATTAGAGATCCTGCAAAGCGTCGGCCTAAGGGAGTTTCAAATGCTAGATTAAAGGATCATTGGGAGAAGAGGAAAGCCAAAAAAGTGAAACAAACCGTGCATAATCCTAATCCAACAATTTATTTTACACCTGCAGAATCAGGAAGTCAATCATCCTTTATGTAAGTTTGATCAAGCTGTCGGAATAACAAGGTAATATTCGATACTAGCATATCATACTTGGTATTAGTGGAAGTTATAGTCACATCAAAATAAACAAAACACAGAAAATATCATATACAAAAAAGAATTAATTTATTTTATCGTACTACAAAAGATGGCATAAGCAAATTCGGCCCTAAATAAGGCCATATTACTTTGCCAGTTCGTATGGATGTCCCAATCAGTTTCTTTTTTTTGTATAACTTGTTCCATATATTTACAGACAAACATTCCACAGTCGACGCTGTTTTCTTGTGTTGGCAAATTTGGGATAGTTTCAATCGGCCATGTTCTTATATCATCCTCAAAAGCATCTTCTGCATCTTGGTATAAATGAGATATCTGGAAAGATTATAAAATTATTACAATTAACTTCTATAAAAAATATAGAACCAAAGATAGTTCAAAAAAATATACCACTTCTGGAGTAATGGACTTGTGCGTTGCTTTGGGTAATGAATCCATGAAATTCCATCTTTTGTTCTTCATGTTTGCAACTAGTAACGTCCAATGTCTTTCATGTATGATGGGAACAAACATTATGTTCGCATTCTTAACAGCATCTTTGGTGATATGATCCACAAATGATTTTGTTTGCTCCTCTTTATTTCGAACATAATATCCCTGGAAAAGAAGCCAATCAGTCAATTATTGACATACAGTCCAGTTAATGATCTTCATTGTACGTTAACTATAAAGGATTACTAACCCAATGAAAAGCCGAAACATATAGAAAAGTTTGATTCAGTCCTGAAACCATTTTGTTTTTTCTCAGATAAAAGATATGCAAAAGTGTCCATATGGTTGGTGTCAAGCTCTTCGCATAGCAACAATTCGTCCATTTGACTTCTAAAAATAATAGCATCTCCAATTCCGAAAATGATATCCTCCCTGTATAATTTATCGTTATTAACATTAAGAACTTGACAGTTATATATGGAAAATATAGATAAAAGGGTAAAATACCGAGTTGTACCGAGTTTTTAATTACTCGGTATTATACAATTTTGTGAATAACATTAAGAAATTCACATTCATATATTGAAAAAATAGCTAAAAACATTGAAATACCGAGTTGTACCGAGTTTTTATTTCTCGGTATTACTCGGTATTTATCAATTGACATAACTCGGTATTAAACAATTTTGTGAATAACATTAAGAACTTGACAGTCTTATATGGAAAATATAGAAAAAAAAGTGAAATACCGAGTTGTACCGAGTTTTTATTTCTCGGTATAACTCGGTATTTAACAATTAAAATGCGTACTTTTTTGTGTACTTCTTTAGAAAGGCATCAATTGTATTCCTCTTCTCTTCAGTTAGTAATAATCTTCCTGGGTACTCCAAAAATTCCTTTGCCGCACGCTCTACATATTTGGAATCCTCAACATCAAAAATTTCAGTTTTTCTTTTTTCAACTGGTGCAGCAGAAGGAACAATTTTTGTTGTTTCATCCTGAGGCGCAGAAACTTTTTTTACTCTCAGTTACTTTTTCTTTCAGTTTTGATGCAGCTCGCGTAACTGGTTTTCTTGTACTAACTGAGGTATCCTTTTTACTAAGTTTTTCAGCGTCTTTATTAATCGTTTCTAATTGAGTTTTCTTCTTCTTCCTATCACCAATTGTGAATGGAGTTTTTACTCTTTTCCTTTTCCGGTCCTTCCTCCCATGTACTCTTCTGGCTATTCCTCCGGTTCCTGATGAAGGTATAGTAAATTCCTCATCTTCGGATGTTTCCTTCTTACCAACTATTTCATCAACAATTTTTTCTACAGTTTGAGAAACTTCATCAAATTTATTGGTAGATTCCGTTCTTGAACTTGACTGCACTGGAGTACCGATTTTCTGAGAAGTGAAATATTGTGGAAAATGATCACTTAATATCTTATATATTCCACAAAATTTTTCATTGTGATCGGATTTTAACTGAAATACTTCATGGTCCAATGCTTCCACCTGTTTTTTGCAGCAGCTTTTTCTCCATTTCGAGTGATGAAATTCTTTTAACCATATATTCATGCTGTGAAATCAAGTTATATATGGATTGATTAATAATCCTCAAATTCGTTTCATCAGATACACCGCGTTGAAAATCGCTTTCTTCTCTAAATTCAGTTCGTAATGGAGAATCAACGGGACTTCGACCATCAGTGGGATTAACAGTAGGAACTGTAGGATCACTCTTCAAAGGCTGTTCATTTGGACATTCTGTTTCAGCTGGAGTTTGAACAGGAGAAACAGTTGGGCTTGGACTTTTTGGCGATGAAGATGCTTGTAAAGTTGGACTTGTCTTGCTGCTAGGCATATGTACACTCCTCAGGGGTGTTATATCCAAAACATTTGCTGGATTAATAGTCTCAATTAAGATTTTCTCAGTATCTGTTATGTCTTGTAAATCTGTCAAGATCTGGAGCAAATCTTTTATAAATATTCAAAATGTATAAGTACAAACTAAAGTTAAATGAGAATTATACCTCAGAATCCTGAAGATTTCTTATTAAATTATCAACATCTTTAATTCTATAATTAAATTTTGCATCCCAACGAAGCAGACGGGGGCGAGCCAAGTTATCCACTACTGGGTGGATCTTTGTATGCTCCAAAAACCATATCTAAAACAAAAAAACAAAAAATGAATGTGTATAAAATATATTAAAACAATGAAATGAAAAAAAAAATGTTATATTAATTAGAATGACTCACAATTATTATCATAACAAATCCATTAACATAACCTAATGATTGACCTTTTGATTGTTTCCTTGCTATTGTATTAAATTCAGTAACAAGAAAATCCCGAATGGATAGGGGCCAATTGTATGATCTGAACTGCTCAACCTCTTTGGCAACGTCCAATATAGTTGATTGCACTCTGAAGTTGGCCATTGGAAAGAAAATATTGGACAATAGGTAAACAATAAATTGTTCCCTAACAATCTCGATAGGCGTTGAGGATTTCAATTTCAGAATTTCATGCCTTATGTCATTTGCTGTTCTACCAGCAATTGTACTAGTCCCAGGTTCAAATTTATTACCTCTGTTCGGTAAGCCAATAATCAACGCTATCTCTTCAGAAGTGAAAGTTAGACTTCGGCTGTTAATAACAAAGCTTTCTGATTCGTTATCCCACGTTGACAATAACATATAAACGATAGGAACATTTTGTGGGAGCCGAGGCAGTAAAAGAAACTGGTTGATTTGTAGCTCAGATAGGCTAGTAACAAACTGATCCCCAAATTTCTCAACCAATTCATCACAAACTTCCCTAAATCCTGATGTCCGACATCTAAAATGAATCTTGGGGGTATATCCCTGCATAATAAAGTGTAACAAACAGTAAGAAATTAAGAAAAAACCGAGTTTTGACAAGCAATACCGAGTACCGAGTACCATGTACCGAGTACCGAGTACCGAGTACCGAGTACAAAGTACCGAGTACCGAGTACCGAGTACCGAGTACCGAGTACCGAGTACCGAGAAACACTATAAACTATTCCTAACCGCTAAAAACACATAGTTTAGGCTTCAGTTCGATTTACTAAGCAAAACGAAACATCACTACGAAATGTGTATCGAGTTTTTTCAACCTGTAACGACGTTTACCGAGTTTTATCATCAAATACCGATAAAATCGAACATAACCTAATACCGAATACCGATTAGTACCGAGTTTTAGAATGTGTACCGAGTTTTAGAATGTGTACCGAGTTTTGAGCATTATCCCAGTTATGATTACCATAAACCCTAACAGTCGGTAATTTTATAATAGTAACGAGAAAAAACAAACTTTGTCGGTAAATCCTTTCGAACCTCAGGCATTATATCAGCGATTGATTTCGAATGGAGAATACGAAGATCTACGGGTTGAAATGCTGGAGAACTACGAAGAAAATGTTGGAGAACTCCGAAGGGTTTGCTGGAAATCTGAAACAACGACGTAAACAGTAACGAAGACAGGGATTCGAAACACCGTAATAAAGTGTAGCGTCGCACTTCGAAATGTTTCCTGTACGTTTTTCCATTTAAATTTTAACACGTGCGAAAACCCAAAACACAGTGGGTCGGGTCGGCGACTTTTCTTCAAGCTACGTGGCGTTATAACATTGGTGGCCGAACGTAGAGGAGCGTACGTTCACCGGACTAAATAATTGTTCCCTTAGAAGATGCTCAATATGACAAAAAAAAAAACAACAACTAAATTTTTAGCTGATTAATGAAATAGTTTATTTTATCCTTAAATTTGTAGGCATAATGGCTAATTTTAAGCTACTTCGTCTGAATTAGGGCTACTATTTTGGTCACTGTAGCTAAACTCTTCGTACTCTAAAAAAAATTTAGAATTGGTTATTAAAGTAATTTTTTAATACAAAAACTTTTAATTTTTTAATAAAAAGTTTTAAAAAACAATAAAAAAAATATTCCAAATGAAACCTTAATTTTTAGTTGAAATAGTTTTAAAAAATTTGCATTAAAAAACTGATGTTAAAAACAATAACAAAATTGTTCCAAAAAAAGTCTTAGAAAAGCAGACTTAAGCTTTATTTGAGACGGCTTTCTTACTTCTTCTTAATGCAGCATTCTATTAAAATTTTTATACTATAAAACTGCTTTAAAAAATAATAAGAAATCCGTCCTAAACAAAATATTAGTTTCTAAAGATATATGCCAGACAAGAAAATTAAAATAGAGCCTTATATATCAAAAATTAAATATTTTCAATTCAAAAATACCCAGCAGATTTTGCACTGGAGGGCTAGAACGGAGCTTTTACTCAACCTCCAAACATATTGAACAGCTGCTTATCATACAGCATCTGAGACCACTTCAATTTAGCAGTCAATACAAGGACAATGAAAATACATTATTAACCGCTGTAATCCTAATTTCGCTTATTAAACATTTTGAGCTGTTTTTGCACCAAAGAGATGCTATAATTGTTCTTCATCCAACAGTATTAATTTGTTACACTTCAATGAACTGAAAAGTGAACCCTATACAAAAGAAGAAGAAGAAACTAGATTACAACTTCGGATTCATTTGAGACGACTTTCTTACAGCTTCTTAAAACAGTTTTTTAGTACAACTAGAAAGAAGCTTTAAGAAGCGGGAGAAAGCCGTCCCAAACGAAGTCTGGGACGGCTTTTTTACTGCTTCTTAAAGCAATTTTCTAGCATAAAAATTTTAGTTTTTTACTAAAAAACTGTTTTAGGAAGCAGTAAGAAAGCCGTCCCAAACGAAACCTTAATTACTCCACCTTTCTCCAAAATTAGTCTAAGCAGTCTGACCTTCTGCCAGTTGCAATTCTAGCTGCTATCAACCCTTGTCAGAAGCAGAGACCTTAAAATGTCCTCTCTCCACTTCCAAAGAGGAATAGAGGATCATATAAAAAAATCTAGACCAAATTTGGAGAGCATTTATGATTATGGATTACCACTCCATCTGCTTTGCCACAAAATAAAATAAGCAGAGATGAGTTCTAACCCTGTTCTGAGAGAAAGAAATATCTCTCAGCTATGGCTGCATGAACTGCAGCTCCAACTGGTAATACATCTTCATCGATCATAAAGTATGGCGAATGACCCGTATGAATTGAACCCAATGACTCGTTCCTCACGCCTATGTAATAGAAGGCCGCAGGTACAATCTCTGAGTAGAAGGAGAAGTCTTCTGCACCCATCATCGGAGGAACATCTTTATAGTTCTTGGGACCCAACAGGCTAACGGCTACATTCTTCACATGCTTGTACATTATATCGTCATTGACAGTGGGAGGGTAGAATCGTTCGTTCTCAAAGAAGTCTACTGAAGCAGAGCATTTATATACACTAGACTGCATTACAATGACCTACAAGTCAAAGTTAGATGATAGTAAGCTAGTGGCTATAAGAAACTAAGATTTCGCTTGGGACGGCTTTCTTACTGCTTCTGAAAGCAGCTTTTTTGTACAAAAATTTAAATTTTTATACTAGAAAACTGCTTTAAGAAGCAGTAAGAAAGTCGTCCCAAATGAAACCTAAGTCAGGTTGTCAATAGTTTTACCTGCATAGAAAATGAAGAGCTTTAAAAATATCTCGATTCCTACCTCCTCTATTCTTTGCCTGAGCTTATGAAAGCTAGCATTTGAGAAAGCTCTAAAAGTTCCGCCGAGGATGGCAGACTCTGGGACCAGGTCCAGATTGCTGCCTCCATTCACTGCTGCTACTGAGACAACCTGACAAGGAAATGAAAATAATGCTTAACGTTACTTAACAAGAAATTCTATTGTTTGTGAACTAGGTAAGGTTATTTCGTGCATACAAAAATACAGGCTTCTACTTGTAGAAGTATTAATCTCTTTTAACTTCCCATATGGCACTCAACAAAAATGTTTGGAGAAGCAGGATTCATGAAGCCATTATAAAGCTAATGACGGTGATAAAGCCTTATCTTTTTATTTCAAGATATTGGTAGTTATAGTTTGTAAAGACGATTATAATACTCTTCAAGTTGATGGTAAATCACCAACTGACCTGTGAATCTAAAGGATTAGATTCCCGGGACACAATGTTCTGTAAGCTAATTACTGCAGCAGAGGCAGCTAAAATGGGATCTACTGAATGGCGTGTATTGTCTGCAGGACCTTGTCTTCCCTTTATCACTGCTTTGAAGAAGCCACATCCAGCAAGTAAAGGACCAGCTTTTGATCCGATGACTGAAGTTGGGTGCTCATGTGATACATGAACAGCAAATATAGCTTCAACGCCCCTGAGTGCACCATCTTCAATCATTCTCTTTGCACCTATTCCAGCTTCCTCTGCTGGCTGAAAGAGCAACTTAACAGTACCCTGAAACAAAAATAATGTCGAAAAAAATGCTGAAATGTATAGATAACAGTGCTAAAATGCTAAATGTAATATGTGTTTAAGCTAACTATTATCATAAAGATAAAATCATAAAAGCAATGTAGCGCACATAAGTTTTAGAAGTATGCAAATTGTATGTCGATTACCCTTCTTCAACCATCTTAGACTTTCTTTGGGACAGCTTTCTTACTGCTTTCTTCTTAATGCAGTTTTTTAGTACAAAAATTTAAAATTTTTAACTTAAAAATTGCTTTAAAAAGCCGTAAGAAAGCCGTCCCAAATGAAGCCTTAATGAGATGATGAAACTTCAATTTATTTTTGAGCTAGATTAAACTATTTGCGACAGCTCATAGTATTATTAACACCTCATGAAATTTAAAAACAATATGGGAGGTTGTAAGCAGCCAAGATACTTGAATGAAATAACAGCTAGGAGAAATGATGATAACTTTTGTTAATGACATGAACATAGCCAAAAATAGCGCCACAACCATTCTAAATAATTATGGTATAACCACATTGGCAAAAGCTTAAGAAATGGGTACGCTGTTTATGGCATGTACACATTTTACCTTCCCGGAACATGTGTTTGTACTTACAAAAAACTCAAAATTGAAATAAATCACCGTTCTATAACTCCAGAAATATTAAGTACTATTCTTGACATAAAAATTTATGGGAGGATTTATCAGAGCATCTACAACAGATTTGGGTTTCATATTTAAAGAATTAGAGGTATCATCATAGCATCTACTGCAGAATTGAGTTCGCATTTGAAGAATTAGAGGTATCACTCACAGCTCAAAGTGATTAAACCAGAAATATTAAGTAATATCTTTATCATTCAAATTTATAAGAGGATTCAACAGAACATCCACTGCAGAATTGAGTTTCATATTCAATGAATTAGAAGTATCATGCACAGCCCTAATTAATTAAACTAATCCAAAATTGAATTCTAAAATGGAAAGACCGTGATAAGGTAATGCAAAACAGCTTACAATAATATATGATAGTAAACATAAGAAAGAAAAAAAGTTTAAGAAGATTTAAAGAGCAAGCTAAAACGAATAAAAAAAAGCTCCTAGGCTAACAATGGCATCCAATCAACTTGAAAAAGAAATAAATTATAGCAATGGTTATCTTAGATCATCATGTTTATCCCAACTAACTGAGATTGATTTGCTAGATCTTTTCGGCCATTCAATCAAGGAAAGGAAAAAGGTAAATACCATTCATGCTTATAACACATTTAAGAAAATAAAACTACCTTTAGATGATGTTCACGAGCCTTCAAAATCTTGGCAGCACCAACAAGCATTGCCACATGTGCATCATGCCCACAAGCATGCATTTTACCGGGGATCTTGCTCTTGTGCTTCCATTCTACAGCTTCCTGAGAAGGCATTGAAGCATAGGAGAAAAGATCAAAACTATAACGTATCTATGTTCAACGGTTATAGATATTTTACTGTAGGATAAAAAGAAAAATTCAAATAACCTAAATTAATCCAAAAGCATGAACACATCACAAAACATAACTGCTGCTATTTAAAGGTGGGCAATGGAAAAGATTCCCGTCACTAGATTGCTATCCACCTGATAGGATTTGATGGCCAAAACAACATACAACAATATTAAAAACAGCAAACTTACTTCAAATGGATCTAGAAATAGCACCAAGGGGGTAGTAATTACTAATCTACAAGCAAAGAAATACAAGATACAAGTTGATTCACTGTTCGAGAGGTGAATCATCTCTCACACAATTCCTAGCAGCCACTAGGAACCCAAAAACTCCCACAAAAATTGATGAAACAAATAAAATTCACACAAAAAAACCTAACCCCCCACAATCTCCCCCCTTACATAGCCCAAAATCTTCTAATAAACGCCCCCTTACATCTTTCCCAAAGAGTTCTCCCCAAAGCCTCTTCTCCTATAGGTGATAAAGGAGGTTATGGGCCCCTCTTGGGCACTTGGGCTGCTGCCCACCTTGGCAGCTGTGCTGCTAGCTACTACAACACCACCCCAACCCCACCTACTCCCCATTCCTTCAATGAAATAAAATGTATGCTTCATTTAATAAAAGAAAAATTCCCCATTCCATAGCCTTACAGTTATGTGCAAAAGTTAAAGAAATTAAGCATAACAAAATGTTATCAATTATATTAGTTTTGTGTGGAATCTGATTATATTGATCAATCGGGTTGATGCCTTGGACCTCAATTCCAACGATCAAGCTCGTCGCGGGGTTGCAGGGGGTGCTCCCCATGTTGGACCAAAATTTTTTTGTTGTACTATCCAATAGCACTATGGCGCTATATACCCAAGCGCAACGGTGCTTCAAACCCCGACACTGTGATGCTGTCAAGGAGCGTTGCGGCTCTCCAAACCTCGGCACTGCAGCGCTGTCAGACAAACTAGAGACAGAGAGTGGAGCACTACGGCGCTCCAAAGTTAGCACTGCGGCGTTGCGAGATGGACTGGCAGTTTTCTTTATCGTTTTTCATTAAGGGTTGGATCCATTAGTGGTTTATAAGAAGTTTTCTCTTTGTTTGTTCGTGGAGAACGGTACAAGAGAAAAGAGAGACAAGAAGAGAGAGAGAAGATAGATATATACTATTTCTCCCAAATTTTCGTAGTAAATTTATTGGGTGGTGACGAGAGACAAGGAGAGTAGAGAGAAGAAAGATCTATACCATTTCTCCCAATTTTTCATAGTGAATTTCTCGGTGTAGTGTGGCTTTGTGGTTTTTTCTCGGTTTCGGATTTTTTTGCGTTAAATCCTAATATTCTTTATTTCCATTGCAAATTTTTATTTCTTACTTGTTTCAGTCCATGGTGTACTTCCCCAACAAGTTATTCATTAGTTGAGTCTTTCCTCATGAGCCAATCAACTCATGATAAATGATTCATTTTTTTTCTTTGGATTTCATATGGTATTCATTAAAACTTTACTCAGACTTTTACTTGATCATGTCGCTAGAAGTTTTGCCTGTATCCTTCTCGCATGGCCATATCACAATTCAATGTACCAAGCCACAATGATGATTATCGGCCATTTTCTTTTGCCGTTGGCTAACGCTCCGCCACATTATTTGCATATCTGCTCAACACATGTTAACATAGCATCAGAATGTATATAATCTATTAAAATCTCGTTGGATGGTTAACTCTTGTTATCATCCATAAAATCATGTGGTCACTAGTGATGCCTTGAGCCAGATGCCTATCTTGCTAGGCGAGGCTATAAGAAGAGGGCGGAGGGCTCCACTTCCTAGTGATTTTTCCTAATATTATGAAATTATTTCTCTCTTTCCAATTCATTACTTCCTTAACTCTCTTCCTCTTGCATCCTCTCCTTTCCTCTCTACATTTTATTAGGTTATTTCTAGAAAGTCACTCAATTGTCTTTGACAAGAAATTATCTTGGTTTCTATTAGTTCTATGTAGTTATAATTTGTGTCGATCAATCGGGTTGTACTATTGACTCAAACCTCAATTCTATCGGTTGAGCTTGATGAATAGCTAGTTGGGATAGGGAGACAACCCACCCCCTACTCAAGGGCTTCAGGGGCAAAAGGCCTCAAAATTTTTTTTCTAGCTATAAAGTTATACAACATCACGACGCTGTAGTCACTGATTAGAGAAAGATAGTAATGTGTTGCGGCGCTATAAGAGAGAGAGAGAGAGAAAGTGGAGCGCCGCAGTGCTCAAGACCTCAACTTTGCACTCACAATTGATATATATATATATATATATATATATATATATATATATATATATATATATATATATATTTCAATTTTTTTGACCTTAGCTTCATGAAACACTAAGCTACTATTGAAGAATGGAATAATTTAAATATTATATAATTATGTACAAATGATATGAACTGGCAAAAAAAGAATTATTGAATAGCTCGCACACCACAAAAAATGATTAAATGAGTATTCCTTAAAAAAATATAAACAACAATAGTATAAAGTTGATATGCTGAGACATCCAATTTTTCTTAAACTCAAATATCAACATGTTCAATGCAAAGAGCATAAAAGTTCATATTTACTATGAGATGAGAACAAATACAGTAGGACCCCTTCAAGTTATCTACCTCAAGTAATCTATCAATAAGAAAAAAGCAAGAAAGCAAGAGGATTAAATGGGTTATAAATCTTTTTTCCATATATGTACTAATTATCATATCGAGCTTTGGACATGTTCAATTACTTATAAAGAAAGCCTTTATTGTTATACAAAAGGGCCAACAAGCCCCTTAAGAAGAATCAAAGCCCTAAAATTAGTACCCAGGAAACAGTGGATATGCTGCCCATAAATCTTAAAGCTGTCAAATAAGACTAGGAAAATTCTCTACCGATTAAAAACAAAAGAAGGGGACCATCGTCAACTAAACTTCAAGAGCAGATTACCAGTGTTATTCTCCACAGTTCATAACGAAAAGAAGGGGCACAAATCGTCCCCTTCACCAGCCGAACGAAAGCTAAGATTGATAGCTCACAAACACAAAAGATTACTATTTGACCCCCTAATTAAATCATCAGAGCTGATTCCATGAGCTAATCTCCATAGCTTATAACCGAAGAAAGGGAAGTAATTGCCCCCTCCCCAACAATCAGAACGGGAAGACGCTTGAACCCAGGAACAACATCAATGGAAATTTGAAGTCAAAGAAACTAAGTAGAAAATAAATTAAGTAAAATAACAACCACGGAGTACAATCAATACATAAAGCTAATAAATCTGAAGATCATAATAAAAAAGAGCTCAGACCTGGATCGGAAGAGCATCCATATCAGCCCTAAGCGCCACAATCGGAGGCTCACCGGTTCCAATGGTAGCGACTATACCAGTCATCGCCAAAGGAAAACGATATTCCACTCCCATGGCATCGAGCTCCTCCATGATCAATCTCCCCGTCTCCACCTCCTCGTAAGCCAGCTCCGGGTGCTCGTGAATCCTTCGCCGCAACTCCTTCACCCACTCCACCGCCTCCGGCCTCCTCGCCAGCCGCAGTATCTCCTCCTTCCACTCATCATCACCGCCCGTCGGCGGCGAGCTCCTACTCAAGTTCAACCGCGGCGGCAACGAGCTTGGGGCGGAAACATCATACTCCTCTCCGAAGAGAAGCTTGTCAACATCCAATCCACCGGCTCCCGTCCTCCACACGAGCAGAAGAAAAGGCAGCACTAAAACCAAAACACTAGCCAGCTCGCGCGCCATGGGATCCGGGGCAACAGCGGCCGACAGACGGAACCAGAAGAAAAAGAAGAACGAAGAAAAGGAAAAGAATATCAACACAGCTACCCAATGAAGGCATCAGAGATCTAATTTATCCAGGCGCTTACTATCGGCGGCGGCGGGGCCCCGGTGGGAGAGCGACAGCGGCCCGGTAGGATTGAGGACAGCTCACGGATGTCTAGGCCGCGGCATTTAACTCGTGGGGTTATTGGCTGCGCGGGCTCCACCACTCGACGTTCGGCAGATGTCGACGTCCACGAGGCGTAAAACTCTGAATAGAAAGGGGCCCGGCCCACCATATCCAATTTTTTTATAAATTTTTCCAAAATTGTGTAACATTTTTTATTTTTTATTTTTAATTGAGTTATACACCCAAATCATATTTATATTGGCATTTTATATTACAATGAATTTTTATTTTATAATATAATTAAGTTATGACTCTTAATTATAAAGAAAAATACGGCGAATATTACAAAGATGAGGATGTTTTCATCACATAAGAATATAAGATACTAATTTTCAGTATTTGATATATCAAAATATTGATTAGATGTTCATAAAAGATAATATTTTGATATATATATATATATATGGAATTCATTATAGACCCTTAAAAATTTAATAATATTTATATTTCCTAACAAAAGCATTTTTATCATGTGCTCAAATTACTTGAAAATAATTCTATTTTTATCATGTGCTCAATTACTTGAAAATCACATCAAAGATTTCAAAAGAAAATATCAGGAAATGTGTGTAGTGATGTATTACTAATAAGTCTTGTATCAATATTATAAAATACTCATAAAATCATATAATTTATTTTTAATTTTAAAAAATAAAATATAGAGGATTTGGGTAAATTAATCACATAAAATTTGTCTTTTATGAAATTAATTATACTCAAGCATACCTCCAAATAATATTCTCAAAACACATGTGTTTTGATTTGATGAATTTGACATCAAAGATAAGCCTTGTGGTTCAAAGAATCTCATTCGAATATGAAAATTCATGCTTCAGGATGAATTGGGTTTCATTTGAGACGATTTTCTTCCTGTTTCTTAAATGATTTTTTAGTACAAAATTAAAATTTTTGTACTAAAAATCCGTTTTAAAAAGCAGTAAGAAAGTTATCCCAAATGAAGCCTTAGTCTTCTAAGTAGAAGGTGAATTAACATAAATGACCAATTAAGACAATTAAGGCAAACTCTCAAACAGAATATATATGCAAGACTTGAAACTAAGATCTCTTGATTAATAGTCAAAGCTCCCAACCAACAGACCATGGTGAGCGGCATAAGCCATGTCACATTACGAATGGGTACAAATTAGAATTTTTTACAAAAAAAAAAAAAAAAAAAAAACACAATTGTAATAGAAGATTGGTCCCTAAGACCATCTATTTTAATATTAAGATAATTTTTTATTGGATTGATTATTAATTTATTTAATATTAATAAAAAAAGATTTTTCTTAAGAGTCTACCATAGTATCCGATTTTTAGGAAAATCACACACATCAATTAAAAAAGACAAAAAATTGGTAATATGCACACATACTACTAAAGAGTAAAATAGAGGCAGAATGATAAAAGAATAAATAAGAGGATAATTGGAAATGGGTCTACAAACATAATTATGTTAAAATAAATAAATAAACTGGAAGCTGAGCTAGCTTTGCATAAATACAACAAAATCTTAATTCTATAAAAAAAATGTCAATTTCATAAATTACTACATGAAATTTTTAATTAAATTAAAACATCTAGCATACATAAAAATCTATGCACATATAAGAAAATGTACTTTTATTACATTTTTATGTGATCAAAAGTAGAGTCACAATAATATTATTGTGGAGCACTATTACAAATAATATTTAAATGATAAAATATTATAGCTATGCAATTCTTTTTAACTTATTGGTCGAAAGGTTTGGCCATATACTCAGGGGCAGAACCAACCATAATTTTTTTTTTTTTTTTTTTTTTTCGGGGGGGGGGGGGGGGGGGGGGGGGGGGGGGGGGGGGGGGGGGGGGGGGGGGGGGGGGGGGGGGGGGGGGGGGGGGGGGGGGGGGGGGGGGGGGGGGGGGGGGGGGGGGGGGGGCGGGGGGGGGGGGGGGGGGGGGGGGCAAACTTGTAAGTAAAAGTGTAGAGATTTCGCAGATATGTCGGGGGGTCCAAGAACAACCCCCTAGAACAAATTTTGGCTGTAAGGATATTTTTGTATTCTCTTTACTATTACTCTTTGTATTTTGTTCATTGTTCTCTAACAATAACACATTTACACAATATGTTTAATTATGCACGGGACAATTACCTAAAAACCTTAGTTTTTTAAAACTTTTAGGGGAAGGGGGTCAATTGCCTAAAAATCTTTATAATAAAGACTAAAAAATTGATGTTGAGAAACAAATTATCTAAAAAATCATATAATAATTTTTTTTTAGGAGGGGCAATTGCCCCTCTGGACTTTAAGTAGATCTGCCCTGATATCAACTAAGAGATTTTAAGTTGTAATCTTTTATATGTAATATATTTATGAACATGTCGTCATATTGACCTAAATATTTCATATATATGTTTCATACAAAATTTAGTTTTATTTATAAATAGAATGAAAATGTGACAAAATCGTCCTATGGGTCCAAATTTGAACGGTTCCGTGCATGCCATATTGCCATAACGTTGAATATTATTTGCAGGCTAACGTGATAGAATTTTCTTCAACGAATATGACTTTTCTGCTGGCATCTTTTTTGTTGCTATCACTTATACGTCTTTATCAATCACAGCGACGTTGAGTTTAATGGCAGCGTACGGATATACGTGTATTTTTTTTAAATATTGACCGAATTTAATCATAAAATTAAAAGCTAAATTATTATAGCGAGAAAAAAAAATTAAAGTTGACTAAAAATAGTTTAATTAAATTTTAAAATTATTAAATTTATTTTAAGATGAACGTAATACATAAAATAAAGTTAAGAAAATTTGCATATAGACTATATATATGATTTTTATGTATTTATAATTCTTATTAGTTTAAGAATTAGCATCTTGATCGCATTTAAATTAAAAAAATGCCCCTTGAAATTAAAATTTTACGTTAAATAAAACTCTAATATCAATGGTATATTTAGGTAGGGGTGTCAATATTTGACACGACACGAAAACCCGACCCGAAAAATCCGGGTTGGACCCGACCCGATTTCAAAACAGGTCGGGTTCGGGTTGACCCGACGGGTTGTCGGGTCAACCCGCAAACCCTTTTAATTCAAAAAAATTTGAATCCCGCCGCTGCCCGCCCGCACTGCCCACCCGCGCTGCCCGCTCCCGCGCTACCCCCCCCAGCGCTGTCTGCGCCAGTGCCCGCTGCCCGCGCTCCCGCGTTTCGCACCCGCGCGCGCGCGCACCCGCGCGCGCCCGCCGGTGCACCCGCTTGCTCGCCCGCTTCGCGCACACCCCGCGCGCACCTGCTTCGCCCCTGGGTTCCGTGTCGGGTCGGGTCAACCCGGCAACCCGCCGGGTCGGGTCCGGGTTCGGATTTTCGACCCGTTTCTCTACCCGTGTCGGATTAGGGTCGACCCGTTTTGCACCCAGGTCAGTTCAGGTTCAACCTGAATCCGACCCGTGACCTGAAATTGACACTCCTATCTTTAGGTCTGTGATATTAAGTTGAAAAAGATTGTGATAAAAGTAATTCTTAATTAAATTAAAATACAGGTAGTTTTTAAATGAAGTGAATAATCATTTTATATTATTTTTTTATTTTCATATTTTCACTCCCACTCCATCAAAGTTTATTGGAGAGATTTACATATATACCATTTTAAAAATCAATATTTATATAACTAACATCTAAAATCTTTTGATTGATTATTTACACCTAATACTCTTTAATAGTTCAAAATGACCGCCCTATAACACTCAATATGTCGCTCAACATTAACACTTAACTCTCAATGTGAACTCTCTCTCTCTCTCTCTCTCTCTCTATGTGTGGAAACATAGATCCCTTCGTAGGCGTGAACCTTCTCAACCGCATAGACCTCCCCAACTCTAAACTTCCCCTTTTTTTGACCACCTTAGCTAATAAACTCCCATAAATGGACCAACCTATACAATGCTAGCAAAGGAGGGTAGAATGCAAAAATTTCTTTGGGACTTAAAGTTTTTCATTTTCACAACGCTGATGAAATTTCTTTGAAACATGATGCTCTTGACTTTGGATTTGTTGCTTCCTTTTGGGTCATTTAGTTTCCTGGAAGATGATGATTATGCAAATAGAGCTACGGCTCGTTGGTTTACGAAATAATTTCCTTCCGCTGATCCGCATTCGAATCCCCAACCTGCCTAAAAAAAAAGATGATGATTATATATTTTTTGCATTCACATGTAATTGACAATCAAGAAGATCCTTATCTCATATTGAAGATACTGTTAACGCATATACTACTTGGCTTTATCTTGTACCCAATCTATTTACTTGTACACCCATCCTTGCCTATATTAAGGCAGTTGTATCCTCATTTTAGGTAATACGAAATATTCATTTCTTTCTTTCTATTATGCGCTATGTTCTCTTCCTTCTTCCTGTTCAGTCTTTCATGGTATCAAGAGCCATCTATGGGGGATCAAGAATCATCCTCTTCTCTCCCTCCCACCTCCACCAATCTCTCCGGCACCAACATTGTCGAACCAACCATCCCAGCTCCACTCAAATTTCTTATCTCAAACATCAAAAACCTTCTACCTCACCCTCTTACAACCGATAAATATGCAATTTGGAGGATTCAAATTCTTCAACAATTCACGGCTACCGGCTACATTGGGCATCTCAACGGCACAACCCAGCCACCGCAAGAAACCACATCTCCGGCTTACGGTTCTTGGATGCTCATTGACAGCACGTTGATCTCAGCACTATTTTCAACGATCTCGCCCTCTATACTGCCGTATGTCATTACGGCGTCCACCGCAAAATATGTCTGGATAACGCTCAAACGTCGTCTTCAGCCCGCCATCCGCTCGAGAGTCATCCAACTCAAGAACGAGCTCCACCACATACAAATGAAGAATTCAACAATGCAGCAATATCTCACTCAAGTAAAGACTATAATCGACAACATTGCCGCCTCAGGATCCCAAGTTGATCCACAGGACATAATCCTCTACATACTCAATGGCTTACCATCGGCTTACAACTCTTTTAAAACGTACATTCGCAACTCACCTCTTCTGGCAGACCTCGACTCTCTTTACTCGCTGCTCTGCAGCGAAGAGATATATATAAACCAAGAACTTCTCAAAGATTCATCTACTGATCACTCGGTACTATACGCTGCCTCCTACAACAAGACGAGAGGCCGGACGCAACATCGCCCATCCAAGAACACCAAGAATCAAATCTACACACAAAATCAACCGGTTCCACAAGCTTCTCCCGCAACTAGTACCGGGACCGCTCATACAACCTGCCAAATCTGCGGAAAGATCGGTCATCTAGCCATTAACTGCTGGCATCGATGCAATTTTAAGTATGCTCCCACAACCACTCCTCCTCCGCGAGCTATGCTAGCTCAAACCATCGGACCAAATATTCAGGACTGGGTTCTTGACACGGGAGCATCCACGCATCTAACGTCGGACACCAACAACATTCAACAACCACATGCCTACCGTGGTACTGACACTGTCTCGGTAGCGAACGGATCATCCATACCCATTCACAACTTCGGGCAAGGACTACTCTCGCTACCAGACACGACCCGTAAGCTACGCCTATGCAATTTACTTCACGTTCCATCTCTTACTCATAACCTACTCTATGTTTCAAAATTAACGGCTGACAATTCAATTTCTATCACATTTGACGCTAATGGTTTTGAAATGAAGGATTCTCAGGATCATCGCCTCCTTCTACGTGGTCGTCTTCATAAAGGATTATATCATATCACCATAGCCCCAGCTGGACATCTCGCCGCTCTCCACACCACCGTGTCTACCTCTCATCTCTGGCATGAAAGGTTCGGACACCCCAACAATCGGATTCTTGCGACCTTGGCTCACAATATTCTGATCTTGCATTTTACTCAAAAGAATTTTTCTTGTAATTCATGCCATGTAGCAAAGAGCCATAAGCTCAGTTTTAATAAAAGAACCTAGGTTTCTAAATTTCCATTTGAATTATTGCACACATATGTATGGGGTCCGGCCCCAACTAATTCAACTACAGGGTTCCGATATTATGTCGTCTTTATAGACAATTTCACAAGATACACATGGATTTACTTTATGCATTCTAAACAAGAAACTTTCTCTAAATTTAAATTACTGTGCAGTCTACTCAAAACACAATTCGTCCAAGTACCAAAACAACTTCAATCTGACAGCGGAGGCGAATACATAAGCACAGCCTTCAAAACATACCTTCAAGAACAAGGAATCCAACAACGTCTTACCTGCCCGCACACTCCGGAACAGAATGGAGTTGCTGAACGCAAGCATCGTCACATACTGGAGCTAACCAGAACTCTATTCCACTCATCCAACGTACCAACCCAGTTCTGGCCAGAAGTCGTCTCAACTGCAACTTACCTTATCAATCGTCTACCTTCGACATCTATGAGTTTTCAATCTCCCTACCAATGTCTTCACCAAAAAGAACCCAGCTACGATCATCTTCGTGTCTTCGGATGCTTATGCTACCCGTGGTCTCAACCTTACAGTGCAGATAAATTCTCACCCCGCTCTCATGACAGTGTCTCGGTTACTCTCCCACGCACAAAGGTTATAAATGTTACAATCCGGTCACTCACAAGATGAACATATCGCGTCATGTGGTATTCCAAGAAACGATCTTCCCTTACCACCAGATCAATCAAAATAAACAGATCAGTTCTCCACTCACGGCGCCTCAAACCAGTCCACTTCTACTGGTACCCACATCAACCATAACACACCAACCTAAGCATGTCCAACTGCCTCAGAGATCTCAATCCCCTGCCGCTCAGCTCAATCATCCCGCATCACCAATCAACAACGATACTACATCCAACAACACAACCGACACCTCCGCTCCGAAAAATGGCACCATTCGTCCCACTCACCATATGCAGACTCGCTCCAAATCCGGGATAATCAAACCAAATCCGCTTTATTCTCTCCTAAGCAAAATCATTCCAAATAATACACCCACCACTTACAAACAGGCCTGCACAGAGAAACATTGGCAATCAGCAATGGAAGCTGAGTTCAAAGCTCTTCAACATCAAAAGACTTGGGTCCTAGTTCCAGCACCTACCAACAAACACATTCTAGGATGCAAGTGGACCTTTAAAACCAAGACTCTACCCAATGGTCAGATCGAATGCTATAAGGCTCATCTCGTCGCCCTAGGCTACGAGCAACGGTACGGTGAAAGCTACATTGAGACATTCAGTCCGATGGCAAAGATGCCAACTATCTGTATTCTCTTAACATTGGCCATCACGTGGAAATGGCCGGTTCTTCAACTCGACGTTTCCAACGCATTCCTCCATGGTGATCTACCTGACGACATCTATATGCTCCAACCATAGGGGTTTGTTGATCCAAACAATCCTAATGCCGTCTGCAAACTACTCAAATCTCTCTACGGACTCAAACAATCTCCCAGACAGTGGTTTCAAAAACTCACGAACTTCTTACGGGAAAAGGATTTCGTTTCAGTCAATCTGACCCATCCTTACTTCTTTTTACTAAAGCTCATATTCAGATCTACTTATTAATACATGTCGATGATATTTTGATCACAGAAACGATCAAACAGCCATTCAAGATCTGCTACGCGTCCTGCACTCTAATTTCGCCCTCAAACAACTAGGAGAAATCTCACTCTTCCTCGGCATTCAAATTCAGAAAAACGACAACGGCTACCTCCTGTCCCAGACACATTACGCCTGCAAAATTCTACAAGAAGCTGGATTCGCGGACTGCAAGGCAGCCCCGACACCGATCACGCCAAACCCAAAACAAATCCCACAAAGCCATACACCCTTTTCTAACCCCTCCCTTTATCGTCGCATTGCAGGTTCTCTACAATACCTCTCCCTCACAAGGCCGGACATCGCCTACGCGGCGAATCTAGCATGTCAGCACATGTCAAATCCTACTACTCAAGACTACAAGAACCTCACTCGACTGCTCCGCTACATCAAAGGCACAATCACTCTCGGACTACCAATCACCGTCGGCAACCTTCAACTAAGCACATATACAGACGCAGACTGGGCTTCTGACAGCACCGACTGGAAGTCTATCTCAGGCCATTGCACCTTCTTAGGACCCAATCTCATCTCCTGGTCCGTAAAGAAACAGGTCACGGTGGACAAATCCTCGACGGAATCTGAATACCGAGCTCTTTCAGCGGCCTCCTCGGAAGTCCTCTGGCTACGTCGACTAACCGCCGAACTTCAGCTTGAACAATCCTCACCGACACCGATCTACTGTGACAACATATCGGCGATCGCTATAGCAAAGAATCCGGTCTTTCACGCATGAACAAAGCACATAGAGATTGATTATCAGTTCATAAGACAGCACATTGCTATACAAAACATTGTAATCCATCACATACCCTCCACCGAACAAGTAGCAGACATATTTACGAAGGCATTTTCGTCTTCTCGCTTTAACACTCTACGCCCAAACTAACCATTCGCAACACGAATGATTAGTTTGCGGGAGGATGTTAACGCATATACTACTTGGCTTTATCCTGTACCCAATCTATTTACTTGTACACCCAATCTATATTAAGGCAGCTGTATCCTCATTTTAGATAATACGAAATATTCATTTTTTTTCTTTCTATTCTGCGCTCTATTCTGCGCTCTGTTCTCTTCCTTCTTCCTGTTCAGTCTTTCAGATACTAAATCTAAATTCACTATCATCTCTATGACTCTTGAAGTCTGATCATGTGGAGGCAACAAGAGAGATTATGCTGATACCATTACCTCCTACAAATTCCAATGCCTTGAATAATTTTTTGACCTCCCATATCTTAGTATTCTAATCGGTTTCCTGAACATCAACCATTTTAGTGTAGGTCTGAAAAAAAAAAAATACAAGCCTTTGATATGAAACCTGGTTTAGTATCACAGCAACATAAAACAATGGATGCACTGACAGACAAGTCAAATATGCAAGTTGATTTGTCCCATATAAAGATTACAACACTGCAGAAATCAAAAGATCAATCGAAAAATTGAAAAACTCATATACTTGTGTGCTGCTTTTTTAAAGCAAGAATAAAAAAAAAGGATAATAAACGTTGAAACCCAAATCTGAGTATTGTTTGTCTAAGGTTTTGTTTGCGATGACTTTCTTACTGCTTTCTAAAACAATTTTTCAGTACAAAATTTTTTTAAACTAAAATTTTTTGTACTAAAAAACTATTTTAGAAAGCAATAAAAAGCTTTGTTTGAGATGATTTTTTTAGTGCTTCTTAAATATACTTTTTAGTATAAATTTTTTTTGAATTCTAAATTTCTATACTAAAAAATTGCTTTAGAGAACAGTAAGAAAGCTGTATCATATAAAATCTAAGTGAAATTTTAGTACTATGTTATAATGAAACTTTCTTACAATTCTGAAAGAAATACCTCAGTATTCTCATTCATTTCTTATTTCAAATAGAGAAATGGTAAAACAAGAAGAAAAGTTTGCAGAATTTCTGACTGAAAGTATGTCAATTCAATGTTTCCCTTACAATTGTGTAGAAGGTTGAAGTAAAAACTTCTAGGCCTTGTGATAGACTGACAATCTTGACATAAGTTTTTGAGGAAAAAACTTATGTAAAAATATCTTGGCATAATTTACGTTAGGATGAGCTTAAGAGTTATTATATTAGTTCTAAAATTAGTGTTTACATATTATTATAAATTATACAAATTTTAACATTAATCTAAGATTTCTTAAAATCATTCTTATTAATTTTGTGTGGAATATATTTATGTCGCTCAATTGGATTATAATATTAATTTAGTCCTCAATTCCGTCGGTCAACCTCATCTGGCGCCTTGTCCCATAATTTTTTTTTTATTTATAGTAGGGGCGTCAAAATCTGACCCGACCCGAAAAATTTCGGGTTCGGGTCAACCCGTTTGCAATACGGGTTAGGTTTAGGTTCAAGTTTCTATCCCGTTGGTAAAATCTGGTCGGGTTAACCCGAAAATCCAAAATCAACCTGATTGACTCGGGAACATGGCTTCCGTGTGCGTGCCTTTGTCTGGTCACGTCGTCCCTGGCAGTCCACCAGCTCGTCTCGTCAAGTGTCGCATTAGCGGTCAGCACTTAAAGCCTCAGGCATCACTACTTCAGCTGTCAGCACCCGTGGTTCCCACAATTCGCACTCGCAAGCCATCAGACCGCCGCAGGCCCGTAGCCCTCGCTTGCCTCGTCTCTCGCAGTTTTGCTATGGACCTGAGGTGATTTTCAATCCGACACAAATGAAGAACGTCGTTGTCGGCGAAGACAACGACTCGACATCGATGCCTCGATCTCAAAGCAGGTGAAGAGGGAATCCAGGAAAGTCGGGTTTCCCGGTCGGGTAGGGTCAACCCGATAACCCGAAGGATCGGGTTCGGGTCCAAAGTATTGACCCATTTACGAAATCGGGACAGGTTAGGGTCAACCCGTTTAAACCCGGGTCAATCCGGATTCGACTCGAACCCGACCCATGGACCCGTTTAGACACCTTTACTTTACAGTCGTACAACATTACGACACTGTACACATCATTGTTGTGTTGTACACTACAACATCTATGTTGTAACACGGCAACGCTGCAATCTCAACTTGAAGATAAAGAGGAATGTTGTTTCGCCCAAGGGTCAGCTCTGCGACGCTGTGAGTCAGATTAAGTTAGAGAGCGGAGCACTATGAGTCGGGCTGGACAATTTTCTTTCTCATTTTTCCATGTGTAATTTGAAGGGTTGCATTCTTTTATGTTGTAGAATTATATCTCTTTGTTCTGAGATAGGGCGGTGTGAGTGAACCAAGACAAGGATAGAGTGAAAGAAAGATATTTGTACAATATCTTCTTATATTTTTAATAAATTTTTTGATGTAGTATAGCTCCATAATTTTTTTTATGATTTTAAAAATTTTCGTGGTAAAACTTTTGTTCATTTCCTCTGATTTCTTTTCATTAAGTTGTTTAGATCCCAACAATTCCAACATAAATTATATCAGAAAATTAATTTTTTTGCCATTTTTCGATCTCCCTTTTGATAATGTGGCAGCTTTCTTGCAAACACAGATCATAAAAGTATAAAACAATTATTAAAATAATGGGCCTATCAGAACAAATGGGCCGTTAAAAGGTTTAATGATGAATCGTAGCCAGCACCACTTCCATAAGAAATTGGGTCAGGAGAAGATTCATTCTTCTATATGAACAGCCAAGATGAAGAACCTGAGAAATAACAAGTGTCAAAATGGGTTTTTGATCCAACCTGAAATTAACCCGCATTTAATATGTTCGACCCAAATCCGACCCATTTATCTAAACATGTTAACATCTCAAACCTAAACCCAACCCACCACCAACCTGACCTAGCCGGATGATATGAAATGAAAGCTGTGAATTTCGCCACCTTCAATGACGACAATTCACGGGAGCTCGATCGTTGCGATGGTAAGTGTTTTTCTCCCATTTTGCTTGCTTCTTTTGCCAAATCTTGTAATTTAATCGATGGAAGGTTGGAAGTAGCGTTCGACATTTCATGACGCACGCTTCGCCG
Organism: Dendrobium officinale; assembly: GCA_019514585.1. Classification (NCBI taxonomy): domain Eukaryota; kingdom Viridiplantae; phylum Streptophyta; class Magnoliopsida; order Asparagales; family Orchidaceae; genus Dendrobium; species Dendrobium officinale. Next base: position 33,934,623 of record CM033698.1, read on the forward strand.
CCCAACTTCAGTAAATCTATCGTTGTGAACTTTGCCTCCTTCAATCAACGATGATGGGAGCTCGTTCGTTCGATGCGACAACAAAAAGCTTTCTTCCATTTCGCGCGCTTCCTCCGCCAAATCTAGTAAATATGCTCGATCTGGGTCAAAACTAGGTTAATTATGGGTTGGCAGGTTGAGCCGAACCAAGCCTGTTATTAATCGAGTTATTGAATCAAATTAAATAATTCTTTTTTTGCTCAAATTAAATAAGTCTTTATTTGACTTTTAATCCAAAAAGGATATTAAACTAAGAAAAAAATTAATTCAAAATATTCTGAACTAAATTTTATTAGGATGATCATAAAAACTTTAACATGTAATTATTTCTTCAATCACATTTTTTCTATTAGTTATATATAAATATCATAATATATATTTTGCTATTTATCATACATTTAGTAATAAATATCTTAGTTATTTGAAATTTACCAACAAATTATTAAAAATTTAATAAGAGTATCTTGACTTTAAATATTATTTTTTTAATGTAATTGCTACATATGAGAATATATCCAACCAATAACATGATTTTTTATCTGCTTCTCCTAGCAATATCATGCTCATAAAGGCTAACACTTTTTTTTTTTTTCTAACACTTCGTTCCTCAATTGGTACTCAAATAAAATTAGGAGTTATGCCAGTCTCACAACTGTTATGTGTGGAATTCGATCCTATTTATTAATAAGATTGTTTTGTTGTCTCAAACCTCAATTTTTTTGTGCTTGCTAGGAGGTGCTGGTGGTTTATCCCTGCTTCAGGGAAATGCATACCTGACCGGCTCAGTGCTAATGATAGAGAGCAGAGCGCTGTAGCGGTATATATATACAATGCTGTAGTGGATCAAGATAGAGGTTCAAGCCCCACAATGCTCCAAACTGGCGCCATTGTGCTGCGAGACGAAGTTGATGGTTTTCTTTCTCATTTTTTTGAAGGGTTGCATCCCTTGGGGTTATTTATTTGACTTTCTCTTGTATTTTGATTATGTTAGATATTGAGAACAGTGTATATGAGAAGAGAAGTAAGGAGAGAGCAAGATAGAAGAGAGATATGTACTTATTTCTCCTTATTTTCATAGTGGATTTCTTGGTGTGGTGTGACTTTGTTATTTTTTTTCCAATTCTGGGTTTTATACGATAAATCCTAGTAAACTTAATTTTTCCACCACTTTTACTTTTTTTCTTGTCTCGTCATTGTGATGTTTACTCTTCTTTCCCCAACAACTTATTTACCTATTAATATAAGAGATATATGATTTGGATTAGAATTTATTTTTAATCATTTAATCAATTAATCATAATCATTTAATTAACTATATTGCGTCCCGGAATATTCACAGCGGTAGAGAAATATATAGTTTAACGTCTTAGTGTTGTACGAAGATCCAACACTCGCACAGATAAAAAAGACAGAGTGTAGCGTTCATAAGAGACACGAAAGTTTTTACGTGGAAACCCCTAAAAAGGGGGAAAAACCATGGGGCCTAGCCCAATTTGAATGAATCCACTTGTATTTGCAGTTGATTACAAATGAGACCATTCTTAGAGAGAGGGTCTTAGCTTGATGTTACAAATGTATGTCATATAAAGCGCATTACATGATGAGAGTTACAACTATAGACATGTTTGTTTGTTTGGAATGACCATAATCAGCACGAGATAGGGGCCCGAAAGATTGTAATTGGCAGGAGACCGGGGTCAGAAAGACCATTGTTGGTGTTGGAGGTTGGAAGGACCATAATCGGCAGGAGACAGGAGTCTGAAAGACCATAGTAGACAGGAGACCGGGGTCAGAAAGACCATTTTCTATTGATGGAGGTCGGAAGGACCATAGTAGGCGAAGGAGGTCGGAAGGATCGTAGTCGGTAGGAGACAGAGATCCGAAAGATCGTAGTTGGCAGGAGACCGGGGTCAGAAAGAGTGTTATCCATTGATGGAGGTCGGAAGAACCATATTCGGTAGGAGACAGAGGTCTGAAAGACCGTAGTTGGCAGGAGACCTGGGTCAGAAAGACCTTAGTTGGCAGGAGACCGGGGTCAGAAAGACAGTTGTCTGATGATGTAGGTTGGAAGGACCGTAGTAGGCGACGGAGGTCGAAAGGACCTTAGTCGGCAGGAGACATGGGTCTGAAAGATCGTTGTAGTAGGATGGTACTCTGGTAGAACTCTGGGCATCAATTGGTGGCCTGATAAAAATTCGGGCCTCAAGTGGTGGTTTGGCAGAAGCTTGGGCCTCAGGTGGTGATTCGACAGAAGTTCGGGGCTTTAAGTGGTGGTCTTGCGGAGTAACGACATCAGGCGGTGGTCCGGTGGAGGTAAGGGCCTCCAGTGGTGGTCCAGCGGAGGTGAGGGTCTCAAGTGGTGGTCCGGCAGAGCTCAGGGTCTCAAGTGGTGATCCGGCAAAGCAACAACACTAAGTGGTGGTTCAGCGGAGGTGAGGACCTCAAGTGGTGGTTCGACGGAGCAACGACGTCAAGCTGTGGTTCGACGGAGTTCAGGCCCTTAAGTGGTGGTCCGGCGAACTCCGACATCAAGCGATGGTTCGGAGGAGGAGATGGCCTCAAGTGGTGGTCCGACAGAAGTCCGGTGGTGGTCGAGGAGGAGCTTCTTCATTCTCTTCTTTCTCTTATTCCTTCTTCTCTTCTTACTTCGGTCCCCCTTCAAGAGAAATGAGGGGTCTATTTATATATTTCTGGAGTGGCATGACCCGTAAATAGGTGAGAGATCAAGGGTAAATGGGGAGTGGTTGGATGGATGGTCAATATTGAATCCCTTAATCATGTACCGTTCATCAGACATTTGAAGATCTTAATGAAGTCGGAATTTGGCGATCATGGGCTCGTTGGATTCGTCTCGTTGAGCCGCTCGATTCGACTATAAGCATGTCATGTTTAGAAACCATTTGGTAAGCCAAATTGTTGTTTGAACCTTCCAACATTGCTTCTAACCCTTGATTTGGATCCGTTTGGGCTCGAATTGGGTTGGATTTGGTGTCGTCGGGTTCCTATTTCCGAGACATTCAATTTGACTGTAAGTTTGCTGAAATCGGAGTTCAGACGGTCCCAATTTTATTTTCGGAAGTTTCCAACTTGATTTTGCATTGAGATTCGTGCGCAATCAAAATAATTTTTTGAGGACGCATTAGTAATCACATAAATTTAAATATTTTTATAAATGCTAGACAAATAAATGCACAAATTTGGACGGTTATGTGCTTATCATCATAAATAATTTCTTATTAAACTTCCGAATAAACTCATTTAGAAACTCGATCTTTTATGATTTCTCAATTAATGTTTTGACTTTCCTAAATGAGACTTCAAATGCTTGATTTTGACAGATTTGGGCTTCCTTCGAGACGTCTTTCGTATTACTTCTTAAAGCAACTATTTATATTTAAAAATAAAATATTTACTCTAGAAAATTATTTTAAGAAAAAATAAGAAAATCGTTCCAAACAAAACCTTGGAGTCGGTACGAATCACTTTTGATGTCGATAAATTTATTTTATCGAGACATTTAGTTCAACTATAAATTTGTTGAAATTAAAATTTAGCCTAACCTAAATTTAATTATAACTCCTGACCTTAACCAGCCACAGAAAAAGGAACAGATAACAATAGAGAGTGATAAATGTGACAACATAATTAATACATCGATCGCAGACTCACAGCATTGGGCGATTGGGACATCCATCAAGATCAGAACTGTAATACAGAAATGATGAACCACGCGTCAAGAAGCTACGTGAGTTTTTCATGGCCCCCAACTGCCCTTTCTATTATTAGATCTGCGGCAGATCTTGCAGAAAAATGACGTTCGGCGTTATTTTTTAATTGTTTTATAAACTTATTTTTTGTATAAAAATTAATTTAAAAAATAGAAAGAAAACTCGAATAAAACTTTATTCTTTTAGAAAGAAAATAAAATTTTCTTATTTTAAAATTTGAGGGCTTGTTATATTTTTTATTTCTTATTATTTTTCAAAAAAGTTTTATAATAAAAAGTTATATTTTATGAACGTAATAAAAATTATTTCCTCTACGGTAACCTTACTATTCAACATCATGAAATGATGTAGGAGTCTCAAATAGACCCTAAGTCATATATATTAATTTATATATGTAGCTGTATATAATAAAGTCAAAGTAATTTAAGAAAGTTCAAATTAAATCAATTTATAGTATTAAAAATATATTGTTCGTGTATTTTATCAAATAGGGTCGATTTATAACAGATTTTGAGCTTAATCGTTGTATCAGTCACCATCATCATTGGGCACCGCCATCGTCGACCATCACAATCATCGGTCTCCACCACCGACCACCACCATCACCACCATCAGCCACCATTGTCCGCCACCTCTATCAACCACCTTATCTTTGGACTTTACATTGCATTCATTTTACTTCAAGCAAAACAAAAAATAAATTACCCGCATTTATTTTACACGCATCCAAATAACTCCAAAATTGTAACATCACCTAATCTAATCTTCTAAGGAACTAAAATAACTTTATTATCACAATAAGCTTTAGGTATGGGTCACACATAAAGACAGATGTCGCCATTGTAGTTTCTACTTCTTTGTAGTAGATACTCATAATTTATTAGTTAGTAGTAAGCTCCAAGCATCACAATATCATTTTCAACTAGCTTATAATATATCCTTCTTATCATTAATGCTTATTGGTTTAGTGAACTTCTTAATGCTCTGCCCACACACCCCTAAATGAAGAATATCTAATGACCTAATATCTTAGTGCGTTGATATAAATTTCTCATGTTCATTAGGGAATCGCCCGATTAAAGCCAGTGATTTAGAGAGCATGGTTAACGCAATGCAAGCTTGCTAAAGTATAGTGGGGATTAAAGAGTTTTTTTTTTTTAAACTATATTGAGGGTTGGGCCCCTAAAGGAATTACTAATAAAAAGTTGATGCTGAAAATTAGTATCAAAGATAAATGCTCATGAGTTGGAAACCATAGCCTATCATCTCAAAATCATGTGTTCTATATCAATTGTGATGATAAAAAAGCATATATGAAAAACAAAATATTTTAAAATTATAAATAAGCTATAGTTAAGAAGTTAAATATAAATTGGGCTATTTACATAATTTTAGACATTTTTGCTCCGGGCATCATTTTAGCAAGTGTAGAAAATTTTCACAGATTCAGATTTCTACTAAATTATCAAATATCATGCATAAGTATAATTCAGCGGTTTAATTATTCTAGAGTAATATTTTTCAGTGCCTGAATAATTTTCTGTGTCTTGGAAAAGAAGTGTTAAAAAAACTTGATGATTTTTTTAATGAAAAATATAAAAATGTCCAGAACTATATTCACAATAACATACCATAATTACATGGTGAAAATTTCTACATTTAAAGGTTATCAAAATTGAAACATCAAAAATTTATATTTTTAATCAGGAAAATATCAAAACCTTCAAATTAACAAAAATCGAGATTGACAAAGTGCAACCTAATTCGAGCTGGAAAACTTCTGGAACTGAGCTATCAGCTAAAAATGACCCAAAGAGGCTCAAAATGAACTTTCTCTCACTAGGAGGCAACTCAAACAAAAAAGATTTAATGGAATAGTGGATTTTAATATTTTAAATATTAAAATTTGGCACACATGACAAATAGAGAAGATTTCTTTTGGTTCAAAGGAAGACTCACACGACAACCTGAAGCTCTGATATCAAATTGATGTAACCTAAAAATAAACTTTGCCCTAGGAATGCAAATTAAAACACACTTCCTTTCTCATTCACATAAACCTTAAATAACACAAACAAACTAAAAAATAAAACAATCCTAACACCACTCACAACTTATAATAGAATAAGACACAATACAACTTACAACTTTTAATAAAATAGGACATGACACAACTTAAAACTTACAATAGTTTTAGAGAAGAAAGATACACGTGGAATAAAAACTGTGTAGAGAAGAATGAATAGAAGTCTGAGAAGAAGTATAAGAAGGAAGGAAGAAGAAGATAGCTTGCAAGCTATGACAAATCCATAGGTTTCACCTTCCAAATATTCATCACATTTCTCTCTCTTTCACAAAGGAAATCAATCACTATTTATAGGAGAAAGAATGGAAAATTGCATTAAATAGACCACATAAATGTGCCATCAAAACAACCACTAAAATCTCTCCAAACCAGCCTATTCATGATGAATTCAAAGCAAACAACACAGGGATCAACAAGGGGAAGAAACTAAGAAGCCATTAGCAGGGAACTAAAAAAACATCATGGAAACATAAAAGCTAGATGGAGAAACCAAACAACCACCCTAAGAAGACCAAACAACCACTTGTGAAGACAAAACAACCACTTGGGAAGACCAAACAGTAGTAGGGAATTCAAACAGTTAGTAGAGAAAATGAGTAGACAACAGAGAAAATGAATGGACATAAAGGAAAACAGAATGACCAATATGAAATGAAGGGGCTAACAGTAGGAAAAAAACAACCATAGAGAAAAAGAACTAGAAATACAAGTAGAAAATAAAGAAAACATAAAACAACAACTTTTGACTACATCAAGGCTCCAAGTGTATGAGCTGGTTGCCTATTATCTTTAAGTAATTTATCCAAGAATTATATTTAGCAGCCATTTCACTACCACCTTCAAAGAAGAGAAAGGAAAATAGTAAGCCACCATCATAGCTTCTTATGCAGCTTGCACCACTACCTACATTAATGCTTCCTCCATTTCATTCTCTACTACAACCATCCCTTCTACTATTGCCACCTTCACTAAAACCATCATCATTACCTTCACCAAACAACTATTTTTTCTTTCTTCATCATACTAATATTTATAATCACTATTTTTTTCTCACTTATTAGCCACTTCTTTCTTATAAGAAATATAACTTTGAAGTTTTCACCTCCTTGTGCTTTAGTAAATTTTTTTAAATAATTGAAGAAATAAGAAGCCTCAGAGAGGAAGAGATAAAAAAAATAAAAATGTGCATGTGATAGTGTTTTAGGCTTCGTTTGGGACAGCTTTCTTTCTCCTTCTTAAAACGGCTTTTTAGTACAAAAAATAATTTTTTTGTACTAGAAAGCCGCTTTACGAAGTAGCAAGAAGGCATCTCAAACGAAACCTTAAAGTTACTTTGAATATATAAGATTCAGAAGGTGACAAAATTTTCTCCTTTCAAGTGCCTTATTAGAGTCATCCATGCGCCAAATTAATTTAAACTTTTGTTGGTCCATTCGGCTACACTAGTTGACAAGGTAGAAATTTAGGGCCCAGGAGGGACAAGTATAGCACTTGTATATATTTCATCTAATTTAAGCTTCATTGTTCAATTATATGAGGGTACTTACTAACAGTCTTGAATATTTTTGTTCAACTCCACGTTGCTTTGATGCAATATAATCACCCAAAAGCTAGCAAAAGGATTAACCTGTAACATAACTATATATATTGGTCTTTTCTTTACTAAAAAAGCTACTTTAAGAAGCAATAAAATATCTATCCCATATGAAGCCTTAGCTCTCTATCGAATACCGGCCCAAAACACCTCCTGTGCACAAGTTCACGAGAAAGGGACACCTTATTATATGCCAATGAGCTAGGAAAGGATAAGCTCCATTAGCCTATTTTTGTCCCATCTCTCTATTATTTGGTTGTTGGGGTTACTTTGAAATCTACGCAGTTCTTGTTGAATTTTAAAGAACCCATCAAAGCTATTAACTATGGATAGAAAGCTTCAGTCAGCTTAAATAAAAGTGATTCACCCATGTGAGTCTTGGACTGAAAAAACCTCCTCTTGAGTACAGGTTCATTGAATCATGTTATCTGTCATAGCTAATTAATAATGTGCATCTCCAAGGATTTGATGCTGCAGGTGGTCCAAGACTCTGCTGTGTGAAGTCTAAATTCTTAGAAAAAAAAAAAAGTGTTGCGTCCAGGAATATTGGCGGCGGTAGAGAAATATAGTTTAACGTCTTAGCATTGTACGAAGATCCAGCACACAATCAGATAAGTGAGAGGGTATAGCGTTTATAAGAGACATCATAGTTTTTATGTGAAAAACCCCTAAAAAGGGGGGAAAACCATGGGGCCTAGCCCAGTTGAAAATGATTCCACTAGAATTTGAGTTAGTTACAAAGGGTTGAATCACCTCCAAGAACGATCAGATTACAACTAGTAACTATTCGATAGGAGTCTAGTGTTAGACCCGGCGTCACCTGGAAGTTCGAGTGTTAGTTGGTAGTCTAACCTTGAACAAAACTTCGGGCCTTGAGCAGAACATTGGGCCTTCGACAGAATGTCAGACCTTGAGCAGAGCGTCGGGCCTTGAGCAGAGTGTCGGGCCTTGAGCAGAGTGTCGGGTCTTGAGCAGAATGTCGGGTCTTGAGCAGAGCGTCGGGCCTTCAGCAGAACGTCGGGCCTTGAGCAGAATGTCGGGCCTTGAGCAGAGCGTCGGGCCTTCAGCAGAACGTCGGGCCAGAATGTCGGGCCAGAACGTCGGGCATTGAGGAGAATGTCGAGCCTTGAGCAGAATGTCAAGCATTGAGCAGAATGTCGGGCCTTAAGCAGAGCGTCGGGCCTTCAGCAGAACGTCGGGCCTTGAGCAGAATGTCGGGCCTTGAGCAGAGCGTCGGGTCTTCAGCAGAACATCGGGCCAGAATGTCGGGCCAGAACGTCGGGCCTTGAGGAGAATGTCGAGCCTTGAGCAGAATGGGGGCCTTGAGCAGAATGTCGGGCCTTGAGCAGAGCGTCAGGCCAGAACGTCAGGCCTGAACGTCGGACCTTTAGGTGGTGGTGCGGCGAAGCTCTGGCGGTGGTCCGGCGAGGCTCCGGTGGTGGTCCGACAAAGTTCCGGTGAGGGTGAGGACCTTAGGTGATGGTCCGGCGAGGTTCCGGCGGTGGTCGAGGAGGAGCTTCTTCCTTCTCCTCATCATTCTCTTCCCCTCTTTTCTTCTTGCTTGGACCCCCATTTGTGAAGAATATGGGCTCTATTTATAGTTTTTCTGGAGTGGCATAGCTCGTAAATAGGCCTGAGATCAGGGGCGAATAGGGAGTGGTTGAATGGACGACCGATATTGAACCCTTTGATCGTGCGCCGTTCGTTGGACATTTGGAAGCCTTAGTAATGTCGAAATTCGATGAGCTTGGGCTCGTTGGATTTGACTCGTCGAGCCGTTTGATTCGAGTATAAGATCGTTAAAATTGGAGACCGTTTGGTAACTCAAATTGTGGTTTGAACCTTCCAACAGTGCTTCTAGTCTTTGATTCAGACTCATTTGGAATCAGATTGAGTTGAATTTGGTGTCGTTGGGTTCGTATTTCCAAGACGCTCAGTTTGACTATAAGCTCGCTGAAATTGGAGTTCTGGTGCTTCCGGATTTAATTTTTGAAGTTTTCGGGTTGGGTTTTGCAACGAGATTCGTGCCCAATCAAGATAATTTTTTGACGATGTATCAAAAAGATTTACTCCAAGCTCAGGCTTCGTTTGGGATTGATTTTTTAATTGATTTTTAAAGGAATTTTTTAGTATAGAAATTTAAAGTTTTATACTAGAAAAGTGTTTTAAGATGTTGTAAGAAAACCGTCCTAAATGAAGTCTCAATATGATGAGAAGGTGCTTATGCAAAAGATATAATTACAGTCTGTGTATACTGGAAAAAAAAAAAAAAAGAGAACACCTTTTATGCAGCGAGCTGAATTTAATCTTATTTAAGAACAATGTATCTTTCTGTGCAAAATTTTCTTTAAGAATTACTTTGGAGTTTAGAGTCCATATTGCTCCTAATTAACATTTAAAGATAATTTATGAATTTATTGTTGTATGATCTGGGTTGAATTCATTAATTAATTTATTTATTATATTTGAATTGGTTCTGTAAGTTGTTATCATTTAAATCAAGTCCCCTCTAAATGCACCAAATGAAATTTACATTTGTTATTCATTGTAGTTACATGAGTAAAAGCTTACTTGCCAATGAACTCGTCAATTAAAATCATTGAGGCTACTCGCCCAATTTGAAAAACGAAACCATTCAAGGTACTCACCCAATTTCTAAGAACTCATCAAAATGAAATCATCCAAACATATTATGATATTAGCGTGTACTTTTTAACATTAATCTAGAGAGTCCCAAAACTTCTCTCTTTTCTCTCTTTGAGGCTTAGTACATACTCGTTAATAAGATTTTATATCATCCACAAACAGCTTTGAACCACTTTCATTATAGGATTGGTGAGCTTTTATTTTTTTTTAAAGAAATTTTATTCCATAAAAGGGAAGATATAACCATATAAATGAAAAGAAGCAAATAACAGCTAAAGAAAAAATACACAACGGAACAACCGACCAAAAGAGAAAGGGGGAATCACCAAAGCGGCTCAGTTCGTGGCCAAACATTGCAACCACCCAAACGATAGATTAGGGCCCTCCAAAGGGCAAGCAACATGCCAATAAAACCAAAATCCAGCACGAAGACCTGCATGAAAACGCTAGCAATGGTTGCCAGCAAGCCATACGACCAGATAGCTTGCAAGTTCACCTCATCATTGCTCATACTAAAAATCTCGGCCACACCAACCAAACTAACGAAAAAAAGGCGCAAATCGAAATCCAAAGAACCAGATAACTAATTAACCACAGAATCCAAACAGAGGAAACTACAAAAAGCTTATTTGGATTTTCGGTGACGACGATTTCCCCCAACCAAGGTAAAATCATTTTCCTCCACGTGCACCTTATACGATTCCTGAACACCCCCAGAAGAGTAAGCAAAATCCGTCTGATCCATCCAGACTAACAGAGGAAACATTCAACCAATCCGAGTGGTTCACATAGCAATCTCTAGATTTGTCTAAATGGACTTGTAAAGCAACATTGGAAATTAAAGACACTGGCGCATCAATAAATTGAGCAGACAAAAGAACCCCCACAGGTGTATCCAACTCAGTAACAGGAGAAACAGCTATTGACCCACCCAAATCAGTGGTACCACCATCCATGACCAGATTAATACCACATTGGTCCTCAACATTATCTACCAAAATTTCACCAGAAACACAACCACTATGAGACTTCTCAACAACAATAGGGGAAAGAGAACCAGCAAGCACACTAACACCCTCCATCAGACAAGCATTAGCGCTAATCTGGGAGCAAATCGCAAGCAGAGGAACCTCCGAAACCTCCAAAGGAGGAACCAAAGCAACCATAATTGTTGTAGCATCCGTCACAATCTCAGGCTCCACGACATGAGCCACAAGCTGGAGGCCATCAACAAGTTCAACCGAAGTATTAACATTATCCAAAACTAGCTCAACAACCTTAGTTAACGCGGTATGAGTTAAAGCTAACTGGGGATGAAGAATTTTACATTCAGATTTGGAGTGGCCTAAAGACTTACAGTAGGAGCAATAACATGGGAAATCCTCCATAACAACTGGTTGTATATACCCTAAATTTTCTGGACCTACCAACACCTTATCAGGATATGATTTAGTAACATCAAACTCAACCAGGACACAAGCTATCGAAGGCCTAGAACCAGCTGATGTAGCATGATCAATTTTAAGAGGCCGACCGAACATAGAGCCTAAACCATGCAAATCCTCAGGGAGAAGAGATGGTGCTGCAGATTTGGAAAAGAAATTCAAATGTCAATAATGGTTGATTTGATTTCAACATCAAAGGATGATGTCAACTTAAAAATCTTCATGTAACAATTATTAACAAAGTAAGAACGGTGAGCAAAAACACGGTAGTAGTCTTGGTCATTGGCGAGTTTGATTAATACATGCCTTGGATCAGAACAGTAACAGAAAATTCACCATTGAGCTTGAGGTTAAAAAAAATTGCGAATAGCCTCAAGCGACGGTCTACGCGAAGGGAATTTGCCGACCAGAGCAAACTCAAACGGAGCCGCTAATGCTAAAATTTCAGCTTCCGAAATCCACAATGACGACAAACCACGGAAGGAAGCAATTTTGAGATCTGGAAAGAGGGAGGAGGAAGAACCACTAGGATTGGGGAGCTTGGATGATGGCTATGAACACCATCATGTATCATGTATGTTCTTATTGTTATGAACATTTTGAAAAGGTATATATGTTTTATCTCTTCAATTTGACATTTCTTTTTTAAGTTAGCAAGAGATAATTATATTCAAGCATATATTCAAAGAGAGGTAAACTATACAAAATTTTGGTGGAGCTCATAGATAGTTATTTCAATATCACCAGTTCAATGAGAAAAATATCAAATTGAGGCTTCGTTTGAGATGACTTTCTTATTGCTTTTTAAAGTAGCCTTATATTACAAAAATTAAAAATTTTATACTAAAAGTTGTTTTAAGAGGCAGCAAGATAGTTGTCCGAAACGAAACCTAAATTTGAACAGTTATTTTGCACCTTTATCATTATCACCAGCAAATATAGAATTATCATTATTAGAAAGAAGATCATTAGATTATCATTAAAGCTTCAAGATTAGATGATAGGTGATCTGACGGCCAAGTAAGCTCATTTGATGATCAAGATCCTTGTAGAATTAGCAGAAAGTAAATTGTTTGATTGCAATATGATTGGCTCAAGCTTATAGAGTAAGAGTTTATTGACATTATTTAAAATTTTTAAAAAAAGAAATATCTTTTTAAATTTGTCAATTAGATTTGAGCAAAAACTGATCATTTTTTAACAAGATTTTCTTAATTTTTTTGCAAATTAAGTCTTAATTCTGATTAAAATAAAATTAAATAGATAATTAATTTATAATGTCAATATTAGCTTCTAATTTTTATTCAATTAAATTCATTGCATTATTTATATATTGGGATGGCATAAAGTTGTACTAGCCTTTAGAGAATAAGAGAATTTAATGCTAAATTTCAAATCGAGTCTCCAAATTTAATTAATAGATTAAACATGATTCTATTCAACATGTAATTTTGTAGTGTAATAAAGGAATTTCTTGTTAAGGAAAACATTTATTGAAATGTGAAATTTGAGTTGATAATAATTTATGAATTTTCGATATATTTCTTTTTTACTATATGATTATTTAAAAAAAAAAAAAGGTCTGAAATTAAAATTTTTTTTGTTAATCCGAGTCGAATATGTTTGACCAATCTCATTGATATTAAAATGAATCCAATATGAACATAATATTTATGAACTATTTCTGACAATAACTATATTCAAATGAACTAAATTCTACACAACAATTTCACTTGTATATATCGGTTTTTTTTTTTTTAACCATTATATTAGAATCAAAAGGAGAATACAAGGTAAAGACCAAAAGCCCCAAAAACAGAAAACAATAAAAAGGACATAATGAAATTCAAGTGAGGGCTCAGTAATCGACCGAGGCTCCCAGCATCCTTGAAGCCATGCACGGACCATCCAAGATGGTGAAGAAAGCGCTCCAATCGATCCACCAACAATGCGAACATCACCAGAGGTTGCCACCAGCTATGACGACAAGGACACGAGCCCCAGCCACATCATAGCCCATCAATCCGACAAGCCACATAAACAACCAAAAATCCAGAAAACCACATCATAGCCCATCAATCCGACAAGCCACAGAAAAAAGGGTCTATCTTCCTCTCCTGCCTCTCCCACGAAACCTCACACGAGAGACGACCGAGAGAACAGGTTTATCACGAACCAGTTTGAGATCATGTCCAGGATCAGAGCCACCACAATAATCCGATGAGGAGTCAGAATCGGATTCAAATTCAGATGTACAATGCTACCAATCAAGATGAGTCCTTACATCCATCCCTGAATTATTACCCACATGATATACCAATGCTTGGGTGTCGATCAAATTCACAGGCACATTAACAAAAGAGTTAGAGCAGACTATTGTTCTATTCTCAGCAATAACATCCAAGACAGGCTCCACAACAACATTAGAAATAGGAGAAACAACAATAACCAACCCTCGACAATCCTCATTATGGCCCACACACGTAGGGGTGTCAATTTCGGGTCACGGGTCGAGTTCGGGTCGAACTCGAAACTGACCCGGCACTATTTGGGTCAACCCGAACCCGACCCGTTTTTAAAAACGGGTCAGTTTTCCTGACCCGAACCCGAACTGCTTCGGGTCCGGGTCAACCCGACACGACCCAAATGACCCGTTTCCAACAAGAAAATGGCTAATTTTCGGGTAAAAAACGGGTCAATCGCCTCTTTTCGGGTAAAAAATGGGTCAAAATCGGGTCAATCTCGGGTTGCCGGGTCAAAATCGGGTCACTTTCGGGTCAATTTCGGGTCAAAGGGTTAACCTGAACCCGACCCGATTTTTGAAACGGGTCGAAATGCTGAACCCGAATCCGACCCGTTTCGGGTTCGGGTTGACCCTAACCCGAAATTTTTGGGTCGGGTTCGGGTCGGGTTTTCGGGTTGTGTCAAATATTGACACCCCTACACACACGAGACAGACTTATCCGAAACCTCGACACCTAAATTAGGCACAGACAAAGGATCGAGCTCAGCCATAACATGACAAGCCTTAAGAGCACAACCCATACTAACAACAGCAGACACAGCGGCATCCCCCAACACGACAGATTTCCCACCAGCCAACGGGGCAGGAGACCCCATAGCAAGCCCAGGAGCTAAACCCGATGGACCAACAGGGGACAAGGCAGCAACAACATCACCAGGATTAGTAATACCACTCCCCAAAACCTCCAACACAGAAGAAGCAACCACATTATCAATATTTTCAACACATAGAGGAGCTAAATTAGCGCTCGGTTTAGGAACATCATTAGGAATTTCAGTCAAAACAGGACGACAATTATCCGAAGCATGACCAATACACTTACAGGAAGCACAGAAAGAGGGAAATTCACACACAACCTTCTGGACATAACCTAAAGTTTCAGAGCCTAACCAAACTTGTTGTGGGTAATTTTTTGTTATATCAAGTTCGACTAGAACACGAGCATTTGACGGACGAGAGCCAACAGAGGTTGCTTCATCAACTTTCAAAGGCTTACCAAAAATCTCACAAAGCCCATAGAGAATACGAGGGGTGAAGAAGTGGGGATGAAGACGTACGCGGAAACGAAATCCAAATCGGAATTACAGGCGACTCAACACCTATATCCAAGCAAAGCGACCATTTCGTTAATTTCATATAGCAATTAAAAATAAGGTAAGATCGGTGACAAAACACCATGCAGTAGTCTAAGTCATTAGATAATTTGATCAAAATGTGAGAGGGATCCAACAAAGTCACAGAAAATTCGTCATTAAGCTTCAAATTAAAGAAAAATTTTCGAATAGAGTCAAGAGCTGGCCTCTTAGAAGGGAAAAAACCTACTAACGAAAATTGAAACGGAGTTGCTAAATCTCTAATTTCCTGGTCAGAAATCCACAACGATGGCAAACCACGGAACGTCGAAGTCCGAAAATCCGGATAAGAAGGCTTAGATCCAGCAAGCGCCTCCAAAAAGGATCGAGAATGAGAAACACCCCCTAAAAAATCAGGGTCCCTAAGTTTACTAGGGGCCATACTTGCACCGCCGGAGAAAAAAACAAGAAAGCCAACCAAAAAATACACCAAAATAGAAGGAGAACACAGGACAGGAAAAACTTCCCTTAATCCAGGAGAGCGCCCAAGGGATAGCCCCAGCGGGGCGGGGAGAACCCTGGAGAGGCCAGCAAAACGAAACCCTAGCAGAGGTGGCTGGCAAAAAGCTATTTAAATTTAATGATACTGCCCTTGCTAACTTGTATATATCGTATTTATATTAATATTTGCATGTATTATTTTTATATTATTCTTATAGTTCTACATTAGGTTTATCTTGTGAACATGTTTATAGCTTTCACATATCAAATTATAGTTTATTTATTTATTATTTTTTTTTTATGAACATATACATTGTGCTTAGTTCTATGGGATTTGAGTTGGAAAGAGAATGGTTAGTAAAATATTATGCATGATAAGATTGCACGCCCAATTCATCCCCTTTGATGGATCTTGACTCCTCAAAGTGATTTGGTTGGTCGTCTCTAATAATAGTTTAGTCAAATAGTTCATATAGGCATGAGTTCGTATGGTCACTCATATATTTATTTTAAATTTACACAAACCCTCGAATTGAGCCACAGTGAGGCCAATCCAGTAGATTTCATTATGTCAGTCCAATTGAACCCCAATCAATCGTTCGATCAATAACAATGTTTATTGGCCAACCCATTGCAATTCATCAAACACTCAGTTGATCAATCATCATATCATCTATAAAGCCACATCAATTTGGTCAAAGGATATATTTGGGGTGCCTGCAATATTTTAAATAGTTGTGAAAATTGAGAAAAGTAGCTTAGCTATTCTGCTTGTCAAAAATACTTTCCATCACAATAATTTTTGAAAAGCAATGAGAAAGTAGTTACCAAAATAAAATTATGATTATTTTTTTTAAAATAAAGTAACAAAAAAGTTGTCTCATACAGACCCTTAGTCAACTTTAAAAATCAAAATTTTGGGCCACCCGGACCATTCAACCATCAAATAGTAATGTTTTCTTTCCAACACGCATCTTGTAGTTTCTAACATAGGCCACACACTAGCTTGCATGCACACTTAAGTACTTCATTGGGAACAACACAATGGCTTCAAATCTAAGGGTGTCAATATTTTGCCCGAATCGAAAACTTAATCAGAACCCGGGCCGGGTCGGGTTCGGGTTGACCTGTAAACTCAAAATCAATCCGGTTTGATCTGTTTTTAATTAATTTAGGAGGGTTTTTTAAAATTGTGATGAAATAAATAAATGATATTTCTAAATAATAATAAACATTGTTGCCCAAATTAAATAAGACTTGATTTATTTTAAATTAATTGAAGTAAATCTTACATTAATTTGATTTAGTTTTAAATAAATCGAATTGAATAAAAAAAATTAGTAAAACATATCCGAAGCGGGTCGGGTTCGGGTTCGGAAAACCGACCCTTTTACAAAAAAGGATGGGGTCGAACAGCGAGGTAATATTTCATCTTCTCTCACAGCGAGGTAATATTTACCCTTCTCTCACCATCCAAAGCCATGGAACTCAACAAATAATGACACTTCACAAAGCGATCGCGGCGATCGCAGTGGGAGAAAAAAAATTGAACGTGGATCGATTTGGCGTCTTTCTCAAGCTGAGCACAACGCATGCGAAGGCTTTCATAAATGATAGATCGATGCATCTAACAACGAACTATATCACACCGTATAGGCTCTCCTTTGATGGCGAAATTATTATGTGTGGTAATCGGACACCCCATTCTAAAGCTAATCAGAACACCTCATATCACTAATTTATTATATAACATTGTTGTGTAATGCTGTGAATTGGGTGACATAACTCATCCTTAATAGCCTTCGGACAGTTTAGTGACCGCCCTAATAATTTCTCTCTTTAATGGATCCATCAGACATTACTTAAAGCGAGATAAATTTGTTGCCGACATAATATGAGTAAAAAGGACTGCGTTGACTCAAGTAATAGAATTGGACATTCATGCATTTATCACAATTATTTTATTTTATTTTGGCATATATTAATTCCATATTTGTAATCATGCATGCATGTGCTGGCCTGAAAGATTCTTAAGATTTTGCTATAATTGTCAAATTAGGATTTTAAATGAGCTTATATTGTGATAGGGGAGCCTCTAAATTAATGAAAATTCAATGCTTAATTAATATTAATCTACCATATAAAAGGAAGTAAAATAGAGATTAAGCTAAACTTCATGATGGTTAGTTATAAAATTATGTTTAAGAAAATAATATATTATAAAAAAAACATTTGGAAATCATAATCAATTGAATTATTTTAGGCCAACTATGGCATTCACTTGAAATTTATTCATATTAAAATAAAAGTTAGTCCCTTTATCATTTCATTATAATTCTGATTTTTATATATATGAGATAAATTATGTTTAGATATTATTATAAAAATTTTATCATGATAAATTTTAACTTTTTTTAGAATATTTTAAGATAAATATTGTATAAGTTGAAAAAATCGTTTCTGCTATGATTATTTTAAAAAATCGAATATAAAATAGAATCGAAATCAGTGGAAAATGATACTTTTGTCATTTATATTAAGAAAAATATTGATTATATTAATAATGAAATAAATATCAAGAATAAGTGTTATAAATTATAAATTTTTATCATTTTATATTATATATTTTTAAAATAACAAATTTAAACAAAAAAAAAAGCTTTTTAAACATCTTTCACTCTCCTTCAACAAACTTGAATAATAAATAATATTAAAACTAACTAAAAATCATTGGTAATAAAAATAGTAGTTGAAATTTAATTATATTTTTTCTGCATTAAATCACAGACACCCCGAGCTCACAGTGTTTATAATGAGCTTATCTTTGATGATAAAAAAAAAGGATTAGAAGTATTTATTTTAATCTTAATTGATAATAATTTTAATATTTAATCGAGATATATTAAAATCTGAATTTCATAATATAGCAATTCATAAAATAAAATAAAAAACTTCTCCTAAATTACAGCTATGCTACTGTTTGCTAAATTCTTCTTTTACGATTCATTGATCAACTCTAGTAAGTATAAGGATGATGATGATGCGTCATGATTGACGGAGGAAGAAGATTATGGGATGATCATAACATGAAGAACTCAGATGGATGAACACATAAATTCAAGAATTTCAAGTTTGGGTTATCGAATTATATGTACATAATTGAGTTAAATCCTTATCAAATCCTAAAAGGATGATAATATAAATCTAAAATGATCTTAATTTTTGCTAAAATTAATCTAATAAATATTTCTACATTGTTCTATATTTATCTTCAACTTCTTAAAATTTATTTAAATTTTGTTTTAATTATCTAATTTATTTCTATTTATTATTTTCATAAATTATAATATTTTGTAATTATGTGTTAAAATTTTTTCTATCTTGGCATTGATTACTAAAATATTTATAAAATTTATGTGAGCTTAAGTTTCATAAATATATCATTAAATTTAATATTTAAATTCCATTTCTTATAATAACTAATTTTGCCCATAATATCGTGTCAAGAATAAATCAATATTTATATTCATATCCTATATATATTTTTTATAATATGTGTATATATATTTCGTATCCCCTACAACATAAATTATCACACAACTTGCTAAGTCTCTATACGTATATAGTTGAACTTTTTAATAAAAAAATCATAAAAAGTAATGAAATATAATTCATAAAAAATTGTTAACTTATAGATAAAACAAATAATATGATTTTAATTTAAAAATTATTTAATTTAATAGCATAAAAATAAAATTATAACAAGAATTAATGAGCATAGTGTACCCAATCAATCAAGATTCACAAGAGATCTGTGTAGGAAACAAAGAAAAATTTTCCATAATACAAAATAATCAATGTACATTACATCATATTTCCACTCATACAAAAGAGAAATTATGTTGTGCGTAGACCAGACGCAGCTCTAAGTTTGGAGATAAATCAGTTGCAGTCATGTCTGTGGTATCAAGCCAGTCCACGGTACCGAGCCACACTGAGCCACGGTACACAGCGAAGTGATGATGTGACACGGCGTTCGACATCGACACAAAATAATTAATCCATACAACACAATCATGCGCTTTACATTAATGCTACATACATAATGCACTAACATATTTACCATAACTGGTCCACAACGATAGTTCTATCTCAGCATCTGAGCAGCATTCAAGAGCCCTTCCCCATCCGAAATCTGATTCCCAAAATAACTCAGGCCCCCACCAAATCCCAGCACTGCTGGCCTCCGTCCTCCGTCCCCCACCTTCTCCATAGCCTGCACTTGCGCCTTAAGGAACTTGACATAGCGGACGGCCTCCTCAAGCATAGACGCCGTGTCCATCTTGTTGCCCCCCGGCACCAGCTGCTGCAGTATTCGTATCCTCTCGCTGATCCGCTCCCTTCTCAGCCTCGCCGCCACGCTCTGCGGGTCTTTCGATATCCTCACATTCCGCCGTGGCCGTGCCTTAGCCAGCTCCAGGTTGATCCGAACGGGCTGCAGCGCTGCCAAGCAGAATAGCATTTCCTTCATCGCCTTGACGGACTGTGCTCCGGCCAGCTCTGGTGACACCGGTGCAATTCTACAGGGCGGAGGAGGAGTGGTATGGTTGTTTTGTTGTGACGGGGGTGACGATGAGTGCTGTAATGAGAACTCGAAAGAGCCGTTGAATTGATTAAGCATTTCCATCCAATCCATTTGGGTGTCTGGAACGAAATCCATGAAGTCGATGTCGGCCATTGTGCTTGTGTGAGCACAGAGTGTTCCTTTTTGTTTTGCTTTTGGTTTGGTCGAAGTGGCTTCCGTGTCAAGTGGGGCGAAGACTATTTATAGCGAAAATTGAAACAAATTATTTGGTGCGGGTCCGGATGCAGTTTTACGTCCGGAATCCAATTAAATTTGTGTACATGTGACACAGACATGTAGATATTTACTGCGCCTTTTGTAAGGAAAACTTTTTAGAAATTAAAACTTGTAATTTGCTGTCATTTTGTTACGTTTTTACTATTGTTTTGCTGCGCTTTCACTTTTGTTGCTCTTTTGATGCCCTTGCGTTTTTGCTGTCTTTCACTGTATTTTTACTGCACTTTACTGCTCTTTAACTTTGTTAAGCTTTCACTGTGCTTTTACTTTTGCTGCTCTTCAACGAAAAATAAAATGATGTAAAAAAATAAAATCCAATTAAATATCCACGTATCTGCATTACACATGTACAAATTTAATCGGAATCTAAACTTAGTACTACGTCCCGACTCTGCACTAAATAATTTGCCAAAATTGAATGGGCAATGCGCAATGCAGCGCATTTATTGATCAATCTCGATAATGCTTTCAATAATTTCGATATGGTGATGAGTTTTTGTGTAAGTGCGCAGCCTGCTTCGAGGAAACAAAGGAAAATGGTAAATATTAAGAACTTAAGGTCGGCGGATTAGGCGCCATGAGCCACCGAAAGCAACGGGAAATTAAACCCCATCCAGGCGTAACGTTTGGAAAGATTTCCGCGGTCGGTAGCAGACCGCGTGGGGCCACGTTATCCGGTAGGACCGGTTACTTTTATTGCTAAAAAATTAGAATATAATCCAGAAGGGTCCATCAATTATTCAATTACATCCAATTATATTGAGAATATGAGAATGAGGAACAATTATTACGTCATCCGACCGGACTTAGAGGAACGTCCGGTCGGAGGCAAATTCCCATAAAAAAATGAGTTGTACCGAGCAAATACCGAGCAATACCAAACAATAACGAAGAATACCATCATTTGAAGACTCAACACTTAGTTATACCGGGCTTTACCGAGCAAATATAGAGTTATACAAAAGTTGTACCGAGTTTTTCCCAAAAAAACTATGTACAACTCGGTATTTCTCGGTACAGCTCGGTATAACTCGGTATTGGTCTTCAGAGAACGGTATTCCTCATTATTATCAAATAATACTTAGTTGTACCGAGCAAATACCTAATTTTTTGACAGAAAATTGCCTCCGACCGGACGTTTCTCTACGTCCTTGCACCGGACGTAATAAAAGTTCGAGGATGAGAGAGAGCTACATGGAGAGCAAGAGATGAATTATTGAGTAAGAAAATTTAGGATTTCAGTAAAATAGACTTTATTATAGAAAATTATATAAATTGTGCTTATCTCAAAACCCTATTTATAAATTTGGGCCATAGATTAAGACTTCGTTTGGGACAATTTTTTTTGCTGCTTCTTAAATTAGCTTTCTAATATCAAAATTAAAATCTTTGTACTAGAAAACTGTTTTAAGAAGCAATAAAAAAGTCCTCCCAAATAAAACATAAGGTTTCGTTTGGGAGGACTTTCTTATTACTTCTGAAAGCAGCTTCATTGTATAATAATTTTAATTTTGTACTAAAAAACTACTTTAAGAAGAAGAAAGAAAGCCGTCCAAAACAAAGCTTAAGTGTTATAAATTTGGGTGAAAATATAATCATACAAAACATAATAGTCGTGTAGATGATCAATAACTTGTCTGGTGAAGTTGTCCTTGTAACACCCCATGGTCTAATTTTAGAAGAATTATTTATTTTAATATCTTAATTAATCAACCAGAATTTCTACGAGTTTATCAATATAAACCAATAAGGTGGAAACAATTAATTATCATATATATTAAAATACAAAACTATATTCATCCATTAGAATCAAGGTTTTGAAAACCGGACCGGACAACGAACCGGAACAAGGAGAGGTTCACGGTTCGACCGGTCTAACCGGGGTCGAACCGGATGACGTAATAAATAATAAGTATTATTTAAATTTAATACAATTAACATTAAAATAATGTTATCATTCAAAGTATACAACAACAACAACAACAACAAGCCATTATCCCACTACGTGGGGTCGGCTACATGAATCCTTTTTCTCCATTTTGTCCTATTAAAAGTCAAATTCCCGTTTAAATCTAATAAAGAAAGGTCATTCATAATATTTTCTAACCAAGTCTTTTTAGGTCTACCCCTACCTTTCTTAACATAAGTCAAATCTAATACATCTACTCTCCTAACCGGGTCATCGCAAGCCCGCCGTTTTATGTGACCAAACCATCTAAGGCGACTTTCTCTAATCTTATCTTCTACTGGAGCTACTCCAACCTTTATGTATAAGATAAAAAATTAAACTAAAAAAAACTATGAAACATAAAAACTTATATAATTAATTAAAATAATTATTTTAAAATCTCACATAAAAGCTAAAAAAAATTAAATCTCATAATTATAAGAATTTACACTCATAAAAATATGATAATTTTAAATTTGAATATTTTTCAAATTTTAAATTTAATTTATATATAACCATATAATTTAATATAAATTATTATTAATTAATGTTACATATTTAAAATAAATTTAATTCTAACATGCATAAGTTTATAAATTTAATATAAATTATTCTTATTTTATATTATATGATTAAATATATTTTACATGTTTATGATATATTGTATACAAAAGTTATTTTATAAATTTATATCTAAAATCATTAATAAATAAATAAAATTCTTAATGATAAATTATTTTTTATTATGTATAAATAAATAAATTTTTATTGTTAACTAATAAATAATTATCACTCACATAAAAATAATTAATTAAAAAATATGTTTAAAAAAAGGTTTTATACCCATTATATATGCTATGAACTCATACACTATTCATCTCATTTTTTTAGTCACACATCACTTAGAAACACTTTCTTGTTATTGTTTATATAGCATATTTAGATTCCTTGCATAAATGGAGCACATGGGGAGGTCATGTGGAGATGTTTCATGAGGCTTTTGAGGACAAAAATGTTTATTATATAAAATGTATTTAACTATAATTAAATATTTTTTAATATATATTAATTTATTTATTTAAAAAAATACTTAAAATTTGTGAGATTTGAACCGGCCGGTTCAAAAATAACCGGACCGGTTCGCCGGTTGAACCGCTGGTTCTGACCGGTTCAATCCGGTTCGTTGTAGAAGCGATTTTAGGGCTGAACTAGACCGGCCTTGTGACCGGTTCACTATTGAATCGGTCGAACCGGCCGGTCCGGTCTGATTTTTAAAGCACTGATTAGAATTCAAATTTATCTTTTGTAACTTAAATAAATATTTATTTGGCTATACTTTGAAGAGATTGATATTTTTATGATTGAGCTTAGATGAAAATTCTTTGGTTGGAGCTTTTGGTGCCAACCAAAATAGAAAGGGTTTGGTGATTTCCTTTAGAACTACGACTTTGGTGAGTAGTAAAGTTTTATATTCATTTTAAATTTTGTAATTTTTTTATTTTGTGTTTTGTACTATCCATTATATCTCAATCAAATAAAATATAAGCTTAGATTTTTTTTTGCAATCAAACTCCTCCAAAAATCTCCAAATCCATAGTATATAACCTAGAATTTTATTTATGCAGATTTATTATAGTTCTTGTTTATTTGAGTTCAAGCAGGCGCGAAACCAACTATAATTTTGAGAATATGCGAACTTATTATATAAACTATTAAATATAATTTTTTTTTTTTAAAACTAAATCTCAAATTTGCCCCTTCCATATGTAGAAATAAATATTGAGAGTGGCAAAACCAAATTTTTAGGGGTTGGGGAAAAATCTCAAAAATTGCCCTCTTATATATAGAAATAAATTTTGAAGGTGAGCAATTTTTAAAGAAAAAACTTGATAAATTTATCACATAACTGAAGCAGTTTACAGGTAAGTTACTGTCAAGAAGAACAAGCAGACACACAAAGTAAAATAAACTATCAGCTAAACAGTTCTCCCAGGAATGAAATCATCTGCTCTGGATTGAATGCATGAGATAAAAATCAAATGAAATATGAGCCCAAGATAAATATTGAACAAACCATAGCCTTGCAGCACTGCCCTCTATTTGAATATGGAGCTGTTCATTTGCTTCTTCCAGTAAAGCACCTATCAGCTTTATCTTCCTTGCAGAAGTGTCACTCGATCAGTTTCATCTGGAACCCATGCAGGTTACATGGAGGCCTGGTATCTTCTGCCTTCTTTCAAAATGAGCCTCTGGTAAAAAAAGGACAATCAATAAGTAGATGATGGAATTTGCAATTTAAGATATGAGAAGTGTCAACCTAGAAAGCATGGCATATGAAGCATTCGCTTAAAGAACTGATTTGTCCAGTTCTGCGGAAGTATGAGACCCTCTTGGATGTCTTTGTAACCTGTTGGATTTGGCTAGCAGTCGCAGCACTTCGCATCTCCTCTGCTTTCTTCTGGGCTGACTTAAGCTTCTTAAGTATCTTGTCCATGGAAGAAGATCTTCGCTTTTCTAGTTTCATCTAGAATATAAATTCAAAATAATCAAAATGATGCCACAGAAGACACTGCTTTGATAACATGATAATTCAGAGAAACTAGGGAGAGATTATTCTGTGTGGACACCGGACGGGAGAACCGTCCGGTACCACTTGGTACCAAGCGCGGTACACTTTTGGAGTGACGAGGCGCATTTTTATTGGCCTCTGGACGACGTCCGGACTCCGCACATAATAATTTGCCGAAACTAGGAGATTGTGCTGCTTAATAGATGGATAACTAGAAAGGAAAGAGGCACCTCTAATTTCCTTATTTCAGCCTCAGCTTTTGCTTTTTGTAAATTCTCCCATGCAATAATTTTGGCTTCCTCCCTTTTGACCCTGTATAAATCATGAGGTAAAGAAGATTAGTTAGAGAAAATATTACTACAAGAGCTTCAAGTTCTACAAGTAAATCATAGATAAAGAAGATTAGTGTGAGGAGATGGACAAAAATAAAGGGCTACAAAATCTAGTGATGGAAAAGAGAGTATAAATGATCATGAAAAATGGAATAGTAAGAAGAAAAGAATAGATTCCCAAGATTATACATGCTACAAACTTAAGTACTTTACCTTGTTTAAGATAGTCATTATCAATAATTTTGAAGGAGAAATACTATGGAATTTTTGAAAATTAATAATTTTATCTACTTAGTTTAATCTGAGAATGAGATTATCACTCCGCATAGTACAACAACAACAACAACAACATCACTCTGCATAGTAAGAAAATAATTATCACACAAAATTAATTTAAAGAGATTTATTTCTTCTCTATCAATTTACTTTTCTTAAGCACAAAGGGTGACACTTCGCGCCTCGGACATTAGGTAATTACATTGACTTGATAGTGCTTTAACATTTTGATAGCACTGACCAAAAATAGCTCAAATAAATTTATATTTGTACTAAATTCATATATTTTAAAATTTGTTTACCCTGTTAAAATTATTTAGGAAATTTCCTAATAATTATTCCCTTGAGTCAATAATATGGCAATATATTTCGAGTTTCCCTGAGTCATCTCCAAACTAAGCTCTTTAATCTTACAAAAACCCTAAAGGGCGCTTAAGCCCATTAAGCCGAAATGATATATTGACTTAACAACTAAAAAACATCTAAAGTACATATATCATTTCGGCTGTATTAAATTTGATGTATAATTGTATATTTAATCAAATAATGTCCTAATGCATCATCACTGTGTCAGAAATAATTTTCATACTGCATTATTTCTCATCATATAAGATGGTCACTAGCATCTGGCCACAAGCATAAAAAATATTTCCTAATGTGGAAAGATATAGAATGAACAAGCTAAGCAAGAATTTGTTGATTCATGCAGATGGTATTTTTCATCGATTAAGGAAATTAACTTGAATTTGTTAGTCTGTGTGGAATCTGATTGTGTCGATCAATTGTATTGTACTGTTATCATGGACTTCAAGTCAATTTCTCAATTATCCTGCTGCCTGCTTGGATTCAGGAGCTTTGCACCCGAATTTTTTTCTGTATAACGCGCTAATATTGTGTACCCGAGCGCCCTTGTGCAGTGCTCCCGAGTGCCCTAGTGTTGCAAAGTTTGCTAAGAGAAAAAATAGAGAGAAAAATGCTACAGCGCTTTAGATTAGATGTCGTAGCAATATGTAGTACTGCAGCGCTACATGTTTGAGTGCCACAACATCATCAGACGAATCAGGATTAGATGTTTGAGCATCGCAACACTCCAAATTAGTGTCACAACATTTTGAGGTGGACTGAACAATTTTCTTTCTCATTTTTCTCTGGGGTGGCATCTCTTGGTGTTATTAACTTTATTTTTTCTTGTATTTTCCATGTGAGAATGGTGCAAGATAGGAGAAGCAAAAAAAGAGTGAAATAGAAGAGAGGTTTGTACATATTTCTCCCAATTTTTATAGTGGACTTCTCGGTGTGGTGTGGCTCCATAATTTTTTTTTTCGATTTTGAATTTTTCGGCGTTAAATCCCGGTGTCATTTACTTTCCGCTGCATTTCTATTTTTCTTGTTTGTTTCGTTACGATGTTTTACTTCCATCCCCAACAACTGATCAGAGCAAGGTTGTTTGGTTCGAGTGGCAGTAATGACGGATGAAGCAAAGTACAAGATTGAGAAATTCAACGGCTCGAACTATACATTCTGAAGGATGCAAATTGAAGATTTGAGAGAGAATTAGGAAAAATTTATTTAAGGAAAGATGATTGTTTTGAAGTGAGATTTGGGAGGGAATTAGGGAGGCTTATATAATGCTATTTAGGTTGCTTAATTTTCATTATGTGATTTGTATTTGTTATAGTTTTCTTTGGAGTTATTCCTGACGGTGCCTAAGGTTTGTGGAGAGCCAATATACCACTCGAATAGTATATTAACTTGTATCTTGGTTTGTTGTGTGAAAATAAAGATCTTTTTCATTGATTTCTAGTGTGTTTTTTTTCTTCATTGCTACTTTTGCTGTGTGGAGGCCAAATTCCTATCAAATTGGTATCAGAGCATGATTCAGGACCTATGGCACCGGAGAAAGTGGATGCTTTGAAAGAGAAACTAAAAGGAAAAGTTAGTCAACTCAAATCAAAAATTGAGGAACGATTTTCATCTATGGAAGGAAGGTTTTCTAACTTAGAGGGCATAAAGAAGAAAATATTGAAGCTTCACACCCAACCAGCAACAACGGAGGAAAGAGAACTAGCGGATGGCCAAGGAAGTGGGAGAAACACCAATATCGACACAATGGGGGATGATCGAAAGGTAGAAATCTTGGGCGACAGAAAAAATATGCCACCTCTTGAACTGATAACCATAAGGGAAATGTGTGAAGGATATGGCATGAGGAGAAATTGGGAGGAAGAAATGAGGAGGGTTGATTTTGAGGAAGAGGATATCTATGAAAGGAGGAGGTGGGAGAAAATAATGGAGAGATCACAACAATCGCCACGTGGGAGGAGCTAGAGGTGGACAAGAAAGTTGGGGCAGAGGGGATGTAGGAGTGAGAAACTTAAGATGCTTGTTTTTGAAGGGGCAGATGCTCATGGGTGAATCTATAGAGTGGAGAGATACTTTGTGGTGAATGCACTGACGGAAGAGGAGAGACTCACAACGACGGCTTTATGCTCAGAGGGGAAGGCCTTGTCTTGGTATCAGTGGCGAGACATAAGAGATCCAATCCGATCGTGGAGGGAGTTCAAAGATAGTTTATTAGAATGTTTCCAAACTAGTTAGGAATGAGACTTCTACGAGCAATTCTTTGCTCTGGTTTAGAAAAGGGACAATGATGGATTATCATAAGAGATTTGAGTACCTTTCTAGCTGATTGGGGAGCCTATTTGAGACAGTGTTGGAGAGAAATTTCATGAAGGGGCTCAGCCAGAGATCAGGGCCATTATCCAGTTATTGAGGCCACAAGGTATAATATCCAAATTTTTGTCAAATGCAAGCATAAATTTTCCACAAATCATTCCCTGTTTTTATTAAATTCTAGTTATCATTTATCCATTTGATGTACATAAGTATATACATCCAAAATATATGTATACCTTTTTATTTGAGCCACTACAACCATTCAACATTTCATTTAATAGCTGCTACAGCTATTGCCACTTAAAACCCCATGCAGTGGCTGCTTTCATCCAACGGTTGGATGTGCAGGAAGGGGGTTAATGGATGTGTAGTGGAGGGTTAATAAGAATATAATATTAAGCAAAGTGAGCACTAGCCTATTCTTTCCTCCAAACTGTCATTGCTCTCTGTTTTCTGAAGTTTGGCAGCAAGGCAGCGGGAGAGCAACTAGAAGACGGAGGTGTTTAATGCTAGAGCTGCTGCATGTTACTGGAAGGATTAACGAAATAGACAATTTCTAAGTTAAGATAAGGGACTGCTGCAGTGTACATTGAAGGGGGACTGCTGCAGGAGTTGTTAATCAGTGAAAAAAGAGATGAAAAAACTTCAGAAAACAGTAAGGTAAGAAAGCACTAAAGGTAAGGGCTGAAATTTTGCTAAAATTTGTAAGAAACATGCTGAAATATGAGTTTATGAATGGAGGTCTGCTGGAATTCAGGTTTTCTACGATCAATATTGGATGCTGTTAATTTACTGATATCAGTTGTTGAATCCAGTAGGGAAAAGAAGGAAGGAAGAGGAAAGAGAGGTAAGGGAAGGAGTTAGGTAGAATGAGGAGAAGGATGGTAGAGGTAAAGCATTTAAAATTTTATTGGATTTACTTAAGCTTGTTGTTTACAAAAATATATACATAAAATTCCTACCTTTAGGATGTTTACAAAAGGAAAAGAATGCAGGTCTAGGAGAACCAATTTCTAAAGATGTGAGATACACAAACTATGACATAAGAAATAATAAAATCTGATATAATTGCAACATCATATGGTATATGATTTTGATAATCTAAATTCCATTTCATTATGTATTTACTTGTTGGTTCCTCAAGTATTGATGCAATCAAAAATTTGGGAAGGGACCCAAATTTTTTATCACAAAATTAAAAGACTTCCTATATAAAAGAAATACTAAAAATGCTAAAGAAATTCACCAAATTCTAAAAAGACAAAATAAGAAACAAAGACACTTTCATAATATTAGAGAAAACTCTTACATTTAATGTCACATACAAACAACACTTACAAACTTGGACACACACCTAAACTTGCTTTTTCAATAGATGAAGGATACAATGGAGTGGATACTTGCGGAGAGACGAAAGAGATTAGAAGCCAAGACGAAGGTTGGAAAGAGCTCGCAAGATTTCCATAGAAGTAGAAGAAGAAGTGGAACAAAGCTCTCAAGCTTTTTCCAAGGAAAACCTCTCAGGTTTTGCCCCAAAAATTATCATCATAACCTCTCTAAAATATTACAAAACAACTACTATTTATAGACATAAGAGGGGAATACAAACAGCCCCAAAACATTAATTAAAAGCTGAAAATAGAAGGCCAAAAGGCACCTAAAAACTGCAGTAGAAATCTGTCTAGAAATCAATAAAAGTCTCTTGGAATTCCCCCAAAAACAGCCACCAAACAGCCACTTAAAACTGTTCAAATTCTGTCCAAAAACAGCCCCCAAAATCTCTTCATATACTCAAATAAATGAGGGAATTGAAAGACCAGCAGTCACTATACCAAAATCCCAAACGGCACAACAAAAGAAAGAGGGAATAAAGCCACAGTTCCAAGCAGGGAAGTCACGGATCCCAGCAGTCAAGCATAGGGACCAAACAGCCATATTCATTTCGGTAAAAGGGGGACCACAGGGCAATAAATTCAAGAGCAAACCAAAGGGCCAAAACCAGCAGGGAATCCGCAGCAGTCCAAGAGGCAACAGGAAGAGGAAAAGGCAAGTGAAATTACAGAGAAATGAGAAGAATAAGAGGGGGAAGGAGAAAAGCCAAGTTTAAAAATTAATGAGCTAATTTTTAGTTTAATAAATGAACTAAAAATCAGCTCATAATGAGCTAACCTTCCACTTGATATTAATGAGCTAGAGAAGTCATAAATCAAATATTAGGATTTGATTTGACACCCCCCCCCTTCCTACATCAGACTCCCCTTCTTGAGGACTCAACTCCCGATGAGTCAGTTCTTCATTTCTTTCGAGGAGGTGCATACTGATCATCCAACTCATTAATTTTTTCTCCAAATTTTTTTAGGATATCTTCTTACTCTTTCTCAAACTGCCTTTGTAGATATGTCTTCCACTTCTCGAATTTTTTATCACAAAAGAACATGGGATATTGAAACTTGTATAGACGGTCTTGAAGTGGGTCAGTTGAATCGCCTTCTGTAGGAATCCATCTGTCCAACAGAAGAGGGACATCAGGATTGCCATGATTGTTTTCTTCCATGAATGAAGTCATTTTTTTTTTGTTTTCCATTTTTTTGACAGACTCAAAAAAAGACTCAAAAATTTCAACCTAAACTTAGACTCAACTTAAGACTTATGACAAGACTTACAACTAAATCCTAGGACTTCCTAACTTGCTTTGATACCAAAATTGATGCAATCAAAAATTTGGGAGAGGGACCCAAATTTTTTATCACAAAAGAAGACTTTTTCTAGGATCTAAAAAATATCAAGAACTCACAAAACTAGACAAATTAAAACAAACACAAACTTTTTATATCATATAAAAGGACTTACAAATTTTTGACATAACATTAAAGATGCTTACAAGACACTTAGAAACACAAACATCCTACAAACAATTCTAACAAGATAAACACCTAAAGTTGTATTTCTTGTTTGGGAAGAAGGATACAGGTGGGGTGGCACTTGCGGATAGAAGAAAGAGATTAGAAGCCAAGACGAAGGTTGGAAAGAGCTCGCAAGATTTCCATAGAAGTAGAAGAAGAAGTGGAACAAAGCTCTCAAGCTTTTCCAAGGAAAACCTCTCAGGTTTTGTCCCAAAAATTATCATCATAACCTCTCTTAAAACAGCCACAAACAACACTATTTATAGGCACAAAAAGGGCAGCCAAACAGCCCAAATATTAGGGAATATGGAAGGTTAAAAGACACCAAGAAGAAGGCTAAAAGACACCCAAAAACTGCAGTAGAAAACTGCACATAAAACAGTAAAAAACTCTTGAAATTCTCCCCAAACAGACACCAAATCAGTCCCAAAAACTGTCCAAATTCTGTCCAAAAATAGCCCCAAAATCTCTTCATATACTCAAATAAATGAGGGAATTGAAAGACCAACAGTCACCTCTCAAAATCCCAAACAGCACAGCAAAAGAAACAGGGAATAAAGCCACGGTTCCAAGCAGATACATCACGGAGCCCAGCAGCCAAACAGCCACCATAAATTTCGGTAAAAGGGGGACCACAGGGTAGTAATTCTGGAGCAAACCGAGGGGTCAAAGCCAGCAGGAATCGCAGCAATCCAAGACGCAACAGGAAGAGGAAAAGGCAAGTGAAATTACAGAGAAATGAGAAGAATAAGGGGGGGGGAGGAGAAAAGTCAAGTTCAAGAATTAATGAGCTAATTCTTTAGTTCCATAAATGAACTAAAAAATCAGCTCATAATGAGCTAACCTTCCACTTGACATTAATGAGCTAGAGAAGTCAAAAATCAAATATTAGGATTTGATTTGACCCCCCCTGCCTACATCAGACTCCCCTTCTTGAGGACTCAGCTCTCGATGAGTCAGTTCTTGGTTTCTTTCGAGGAGGAGAAGACGGCGCATCACATTCATTGATCAAATCTTCATATTTTTGCATGATCTCATCTCGTTCTCTCAGGAATTTATCTTGTAAGCGTTGCTTTTTCTTGAAGTACCTTTCTGTACGTATGTGCATCCATGATTGAAGCTTGTACAGCTCATACTCCAAAGGATGTGTTGACTTTGATGGAATCCATCTATCCATTGAATCTTCAATTTCATCTGGCTTGCTTTCTTCGATTTTTTTGTCTTTTTCCATTTTTTAAATAACTCAAAAAAAAGATTCAAAGAAAGACTTTAAAAGACTCAACCTAAAAAACATAGACTCAAAATAAGACTCACGACAAGTCTTGACTTTGACAAACTAAAACAAGACTTGACAACCAAATCCTAGGACTTTCTAACTTGCTCTGATACCAAAATTGATGCAATCAAAAATTTGGGAAGGGACCCAAATTTTTTATCACAAAATTAGAAGACTTCCTACAACAACAACAACAACAACAACATCAAGCCTTTATCCCACTACGTGGGGTCGGCTACATGAATCCTTTTTCTCCATTGTGTCCTATTAAAAGTCAAATTCTCGTTTAAATCTAATAAAGAAAGGTCATTCCTAATATTTTCTAACCATGTCTTTTTAGGTCTACCCCTACCTTTCTTAACATAAGTCAAATCTAATACATCTACTCTCCTAACCGGGTCATCGCAAGGCCGCCGTTTTATGTGACCAAACCATCTAAGGCGACTTTCTCTAATCTTATCTTCTACTGGAGCTACTCCAACCTTTTCACGTATATGCTCATTTCGTATCCTATCTCTAAGGGTAAAGCCACTCATCCACCTAAGCATCCTCATCTCTGCCACACTTAACTTAGTATTATGCTTCTCTTTTAAAGGCCAACATTCGGCACCATAAAGCATTGCAGGCCTCACTACCATCTTATAGAATTTTCCGTTAAGTTTGAGGAGTACATTTCTATCACATAACAAGCCCGATGCATTCCTCCACTTCAACCATCCAACTTGAATTCTGCTGATAATATCCCCATCTATTTCACCATCACTTTGAACAATAGATCCAAGATATCTAAAACGTGTACTCTTATTAATGACTTGATCGCCCAAAGTCACAATCCTCTCACTAGGTCTATTACTACTAAAATTACACTCCATATATTCCGTTTTAGATCTACTCAAGCGAAAACCTTTATACTCTAAGGTTGACCTCCATAATTCAAGTTTACCTTCAACTCCCTCTCTAGTCTTATCAACAAGAAGAATATCATCAGCAAAAAGCATACACCAAGGTACATCCTCTTGCAAATGGGCTTAAGGCTGATCCTTGATGTAACCCAACCGAAATAGGGAAATACTTGGTCAATCCACCTTGTGTTTGAACACAAGTAATAGCTCCTGCATACATATCTTTAATGATTTGAATATAAGCATTATTGACTCCTTTCTTTTCAAGAACTCTCCATAGCACTTCTCTTAGAACTTTATCATATGCTTTTTCTAAATCAATAAATATCATATGTAGGTCCTCCTTATTTTCTCTATATTTCTCCATCAAACCTCTTAATAAATGTATGGCTTCCATAGTCGACCTACCCGGCATGAATCCAAATTGATTTTGAGAAACATTAGTATCACGCCCCAACCTATGCTCCATAACTCGCTCCCATAGTTTTAAAGTATGACACATTAACTTAATACCTCTATAATTCGCACAATCTTGTGCATCACCTTTATTCTTAAAAATAGGAATTAACACACTCATTCTCCACTCATCTGGCATCTTCTTAGTCTTCAAAATAGTATTAAAAAGTTTAGTAAGCCATGAAATTCCTTCATCTCCTAAGCATTTCCACACCTCTATTGGAATATCATCAGGTCTAACAGCTTTTCCACCCTTCATTTTCTTTAACGCCTCTCTAACATCAGTTTTACTAATACGCCGATAAAAACATAAATCTTTAGTTTCATCTAGGGTGCTAAGGTCACTATAGTCAATCTTATTTTCACAATCTTCATTAAAAAGTTTAGCAAAATATCTCATCCATCTTTGTTGAATATCAATTTGGATTCTAAAGAAAATCACCAAATTCTAAAAAGACACAAAATAAGAAACAAAAACACTTTCATAATATTAGAGAAAACTCTTACATTTCATGTCACTTACAAACAACACTTACAAACTTGGACACACACCTAAACTTGCTTTTTCAAGAGACGAAGGATACAATGGAGTGGATACTTGTGGAGATACGAAAGAGATTAGAAGCCAAGACGATGGTTGGAAAGAGCTCGCAACATTTCCGGAGGGGATGAGAAAGAAGGTGGACAAAGCCCGCAAGCTTTTCCAACGAAACCCGCAGGTTTACATTTCCAAAAATCATTCACATAAACATTACATTACAACTCTTAAACATCTCATATTTATAGGTATGAGAAGGGAATACAAAAAGACATGGCATTAAATTCACACACGAATCCAAGCAACACAAGCATGGAAATCCCCCCATACATTCACCGAAAACAACCCAAGCCTAAGAACCGAAGGAGCAACCACGGGAACCAAAGATGCCGCACGGAACCGAGGCGCCAAAGCCACGGGAAAACCCCCCAAGCTCGGAAAACCAACAGCCACGGTGAGAACCAAGGAGCTTTGCACGAAAAACAGCCACATGTGGAAGCCAAGGAGCAATGGCATGGGAAAACACATTTTCTTGGGTTTCCAAAAGCCATTTTGGAATCCCAAAGGACAAACATAGAATTTTAAAAGATAAAGCTACATAAATAAGATAATAAATGAACTAAAACCTAGCTAATAATGAGCTAACCTTTAGTTTAATAAATGAACTAAAAACCAGCTCATAAATGAGCTAAATTCCAGCTCAAAATTTATTGAGCTTGTAGACTCAAGGGAAGCTAAAAATCAATTTATTTTGGGCTTGAGTTGACCCCCCCCCCCCTTTGCCTACATCAGACTTCTCTTCTTGAGAACTCATCTCCCGATGAGTTAGCTTTGTTCTAAAAGCGTTGCACCAAGAGACACCAAGACTCAAATGACAAACATGACTCAAAACAAAACTAACATGAAACTAAGACTCACAAGACTCACAAGACTTACAAGACTCACACAACAAGACTTACAAGACTCACAACTTGACTTGACAAACTAACTCACAAACCTAGGACTTCCTAACTTGCTTTGATACCAAAATTGATGCAATCAAAAATTTGGGAAGGGACCCAAATTTTTGATCAAAAAATTAGAAGACTTCCTATATAAAAGAAATACTAAAAATGCTAAAGAAATTCACCAAATTCTAAAAAGACACAAAATAAGAAACAAAGACACTTTCATAATATTAGAGAAAACTCTTACATTTCATGTCACTTACAAACAACACTTACAAACTTGGACACACACCTAAACTTGCTTTTTCAAGATACGAAGGATACAATTGAGTGGATACTTGCGGAAAGACGAAAGAGATTAGACGCCAAGACGAAGGTTGGAAAGAGCTCGCAAGATTTCCATAGAAGTAGAAGAAGAAGTGGAACAAAGCTCTCAAGCTTTTTCCAAGGAAAACCTCTCAGGTTTTGTCCCAAAAATTATCAGCATAACCTCTCTAAAACATTACAAAACAACTATTAATAGACATAAGAGGGGAATACAAACAGCCCCAAAACATTAAATAAAAGCTGAAAATAGAATGCCAAAAGGCATCTAAAAACTGCAGTAGAAATCTGTCCAGAAATCAGTAAAAGTCTCTTAGAATTCCCCCAAAAACAGCCACCAAACAACCACTTAAAACTATTCAAATTCTGTCCAAAAACAGCCCCCAAAATCTCTTCATATACTCAAATAAATGAGGGAATTGAAAGACCAGCAATCACTATACCAAAATCCCAAACGGCACAGCAAAAGAAACAGGGAATAAAGTCACGGTTCCAAGCAGGGAAGTCACGGATCCCAGCAGCCAAGCACAGGGACCAAACAGACATATTCATTTCGGTAAAAGGGGGACCACAGGGCAATAAATTCAAGAGCAAACCAAAGGGCCAAAATCAGCAGGGAATCCACAGCAGTCCAAGAGGCAATAGGAAGAGGAAAAGGCAAGTGAAATTATAGAGAAATGAGAAGAATAAGGGGGGAAGGAGAAAAGCCAAGTTTAAAAATTAATGAGCTAATTTTTAGTTCAATAAATGAACTAAAAATCAGCTCATAATGAGCTAACCTTCCACTTGACATTAATGAGCTAGAGAAGTCAAAAATCAAATATTAGGATTTGATTTGACCCCCCCTGCCTACATCAAGTATTATTGTAATGGTATATTTTTATAATTGTTATGAGATATGAAATGTATTATGAAATGTGAAATTTATTAGAAAGGTGAGATAAGTTATATATGAGGATAGCCCTGCACAAGTAAAGATGAAAGACCTGATGGGTAAGCCTACACTCTCTCAATTCTAAAAGTTAGGAATTCAGACCCAACCTTGAATTAGTGAGTAGCTTCAATTTTAAAAGTTAAGAATACTAACCAATCTTGAATTAGAGAGCTATAAGTGTGCAAAAGCCTATAATCATCATATGACTTTGTTAATCCCTATACCTCAAAATATGTGCAAAAGAGACAAAAATCACGAATTAAATAGCGTGCGGGTTAGCGCGACGCATCACTTGAAGGTTCAAACAACTTCCAATGGCCAAACAGATTGTGTCATAGTGACCAGGAAATCAAATTAAGTTAGGTCGAGGCACCTCGCAGTCAAGCCGGATGAGATGCGGATCGATGGACTGACTTTATAGTTGCGTCTGGAATGTAGTTAACATTTAAAATATACAATTTATTTAATTAATTGGGATCAATCGTGGCGATGGCACAGATCCCGAGGCGACAACATGAAAATTAAGAAAATTGGCCCTCGATGTCGCCCAAATGACGCCGGATCGACAAACGAACTTCGTCGTTTCGTTCAAAACGTCGTCAATACCATAAATACACTATCAATTTTCCTAGAGAAAATTATATGGCAAAATCGACACATAGAACGAGACAAGATGCACAAACTTTGAGGCAATTGCCTATAATCATCATATGATTTGCCTAAAAATGTCGAACAATAAATATAATATGAAATAATGTTTTATATCAATTATCATGTTGTGTTGTTTCAATTGACTGTAAACATGTTGCTTATTTCTTATAAATTATTTTTGTATTTTATTAAACTTTAGCTCATTAATAGTAGTTGTTGTCACGACCCGACCCGACGGGGATGGATCCCGCCCGAACCGGATCGCGACAGAACCTTCTTATCCAGGATCTGGCTTTGGAATTTGGTTCTGAACTGAATCTTCCAAAATAATTAACTCAACAGACACACAAGCACAGAACAACAGAGCTACTATAAGTCACCAAATGCAGCGGAACAAAACATCTATATTTTCTTTCTTTTCCTCAAAACAATCATCTACAAATACGGTACATGGCTAGCAGAAAAAAAAAACACAGAAGAAAAGCCATGACCGTACAAAAATCAAAAGTAAAAACAATACCTATACGGATCAGACCCTGAACTCTAGTCCTGGACTTCCTTCCCTTTCCCAGAACCTGAAAACCACCAGAAAACAAGGGTGAGCTCAACAGCTCAGCAAAGCAACAAACCACCAAACTAAACTCTCAGAATCCAAAACCACACTCAGCAGACAGAAATCAAATCAGAAATCGGAACAGAATCGAATCACGGATCAGAACAGAATCGAAAATCAGAACTTATACGGACAGATATCAAATCAGAATCAGAGTCGTACAGATCAGATCACAGAACAGAATAAATCAACAGAGTCAGAGTCATACAGAAATCAGAAATCAGAATTTCAGATCATATCAGAACAGAATGGTACGGAAACAGAAATCAGAAATCAGAAACAGAACAGATCAGAATCACAATTGCTTACAGAACAGATACAGAAATCAGAATCAGATCAATATTTCATTCATATCTAAATGCCCTGACACTGACGGAATCTCTACGGATTCCGGCCCCTTATGCCTCCCTTCCCAGACACTGACTGAATCGCATAGGATCCAGGCCCCTTATACCTCCCTTTGTGCTCACGGCACCAGAACAAATGTGCTTATAGCACCAGAACAGAATTCATCGGATCCGGAACAGAACAGATATCAGATTTCAGATTTGAGCTCATTTCAGATTTCCCAGACACTAACTGAATCTCATAGGATTCAGGCCCCTTATAACTCCCATTTTATAGCTTATACACATAGCATTTCAATTCAGAAGAAATCCGGACAAATCAGAAATCAGATAAAAATCGGGCAGCACAACGGCAGTAAACAGAATTTACACAAAATTTCCTGCAAAGAAAATTTATCAAATTCGCACAGAATATAGATAATCACATTCCAGAACACTTATTCTACTGCACAGAGAATTTACCATTTCACAGAAAATTGTAGTCTACGAAAAACTCCGCCGAATCAAAAATACCCGGACAAAAATCTTCGGAAAATAACCAAAATGTGCACACTCGGCACGTCAACAATATACGGAAAGTTACGTGGTAAAAAACTGAACCAATCAAAAGATACGGACGAAAAAACCGTAACGGAAACAAAATCCGGACAGAATATACCGCCAAACTCGACGGAACTGAAAATTGAGAAAGGCGGAATGTGCCTTACCTCGCATACAGCAATATTCTGAACAGTCACTTCGGACGAAAACGGCTCCGCGTCGTCCGAAAATCAACTTTTCTCCAAAATCTCTCGACTTTCTCTCTCCTCAGAAAATCAGATATTTTTAATTTGATTTTTCTCTCTCTTCAAAACGACTGATTTCAGCTTTATAATACTCAGATCGGCCCGGCCGATCGCCAGATCGTCCCGGGACGATCAGACCAAAAATCGATCGTCCCGATCGCCCTGGACGATTCCCAGAACTATTCTCAGGCCGATATTTTCTATAGTGCCGATCGGCCTGGACGATGTCCAAATCGGCCTGGACGATGTGTACAGAAAATCACCTGGAGCAAAACTGGGCAAAATCTGGAGCAAAATTACAACTGATCGTCCCAGGACGATCCAGATCGTCCTGGACGATCCTGGAGCAGATTTTTGATATTACAGTTGTACTGCAGGAAAGAGAAATAGCTAGTGGGCATTAGGCAAGAAGGTTGCTGTCCTTTTCATGTACATACATTTTTGGTGAACATAGAGATCAAAGTAGAAGCTGTACACACTTTTGGGTATGCAACTATTATTTGATGTTTAGTAAGCTATGTATTTTATCTAATGTGTTTAAATATGTTTAAATATGCTTTCAGTTATGAAATACCGATTCTTGTCTTAAGCTTTGAAAAAACTTAAAGATTTTGGGTGAGTTTGAATTGACTATTTCCTACTCACTTGGTTCTGATAAAAGTATCTCAGGATGGGTGCTAGTAAGAGATAAGTATGTTTAGATTCTCTTTCTGTTACACTCTAAATTAACTATAGGGGGTCAAAATGGGGTGTGACACAAGGGTTGGGGGAGGCTATGGAGCTAGCCCAGATAGTGGAGAACAAAAACACACTTGAGAGAAGCAACAAGGGCAGCAATTCAAGAGCTTCTACCAAATGACTACTTTTTTGGTACCAAAGGTAAAGCCTGTGCACATTCAGAGAGAAGGACCCAAGGATAGGGGATTGGGAGCATGGCCTCGAGGGGATTCAAGCGATTGACTAAGGTAGAATTTTAGGAGAAGTGGGCTAGGGAACTATGCTCCTGTTGTGATGAGAAGTTTGCAGCGAGCCATGCTGCAAGGACCATTTGCTTTAGGTACTTATAGTCTATGATGAGGAGGAAGAGAAGACTCTAGAGGAGGAGGTGGTTGAGGAGGAGCATTTGCATCTAGATGTGGTAGAGGTTTCCTTGAACTCAGTGGTTGGATTTACCTCAATTTGCACCATGAATGTGAGGGGATAGATAAAAGAAAAATCAATGATAGTTATGGTGGACAGTGGAGCAACCTACAATTTCATCTCCAATTAAGTGGTTGACCAATTGGGCTGAAGTTGGTCGACACGAGTTTTTTTGGGTGATGATGGGAATGGGGAAGGCGGAGAAAAGTAGAGGCATATGCCTAGGGGTGATGGTGACACTGCAAGAGATCGAGATGAGGATTTTCTTCAATTGAAGTTAGGGAGCACAGATGTAATTTTGGGCATGAAGTGTTTGCAAATCCTGGGGGAGACCAAGGTGGACTAGAAGACATTGACTATGGAATTCATGGTGGGAGGGGGGAAGGTGAGGATCAGGGGGGATCTTAATTTGTCCACAATTAGGATTTCTCTTAAGACCATTGTGAGGACAATCTAGGGAGCAAGGATAGGATTCTTGGCGGAGCTCTAGAGCTTGAAGAGAGGGGGCACTAAGAGAGTTTGGATGAAGTCTGCTATCGTAGAGAGAGAACTTAGGAATACTTTACAGGAGAGAAGGTTGCTGGAAGAGGGAATCAAGTTGTCCCCTTCATTTTTCAAGTTGTGGTTGATGCGTGGACAAATGGAAGATAGGCTTGGTCATGTTGAACAAGCAAAAGAAACCTATGAAATGGGTCTGAAACATTCTCCTAATTGCATACCTCTGCGGCTTTCCATTGCTAACTTAGAGGAGAGAGTGAATGGTCTAAGCAAAGCTCATGTAGTTCTTACATGGGCAGAAAGAGAATTCCTCAAAATCTGGAACTCTGGCTAGCAGCTATTCATGCTGAGTTGAAGCATGGGAACAAATAGAATGCTAATGCATTGATGGCAAAAGAACTGCAGGAATGTCCTACTAGTGGGATTCTATGGGCTACTTCAATAGAAATGATTCCCAGGCCCTAACGCAAAGCCAAAAGTGTAGATGCTCTGAAACGGTCTGACCATGATCCTCATGTTATGGCTTCTTATTAATCCATGTATAGAACGTGAATTATTATATACCACTTGATCTTCTACACAAGCTCATTGTCCCATGAATTATGGTTCACTTAGCTTGCATTTCCTAACATGAGCAAAAACTGGGGTACATCAAGGTTGTATGTAACTATGTTGCCACTATTCATATAACCAGGAGTTCGTTTAAAAAAAAAAAAAAAAATTATAACCAGGAGTTCACCTTTGATTGTTGCCATCTAAAACTAAGGTAAAAGCCCGAACAGTGAAGATTATAATAGGTTCGAGAGGCCCCACACGAGTTTGAAAATTGTGTTAGGAGCATCATGAATGAGCTCCATGAGATCAATTTAGAGGTTCAAATGAGGATCCCCAACCCACTTTTGTCAATGGTCTTGCTTTTTAAGTCTAACCCTCAAAAGTTAGTCATGCTCCAACGTAAGTTTTGAGAATACTTTACCTAGAGTTACACAAATTCTTTTTCAAAATCAAAGGTAGAAATACATCAACTCATCATTATGCCCGACATAGTCCTTATTAATTAGCTAGCTTGTAGGATGATGTTAGAAATTTAACAGATTATCACTGAAATAGAGAAGTTTATAGAAGCTGATTTTGTTCTGAAAGAGATATTTTTGACTAGATAAATTCACATTTGCATTGATTTCTTTGATTTGAACGAGGCTTAGCTTTGGCCTAAGGATGATTTCTCTCTCTCTCTCTCTCTCTCACGCGCACACACACAGTGGAGCTTGTCTATTTGTCTGTGGCTCTTAGCCATCAACTCTCTCATGAGAAGAATGCCCGACTCTAGTTAAGAGAATTCAACAATTTAGACGAGTTGATGTTACATGCTCATCAAAACCTGTGACCCCCTCAATATGCAAAGGTGTAGCAAATTGAACTTCAAATACTTCGATGCAATAAAGCTTATGAAGCCGCAATTTTAGACACCAACAATTTTAACATACATTCAAAGTCTAATGTGAGTTAATAAAATGTTTAATATTAAGTTTTAAAATAATCCTAAACTTAGACATTGTGATTTTAGAATCCTCAACAATATCAAAATGCAACTCTTCAAATTTCTTAATCATTCAATCAAAATTTCAAACTCTTGTCATAAAATATTGAAAGCATCAAGTAGATGAATATGATAAGATAAAAGACAAATCATTTTATTTTAACAATAAATTTATCTCAAACAAAGTGGTGGTACATTCTAGTCTCGAACTTTAGCTTACTCAATCAATTTTAATTTTATATAGTTTTTTTATTGCTCTTTAGACATTATTTGCCACTATAGATAATATCCATGTCCATTATCCAATCAAAAAAGACAAATGGATCTATCCTTCCATCAAAAGTAGAAGCTTCAATTTTAAACCTCTAGTTATGTCATCAATTATATCAAAATTTTGATATTGATAACTTCTACAAACTTCATTATCATAAACCCTATAACATCTATCTTGATTATTTCCGTCGTGATAAATTCTCTCATCTCCTGCCTGTATTAAAATTCAAATGAATAAGTTCATCATTATAATTAGATTCAACTTCAGGTTCATGTACATGAACTTCAATGGGTTTTCAAATTTTGAATTAGTTCCTTACATATTTGATTTTGCTTATTTAATAATTCAATCAATTAATATTGTAAAGGTGTGAAAATTGCCCTTCAATGATTTATTTGAACTTCAATGGGTTTTCAAATTTTGAATTAGTTCCTTACATATTTGATTTTGCTTATTTAATAATTCAATCAATTAATATTGTAAAGGTGTGAAAATTGCCCTTTAATGATTTATTAAGTTACTATCATAATGAGCCCTCCCTTTGAGTAATATGTTATCATAACCTAAAGATCTAATACTAAATCGGAACGAGATGTTGGTTCCTAATGCAATGAAAATGATACAAGGGATTAAGATCACCAACAAAAAAAAACTAGGATTACCAGACCAAAGGTTACTAAATTAACAAACAATTCAGTTTGTTTAAATGCTAACACCAAAATATGTGAAAGGCAAACCAAAATGATAATAAAACTATCGAATAATTTGAGAAAATAATGAGAGATTTGAAGCAAAAATCTATGAAGTAAATGATATTTTTTTGCCAAAATTAAAAATAAGCTGTGATAAATTTGATCAAAATGATAACCCTTGCAATACAAATAATAAATTTTAGAAAAATAAAAAGATTAAAGAAAGAAGTCACCAAAGTCATGAAAATCTAGGCCTCATGCTGGATCTAGGAGATATATTCCTTTAACTTACTTTGATAAACATTTTGCTGTTTCTGACATTTTCCAACCAGAAGGCTTAGCCTCAACAGTTTTTCTTTTCCATTCTATAATATTTGTTGAACGCTTATCAGAACCTCTGGAAATTTGTTTCTTGGTCCACCTTGTCACTGTTACTTGATCATCAACCTGAACATCCCTGACCTCCAGCTTTGGGAAATGGCTCTCCAGCTCTTCTATGGTATTCACCAATATAGGAGAGGGCAAGTACGAAGGCTCATGCTTGGGAGAAGATTGAGAGCTCCCCTCAGGACTCATCTGTGTTGCTACATCCTTCGTCAAAACTAACATAGCAGAGTTGGTACCCTCCTTGATGCATTCAAACTTTTCATCTAAATAAAATTAGCAGACGATAAACTATTTAGAGAAAAGTGGATATGCTAAAATATAATATCAACACGGGATTGAAAAGAAGCATGCACATACTATATACAAATAATGAAAAGTCAAATTATTCACTGAGCAAGAGTATATCACATAGACGGGTAAGAAATGTCAACTATAATTAATATCTCACAATATGTGAGTTATCAATTGGCATACTTCGTATTTATAAACAAAAAAATGAATT
Source organism: Dendrobium officinale (assembly GCA_019514585.1). Classification (NCBI taxonomy): domain Eukaryota; kingdom Viridiplantae; phylum Streptophyta; class Magnoliopsida; order Asparagales; family Orchidaceae; genus Dendrobium; species Dendrobium officinale. The sequence goes on from CM033698.1 coordinate 33,978,630, forward strand.
TCTACACAAGTAGAGCTCTGTCACTACCCATAACACAGTATTCTACACGTTGATCTGCATGAAGATCATTTGGCTCAGCCCAATATGAAAATAAAAGTCAACAATGGGATCAGACACAGCAAATATTGCTGTCTAATAAATGTTTATCCAATGAAATTCACTTACCCTTGGAGTCCTTTCCTAAAGGCCACCCAAGGATTTCATATATGTAGGGGCATAAGCAAGCAAAGCTTGAGCGAACTTTTAGCCTGTGCTCGATTTATGCTCAATAGGTCCAAAAACCTTATGCCCAATTTCGGTTCACTTTATGCTCAATAGGCTCATTTGCAGCTCAAATTATATTAAATTCAAACAATTAAACCTTTATATGAGCAGCGCTTAGATCTCAGCAATTGGATTAAAATCCAATGGATGAAATATAAGAATGACATTATAACTTATGCCAATTTTCAGTTCACTTTGAGCTTGATAGGCTCATTTTTAGCTCAAATTATATTAAATTTAAAAATTTTACCTTTATATGAGCAGTGCTTAGATCTTGGTGTTCGTATAAAAATCCAATGGATGAATATATATATATATATATATATAGCTATATATATATATAGCTATTAATGAGCTAAACACAATCGAATATAGCTCTGCTTCTAGCTTAATAAGAAAATGAGTTAAAAATAGTTGCTCTAGCTTGTCAAGCTTACTAAAAATCAAGTTAATCACAAGTTGTTAGTGAAAAACAATACTTTTTGTCAGCCTTTCATATAAAAAATGCTAGTTTTTGTATGGAATGTTATTTCCTCGATAGAACTGGTTGTACTATTGCCTCGAACTTCAATACCATTGGTCGAGCTCAACAGGGGGGTTGCAGGGGGTCCTCCCTCTTCTTGGGTACGAGTGTTGGGGCACTATATAGTCTACTAGTTGGAGATAGATAGAGAGTAGAGCGTCGCAACACTCTAGAACCCGATGCTGCTAATCAAGATAAAGACAGAGAGCCTAGTACTGCAAGTCAGGTGGAGCAATTTTCTTTCTCGTTTTTCCTGTTTAACTTGAAGGGTTGCATCCCATGGAGGTTTTGTCTCTTTGCTAGTTCTGAGTGAGACGGAAAGAGATCTAAACAAATTTCTCCCAATTTTCGTAGTAGATTTCTTAGTGTAGTATGGCTCCATAGTTTTTTTTTCTGATTTGAGATTTTTACATTAAATTCTAGTGTTCTTTCTTTTCCGCTACATTTTCCTTTTATTGTTTGTTTCGCTGTGTGGTTCTACTTTCCCAACAAAAAATGGATTAATTTGAGGTAATAAATAGATTAGACCTATTGGACCTTAATAGAAATAAATTAAGAAGTAGCACTAGAGAGTAAATTTGTTGGTTGATGTTCTATTAAATGATCATCGGAGTTTGTATTGTGCATATTTATTGTTGTTGGGATCAACAACCTCCAATGAATGCTTATAGTATGTTACTCTCTATTAGGTATCAACATGTTAGTTTTGTGTGGAATCTGATTGTGTCAATTCAATTGAGTTATATTGTTGCCTCGGATCTCAATTCCATTGGTTGAGCTAGCCGAGGGGTTGCAAGGGATCCTCCCTCTGCTTCAATTTGGGTGCTTTGCACCAAAAAAATTTCTTCCATACAACTATAACTATTGCGGTGCTGTGTACCCAAGTTCTACGACTCTGTATTGTCTAGTTGGAGGCAGGAGACAGAGAATTAAGCAATGCGGTGCTCCAAAACCCGACATCGCAGCACTCTAGATCCCAGTACTACAGCGCCATCAGACAACCTAGAGACAGATAATGGAGTGTAGCGGCACTCCAAACCCGATGCCACGACACTGCAATGCTGGCTAGATAGTTTTCTTTCTCGTTTTTCATGAATGGTTACATCCCTAGGTGATTTTATTGTATTTTTATTTGTTAGTTTTCATGAGAGAATGGTGCAAGGGTGAAGGGAGACAAGGAGAGAGTGAGAGAAAAGAGATCTGTACTATTTGTCCTAAATTTTCATAGTGAATTTCTTAGTGTGGTGTGGCTCTATGGATTTTTTCCCGATTTCGGGCTTTTCCACGTTAAATTCTAATATTTTTTTCTTTCTGCTACAATTTTCTATTTCTTGTTATTTCGCTGCGTGGTTTACTTCCCCAACACTACATTAAGCACATAGGGAATTCTCTATGTTAGTTTAAATACATTATGGTAACTTTGGAGCTCTGTTTAAAATTGCGCAATAAGAGGCGCGCCTCTGCGCAATTCTTGCAAAAAATGCCTCGAGGCGTGCGCAATTGCTGGCATTGTTGAGGCGTACGCCTCACATTGGCTGAGGCGCGCCTCTGTCGCGCAATTGCGCAATTTTGAGGGAGGCGTACGCCTCAGCCAAAAGGCCCCACCTACTTAAAATGACTCCTCCTTTTCCCCCACACCCGATCGGCCCACTTGATTCCCGAATTGTTCCGCCCGTAAGCTCCAGATCGAGAAAAACTGAGGAGCCCGTCCGGTCGGCCAACCTTCCCGCCGCCTCTCCCGCCGGCGCCACCTCTCTCTGGCGAAGTTGAAGTGTCCGGCCGCCTTGTAGGAGAAGTCCACAAAGGATTTTAGGTATTTTTTTTACTTTTTGGTTAGATTTTTGAAGTGAAAGAAATTTTAGGGTTTTAGATTTTTGGAAATTTTTTGTGTGATTTTCGATTCTTTCATTAGGGATCATGGTAAGAGGCAAGGAAAAGGGGTCTTCGTCATTGCGGAGGGATCCTTCTTGGAAATATAGTGTACAAGTTGACATTGGCGGCGGAGAGAAGAGCTATGTCTATTTAAAATGCAATTTTTGTGAGAAAGTGGTGAAGGACGGAGTAACCCGCATGAAGGAGCACTTATCATGCTCTCACAAGAATGTAGCACCGTGTGCAAAAGTGCCGGACAATGTGAAGGAAGAAATAAGTGCTTACATGAAGAAAAGTACCACTGCTAAACACTTACAACAGGAGCAATTTGATGAAAGGGTCGAGCATGGTACTTATTTTGGGAGCGAGAGTGGAAAGGGCTCTTCCTCCACTATACATAGTAGAGGTGCACGGGGTCCTATGGATCAGTATATGACTACTCCAGGAGCGGATAGAGGAGAAGCAGAGATGATGAGATATGATATTACATTACATTTATGTCAAGTGAGCAATGAACATGAATACATGATAATGATCTTTTATCTTAATGAACAGAGAAGAGAAAAGTGAGTCATGTTGAAGATGAAGATGACATGACATTCATAGATACAATTGGAGAAGAAGATTCACTTGAAGACTCATTTAGTGATGGGATATGATTTCATTTTATATGTTTTTTGTATTTTGGGAGTTTTGTTAAACTAATATTTTGTGATTTTGTACTTTGGGACATGATTTTATTGCATCTACATTCTTATTTTCCACTATTGCTATTATTTTCCTGCTAAAACCCTTAATTTTTCATTTACGCAATTCTGTGTCCGTGAGGCTTACGCCTCAGACCGCCTCGAGGCTTACGCCTCGCCTCACGGACGAAAACCGCCTCGAGGCGCAGTTACGCAATTTTAAACCTTGCTTTGGAGTATTCAAGAGATGCAAAGCATTTGTTCTTAATATATCCTGCAGAATTAAAGTTTGATTAAACAGTAGAATCGAAGCATCAAAGATGCCCATTTATTTTCTACCTACTCATGAAAACATCTGAAGATTGTCTCTATAGTCAACTAGCAAATGTTGGAAGCTATGATGTTCAACTTTCAGTGATGGAAAATACAATAATCCATCAATAAGTCAGTAAATACTCAAGACTAATTTTCAGGGTCAAGGTAAAAACAAGGATTTTCCAAAAATGACAGTCATTGCAATAAAATAAATCCATATAAGAACATGAAGAAGCTAAAAGTATTATCATCATTAACCTTTACAATTATTTTTTCAACATTTTAAATCACAAGTCTGAAATTACAAGCAATACTAAAAAATAAATAGAGATTACAAAAACTAACGGATATCTTGTGAAGCAAATCAATCATATTATTAGAATCTTGCTTAGCATGATAATGAACTAAAAATACTATGGAAATGAGGAAAAGCTAGAAACTCAGACATTACTCTGAGGGTTTGGTAAGGATGAAGTTGATTCGAGCAAATTTTCAGAGCACCCATGAATGCTTGCAGATCTCAATATGTAAGGTTCAGCATTTGCTGAAGATGACCTCGCACTTTCTCCACTGCCAACGCCACCTCTTCTGTTGTCAGAAAATCCACGATCTGCAATCAGAACTCCAGCCGAAAAGGGTGAGCTACCAGTAAAGGTTCCAACCCTCCCACTATCGAAGCACGGAGCAATTGGTGAAGCTGGTGAGTATCCAGGAGGTCCAAGAGGGCCACTTTTGGACTTGGGACGTCTATGATGAGAGGAAGGGAGAGAAGATCGGAAAACCCCATCAGTGGAAACAGGGCTAAAGATCCACTTCTCTGCATCTTCCCATTTTGAAGGCAAGACACGGCCATTGTTAAATGGAAGATAAGATCCGGCACCCATGTACCTCCTGCTGCTATTAGCAGGCAGAGGCACTCTTTCTGAGCTCCAACCCTTCTGGTACCCAATTGTTCCTGTTCCGTGCCGGTAATTAGGCGTTCCAGGGCTTGGGAATGCTTCTGATCTACTGTGAGAGGAGGTGGCAGAGCTCTTCTTCATGGATCCCATGCCACTGGCCAAAAACCGAGGGGACAAGACAGCCACATCAGTGCTAGGGGTGTGAAGGTCAAGAGAAGCAGGCCTTTGCCTTCGAGTCTTCCTTCCCTGAATGGGGATGGCTTCAGATTTATGACGCCGAATCTGACATTCTAACAAACAGATGGATGAAGTACAAAACTCAGTGCAAATGAGAGATATTTGGATGAGGAAATGAGGGGTTTAAAATGGCTTTTACCTCTTAAGGCGTGCAAGAAGGAATGCTCTGTTGTGTTTAGGGCTCCGTACCCCTCCCCTTCACCATCTTCCTTCTTTAAAGCTCGCTCTAATTCCTCCACCGGGCCTGGGAGATTTTGAAAAGATGGGCATCTTAAAAAGTGACCTTTACAGAGCAGACATGACTGGCAGAGAAAGGACTGAAACAAAGACCAATTGTTCAATGCTTGTTAGTACCTGCAACAATACTGTGGGGCGAGGAAAGGATGGCGCCATTTTTCTCCGGATCTGGATCTGGGTCAGTGCCACTGGAGTAGCGCTCGCGTACTGCCAAATTCTGTAACAATCAAAGGAGAAATAAACATTTCATATCCTGAAGATGCCGACGAAAACAGCCAGCTACTGCAAAGGAAAAGCGATAATGGTTAGAAAAGAAGTTGCCGTGCTTCCCTCCAAACTCCTTTTTTTTTCCTATTCACCGTCGTCCACCTCACTCTTTCGTCTAATGTCTTTATTCGATCCGGTCATACCATGCATTATTAGTCAAGGATCAGTTACCTTTAAACTTTAACATTAAAGGAAATTGTGAAACCAACAGATCAACTGACCACCAGCCGCAAAATCCATTTTTTTTTTATTGAAGCTTTCCCTTTCACACTAGATAGAAAAGAGAGGTTCAAGAGCGAGAATGAGAGAAAGAGTGAGCTCTGATCGTACAATGCAGAGTTGTGGGAAGTGCGATTCGTGCTCCGATCCAAAGGAGCAGCGCCCAGCAACGCTTCGGGACGTTGAGGAGAAGTTGCTGCCGCTGCTTAAATAAGCGGCGGTGGAACTGTTACCGCTGCCATTGGTGGCTCTGTGATCACACGAGTAGGCAATAACAGAGTCGGGGCTCTCCGCCGAAGCTCGCCTTCTCCGGCCACCGGATTTCCGCTGCGTCCAATTCTTTCCCTCCCTTTGCTCTCCGGCTTCCACTTTAGCAAAATCTGCAGCGGCCATTCTCGACTTCAGTGCATTTCTTCCTGTAAGGTTGTTAGTAGAGGGATTGAAAATTTTTCTAGGTGATCATTGCGGCGGATTGGAAGCAAAATTAATACTTTTTAGAAGTGGTTCTTTTGTAAAATTGTTCATAATTGTTACTACTTAGTGGTTACTCTCCATGGTCATCTGCATTAACTGTCTGGGGACATCGGCTGATTACCATCAATGGCTCATGTCCACCTTTAGGGGAAATTATTGGGACAGGTCACCGGATGTGCTTGAAGTCCAATGAAAATGCGCTACATCATCTCCTACTCGGTACTGAGCAGTACCAAACAGTACCGAGCTCGGTACTTCTCAGTACTACTCGGTACTCAGTACTTCACAGTGCCGTGCTCAATACTGCTCAGTACTGTGAATACCGAACGTAAGTTGTGTCCGGTGACTTGACCCAATAATTTCCCCATCTTTAGAGCTGCAAGAGAACTAAACGTCGGACAAATTGCCAGTTCGATTAATGCTTATTTGTGATCGTTTAATTAACTAAAATAAATTTAAACAATATTTTAAATACTCGATTCTTAAATAAACAAGTTTGAACACTAATGTGTTTAGCTCATTTATGTTCGTAAATAACATCATTTAAAGCTGAACAAGCTCGATATTAAGCTCAATAAAAGCTAGATTCGTATTAGATTCAAAACTCGTGAATAAGCTCAATAAAAACTGAATTAATATTTGATTATAGAATTAATAAATAAACATAATATAAAAATTTTATATTTATTATAATATATTGATATAAGTATTGTTAAATGTTAAAATTTAAAGTAATTAAATATTATAACATATGCTAACTAAAATAAAATTTGCATATTTATTAAATTTTATTGAATAGGAAAGACAAGAAGTGCGGCAAACGCTGAACCCTTCCCTTGTCATTTTCCCTTGCCATTTTTCCCTTGTTTTAAAAAAATCTCTAAATATGTTCACGAACATGCTATATATAAATGTTTGTTATGAGGCTCCATAAAAGCTCATTTGTTAAGTTAATGAGCATCTAGAAGTAGAGCTCATTTATAGCTCGTTAAGGTTTGTTTGTTTAAAGCTCAATAAACACTAAACAAATTGAACATGAACTAAACATAAACACTATTGATTTAAACAAATCAAACATGAACACAAATAATAAAGATTGAATCAAACACAAACTAAACTTGAACAAACTGAACTCAAATGTGGACACTCTCATACTCGACTCTGCATGACTCGTTTGTAGCCCTATCCACCTTCTACATTTTGTTTTTCTTAAGATTTGCAAATATACCATGACTTATTCTTATAAATTTATCCATCCAATATTAAATTTTTACATTTATTTATATAAAATTTTGCAATCTAAATCTTATTAAATATGTGCATGAAAGATAATATTTTCATTCTTATTGCATGCTAGAATTGGGGAAATTTTTAAACAACCTAATATTAATTCTTTTATTGTATTCGGCATGTTAAAAAAAAAATTAAGAGTAAACAAAGTCGTTTGTTTAACGGGTGACTTGCTCCTAAATATATATATTTTTAATAATTTGTCTTATTGTTTTTGTGGTGAGCTATACAACATAGTGCATGATCCAAATATTATGTTATAAAGGAAGTTTTAATAGGAAAACTTTTTTTTTTTTTTTTTGCAAGTTTATGTAATTTAACTATTTGTGTAAGTTTGTCTAATTGATAGAAATTTTTACATTGTCCTGTCACATCAGGTGGGTTGTACATGAAAGACTAATAACTTCCATATGGTTGTAATATTTTATGAAAGACTAAAGAGTAAAGATTTGAAGCAGGCGAGTAAATTTTTAACTAAGCATAATTAAATTTTGTATTAAGAGTTTAAGCACATTTTAAAAAACTTTAGAACTAACCAAAATCACGCGTTTGACAGGTAATTAGCAGTTTACTAAGCTTTTTTCTTTTGGAAAAAATCTCACGGAAGGGGCCTACGCATTAAGATAGATAAAAAATACACGTCCTTAGAGACTTCAAAACTCACTAAAATACAATAATTGAAATAAAACAAAAAAGCCTCATGATCCAGCTAAAAAAGAAAAAGCAAAAGAAAGATCAACTCAAATGGAAACCAAAAATGAAGGAGACAGAAGAAAACACCAATAGCCTAGTAGACAACCATCACATCCAGAGTAAAAGTGACATCCAAATTCGAAGACCAACCCGCACAAACCAAAAGGAGAGATGAAAACCTCACCAACCATACAAAAAAGCTTCCAAAGCAGCAGCCATCAATCCAAAAAAAGCTATTTTTTGGATTTCCTTTTTCTACGATTGCCCATCCGAACGTTAGTACCTCGTATGCCACGATCCTGTTCAAACACTTCCTCTTCATCATCATCAGAAGGAGAAGATGAAGAACCTGCAAGCCAATAAATTTGCTCCTTAATATTTTCCCCCGATCTGACTCCCACATGGCAATGCAAGGCGTTAGCAGAAAGTAAAGCAACTGGAACATCAACAAGCTGTTCATTCACTCCCAATCCCACAGATAAAAATGACATAATCAGATCGGCAAGCATCACATGAGAAGTAACAGAAGGATCCAACTCACTACAATCAATGTTCACCACTCCTAAATTAACAACACAAAGTTCATTATCACCCACATTCATCAACACATTACCAAAAGCACCTTGAGCCACATTAAATTCATTCGAATAAGGGTCAACGACCACAGCACAATGAGACATATTACATTCATGCAAAGAAGAATCAACAGCCACTGCCCTGATCATGTCGGGGACCAACGATTCATTTCCAACTAAAGAGGATTCAATGTCAATATCAACACGAGCAAAAAAAGGAGCAACCTCTCCAGACTGTAGGGGTAAAGCCTTCTCAGGGAAAACAACATCAACTATGGGGTTCTCACCCGAAGCAATAGGAACCGCAATAGCAACATTTATATCACCCCCATCCAAATCAAAACCAACCACATTAGGCATAGGAATATTAGCTAAAGGAGGATTAACAACTTTAGTAGCGATAGCCTCTTTAACATAAGGAACAATACCCAAATTCGGATATAGGGTCGGGCAACAATCATTAGAATGACCCAAAGATTTACAATGAAAGCAATACAAAGTAAATTCATCCATTTTAACCGATTGAGCATAACAACAAGTCTCTAACCCAAGCCAAACTTGAGAAGCATAATGTTTCGTAACATCTAATTCCACTAATATGTGTGCCACAGAGGATCTTGAGCCATTAATAGTCACACTATCCGTGCGCAAAGGTCTACCAAAAAGGGACCCCAAACCATGCATAATTCGGGGGGAGAAAATATGAGGATGCATATAGGGAAAAAGAAACCCAAATGAGGACAATGGGAGATTCCACATTAATGTCAAAATGTGGAGTCCATTTTAAAAATTTCATGAAGCAGTTGCACTCGAAATAGAAGCGATGAGAGAAAACCCTACAATAATCTAAGTCATTAACAAGCTTAATCAACACATTTTCAGGATTCAGTAAAGTAACCGAAGAATCCCCAATAAGCTTTAGGTTAAAGAAAAAATTTCAAATTAAGTCAAGCTGAGGGCGTCGGCCGGGAAATTTTCTGACTAAAGCAAACTTGAAAGGCAAAGCAAGAGATGCCATTTCTACATCATAGATAAACAAAGCCGACAACTATGGTGAAAAGAAACTTTAAGCGGAGGAAAATTTGGTGAAGCCGACTCGCTGAATAAAACATATCTAAAAGATCTAGATTTAACTTCATCCAAGAAATCGGGGTCCATTAACCGATTCCAAGCTATAGGAATGGAAATGACAGAAAAACCAGCAAAGATTAGGGAAAAAATGTAACGCAACGACAGCGACAGACGGAAGAGGAAGCCCCAACAACCATCTTCTTCGCCTACCTCCCCGCATCTCAAGGGCGAGCAAACAAGGAGAGACCGAGAGAAGGAGTTCTCGACGTCGGATGCTTCTGGGGTTTGCGAACAAAGAAACCGGAGGAACACACAAGTCGTGACTAGACATTACTAAACCAGGTAGCCGTTACCCTCAGTAACTAACTATTCAAATAATTATTTAACATAACTCACCAACATAATAATATTCAATACTTACACTATATAACATTTTTAAAAAAGTAATCTTCAAATTGACCCATTTATCTAATTATGCAGCCATGTTTTGCCTTTAGTCAATATAGAATTAATTTTACTGCCATAATTTTAAAAATTAAATATTGTATAATAAGTGAAAATTAATAGAGTAGTGAGTTAGATGAATTTAGGAATATAGTTAACATATTTAGTGAGTATCAAGCCCAAGTGTAATGAGCCCTAGTCGATTGTTAGTGCTTGTTATTATACTATTATAAAGCCCTAGTTGATCTTTACTACATTCATTAGTATTGTGGGTAGTTATTGCAATACACATTAGAATCTGTGCAATCATTATTGATGGTATTGAATGTTGAAGTAATTGTGATAGGAATCATTTAAAAAATCTAACTTGAGCTGGAAAGTTGTGTTATTACATCATCAAGTCTTGTCTACATCATCTTTATTATCTTTGTCATTATATTTAACACATGAATCCAACACTCAGTACTTTAATATGTATTGGGAATTGAACATGAAGTGCTGAGCAACCAATATGTAGCTAGGTGCTCCCAAGCCCAAATCTGCAGCAAGTGTATGTACCCAGCTATGTTCACCCTAGTAGGCCTTATTATTTCAATCAACTCCCTATATAGGTGTGCCAGGACTGATCATCTAAGAGAGTACATACTAAAGATTCCAAAATCCTCCATGATAGTCATGTATTGCAAGTGTATCTCTGAACCTAGTGTATTGAGTATTAGGTGGCACCCCATGATGCACAAAATGTATGCCTTGAAATGCCTCCAAAAATTCATCTCATTCAATTCTAAATATGAATCATGCTAGAAAGTTCAACACCACCATATGAGTGGCATGCATGTCTCTAAATGTGCATGCCACATATGAAATTTGGACATGATGTGGCTGTCAAAATCATCATGGTAGACAACATTGTGGTCCAGATGCCTGCCTAATAGGTCATCGCAATAATTAAGCCAACTCAACCAACATTTACATGGTCCAACTATTATGTGGCCCACTAAAACTGGTCAATCTATCTAAACACCTAAAAACATTGTCACATCCTATAATGTGATGGTCATCTCGCCAATTGGGAGGTGGAAAGTGTCGGTTAGCAGTGACCATCTCTCAACTAAAGCAGTCAACAAATGGTGGTTTAGTCAGCATAATGAAGTAACTTATAAATTATAAATTGCACTGATGGTGACCACATCAAGAATATGACTATAAATGTATGTTGCCACTTCACATAAGATATTTTTTAGATGTACCTAAATGTTTACTTAGCCCATCATGCAAACACCATAAACAAGAATTGATCATGTTTTCATGCTTTGCACATGTTACTATAAACTTCTGTCTGTTCGATGCAAATAATATATATTGAACAGTATTTTCTATAGACTAACATTTTATAGCAAACTATAGGTCCGATTAACTTACAAAACACATCTCGTCGATCAATTCTGTTGGAATTAAATTAAAAATCTTCTTCTTCTTATTGTTTCCCACATCTATCACTATTAAATATAATTTCCTCATCCCATTATCGGGTGCTCCTACATGTTTCTACATAGTCATTATTGATAACCATTATTTCTTCAGGGGGAACAGCCCTAGAGCAATAATTTTGGATCATAGTAGGTATCTCCTCATACTACATTTGCTTCATTTAAATTGGGTAGTAGGCCATCAGAATCCTTACAACCTTGCTCACTGGATCTACTGCACATTATTTTATAACTATCATCAACAATAGGGACTGAATGGGTCGAAGGACTCGGAGCATCTTGCCAATGCTGATTTTGCATATCACTACGTTTAAAAAGGTAATTTTTACTTGGATATCAATAAAAGAGCTTAAATTCTTAAACTTACTAAGCTGTTTAATAGGCTACTTATTGTGCCCATGGATCTTTAGTTAGTTGGAGACTTAAAACATCCTCATGCAATTTGACCCTTCCTCCAGGCTAAACAATTCATGTATTTGAGATATATTCTCAATATTAATTATTGGCACGCTCAGCTTTGCAACTTCCATATAAAAGATAAGAAGTTTTACCATAGCTACTTTTCATAACTCAACTTCGTACAACTCATCATTCTCAACATGTGAAGCAATGAAATCATTCCTGACTGGAACTCAGAAAATTAAGTTCACTGCATACTTGGTTGCATCGTAATTTAGTTCCTTAAGAATCATTAACTTAAGTTGATCTAATTTGTAGTTTCTTAGCACTATTGCAAGGGACGATATGATTACAACGCCCAATATACATTGGTGCAAAATTAGCATCCAAACATAATTCACTATCATATCTTAACATAAACATAGCTTCTCTTAGTTGCTCTTACTATCATGCCTCAACTCACCTCACCCTATTGGCTTTGCTCCTGCCGAGCAGTTCCCCCCTTCCTATCTTCATTAACTATTGATATGTCTCCTTTTGCTGGGACTGTTTTTTTGATGTTATCAATGCTTTTATTTTCCACCACATTTCTTTCTGATGTCTCTCTTCATGGATGGCCCGCCCTAACTATGCCGTTCATCATCGGCCTCTTCTCATGTTAAACTAAACCCCTTCTATTATAATCAGCTATCCTGCAACTCTTTTTTTTATTTAAAAACTTTATTGGGTTCGTCCCTGTGTTTTTTTGTCTGCATGCGTATTTTATCATTGTAAAACTCAGGGTCTTTGCTGCTACACATTTTTGCTTGCTGAATTAATTTTATTGAACGGCACCACGTGTGAGGGGACTGCCGAGATAATGACGATCTGGTACAGCTAAATTAATTGCAACGAATCTGTGCCTCATTGGATTCCCCGATCCGGTGCCTGAAGAACAATAATTTAAAGCGGGGACCCATCCATTGCTTAGTTTGGATGGTGGGCGAATACGATTCTCAATTCCCCTCAAGCGATAGCGTTATTTAAATGGGATCCAATCAAGTATGGGTTAGAAAGTTTTTGGGGTGGGTGTCAAGTCTAGATCAGACGATGATTAATTATACCGCCAAGTGCCCTTTCGGGAGTGGCATCGGGTGGATACCATATCCCAAAAAAAGGGAATTTTTTGTAGTAAAATAGCCTGATGCAACTTTACTCTCATGCACGAGCTTTTATTCTGTGCGGACACCGGATGGTTCTCCCGTCCGGTTAAGCACTGGATACCTAGCGGTACCTAGGGGTGCCCAGCGCGGGTATCAAGCTCCGTACCGAGTAATAGAATGATATGAAATATTTTTATTGAACTCCGAACGCACTCCGGACTCCGCATAGAATAATAAATCCTTATTCACAGTTCGTAATAGCGTAATATCCATAAGAGCATTTAGGCTACAGTTTTTTATTTTTTTAATTTTATATAAAAAAAACTGTTTTGTATCCAAATGAAGCCTTAAGCAGTTTTGTGTAGATGAAAACGTGAAATCCATTGTAAGGAACAGGATCCCAAGGCTGTGGGCGATGCGGTTATATTGTTCCGCAAGATCATTATTGGCGGTATGAAGCAGGTTTGTCCTCGTCAATCATTGGTGGGTTTTTCTTGCGGGACGATTAGAGTGTGCCCGTAGCAGGTTTTGTTACGGGGAGCGATTGGTTTAATGAATGGGACCCTCTTCTGGCGGTTCAGAGGACCGTACTGTCGTAGCGTGATTCTGGGGGATGAATTGATTTTAATTCAACGGCACTGTCCCCATTGTCGAGACCGCAAGTTGAGCGTGAACCGATGTGGGGCTTCAGGTTAGACCACGATCTAAACCGTACACTTTTATTATTATTATTATTATTATTATTATTTTGTTGAATTAATATAAATAACATTTAAATTTATCTTATACATATTTAATACTTGAATTTTATTATTTACTCGTATATGATTAAAAACTTTAAATGATTAAAACATATCAATTACAATGGGAAAAAACTTTGTGGTTGATATCATGATATTATCATCACAACTTCTTCATTGCCACGATACCAATTTTATTTATGCAGAGCATGTTTGGTTTGAAGTTACATGATGATAGGGTGTCAAAATAGGGTTTCGGGTCGAACTCGTAACTAATCCGGGTTCAAATGGGTCAACCCTAACCTGACTCGGGTATATAAACGGGTCAGAAATTCGAACCCGAACCCGACTTGGCGAAACGGCGGGCTGCAGGCGCCGATCGGGATGGCAGGCGGTGGGTTGTGGGCTGGCGCGGACGTTAGAAGGCATGCAGGCGCAGTCGCGCAGACATTCGTGCGTGCGGGCAACCTCGGGCCCGCGGGCAACTGCGGGCAGGGGGCAGGCATGCTCGGGCAGGTCCGTGAGCAAGCTCAGCGGGCACGGGAAGTCATTTCAAACGAGTTTCCGGGTTGACCCGACTACCCATCGGGTCAAGCCGAACCCGACCCGTTTCTCAAATGGGTCGAATCCGTCTGGAACCCGAACTCGACCCGTTTTGAAATCGGGTCAGCTCTAACCCGAAATTTATGTGTCGGATTTTTATGTCGTGTAAATTAATATTGACACCCCTGGGATAAAGTACATCAAATACAAAAATTTTAAAAATGTTGATATTAGATTTGAAGCAAAAGAAATTAAAAGTAAAATTTAAAGTATTCCAGAATCTACTTTCTAATTCAATTAGGATGTGTTTGGAAAGCTTTAGATTGACTGAGTTCTAAATGCACTATAAATTCTCTAATTTTATCATCACGGTCGTGATCGCCTCCTGCCATCAGTGACCCCTATAACTATTACCAACCATCGTTATTGGTTGTCATAGTTGCCACCGCCACCTGTAGTTGCCAACTATCACTTGTCGTAGTTGGCGACTGCCCTCCCACTACTGGTCACTGCTACCAACTGCCACTATCGACCAATGACCACCACTATCATTGGCTTGACATTTCATTATTTACTTATAGCAAAACAAATAAAATTCATTATTTGAATTTATTTTACACTCATCCAATCAACTCAAAATATTTCAAACACATTTCATTCCTTCTACATTACATTTTATTTTACTTTTCATTTTTTTAGCAAACAAAACAACCCCTAAATCCTATATCTAAGACTTCATTTGGCACAACATTTTTGCTACTTTCTTTCCAGTAAAAAAATTTAGTTTAAGAAATTTGTATTAAAAAATTGCTTTAAAAAACAGAAAGAAAGTTATCTCAAACAAAATCTAAACCTTATTTGATCTTGGCTCACTTGAGCTTTTTTTATTGAGGTTAAAATTGATTTGTTTAAATTCATGATTTTTGAGCTTGATTTGTGCTAAATTTCATTCAAATATTATTGAATTTGGGTCCAAAAACTCATAGAGTGCAATATAAGTGATGCAACTTTAATTATGATGACTTAAGATGTCGTTTGGGATAATTTTTTTTTTTTTTAACCAAAAAACTTATATTAAAAACGCCAAAACGGTTACAACAGAGGACAAAACTCAAAACAAACAGAGAAAGAAAAATACAATCAAATATGGCTCAATATAACGATCGAGGCTCCAGAGTCCCTGTATCCTCGCACGGACCGTCCATACGGGTGAAATCATCGCCCACCAATCATTGAAAAACACCAAAGGTTGCCACCAGCTTGGTCACATGGACACTAACCCCAGTCACATCATCGCCTATAAAAACAAAGAACACAACCAGAAAGAAAAAGGAGGGGAAATAACAAAAAAAAATCATCTACGATTTCGCCCCCTCCCGCGGCCCCGACCGCGCAACTTCCCGTTAACCCGAGAAACCAATGTGAAGTCTTTACCAGGATTGGAACCACCGTAAAAATCAGGATCAACCACATTACAATCCGAAAATTCAGACCCATATTCATAGTCGGACACCCAATCCCCCTGGTAATCGGTAATAGGAATAAAACCCATCCTCTGAACCAAATGTTGCGAATCAGCCAAGTTGACAAAAACATCTACAAGATTATTTGAACAACTTGAATTGTTACCCAGATTGTTATCCACACTAAAATCATTATGCTCAGCAATATTATTTTTAGTAACAGCTTTAGGAGATGAGTGAACCAACTGATCAGAAACCACTAAAACAGGGCTGCCAACCACCGCAAGCCCCATTTGCCCCACAACACCAGAAACTTCCAGCAGCGACGGAGCCAAAACAGAAGGGGAAACAACACCATTATCCTCATTAGTCTCAAACTCATTATTTAAATCACCACCAACCGGACAAACAACACAATTATCCGAAATAACAACAATATTATCACTACCATCCACACCAACATTGGGGATAGAAGAAATAACCGGAATAATAGGAATCGATAGAGAAGAAGGAACAGACTTAATCAGCGACGGAACAGAGGGCTCCGATTTCTTAACAATAGGATTCAGCTTAGGACATTCAGCCTTTTTATGACCCACACATTTGCAAAGAAGACAAAAATTAGGCATATCTTCAAAAACAACCTTTTGCACATAACCTAATTTTTCCGGTCCTAACCAAATAGAGTCAGGAAATGATTTGGAAATATCAAGTTCAATTAAAATGCGTGCAACAGATGGACGAGAGCCAACTGCCGTAGCATTGTCAGTTTGGATAGGCCGACCAAAAACAGAGCCCAGGCCAAAAAGAATACGCGAAGAGAATAGATGAGGTCTCAAACCCGGAAAAGAAATCCATACAGGAACAATAGGCGACTCATCCGCAAGATCCAAAGTAGGAGATCACTTTATAATTTTCATAAAACATCCATACACAAAATATGAACGATGAGCAAAGATCCTACCATAATCCAAATCGTTAGATAGCTTAATTAAAACATTGGATTGATCCAGCAAAGTAACAGAGAAATCACCGGTTAATTTAAGATTGAAGAAAAATCTACGGATAACATCCAAAGCCGGACGTTTAAGAGGAAACTTTCCAACTAGATCAAAACCGAAAGGCTTAGCAAGGTGTAAAAAATCCTCCTCCGAAAACCAAAGAGCAGGCATACCCCGAACCGTAGAAATACAAAGATCCGGGAAAGCATTCGCTTCAACAGATCCGGACAAAGCATCTTTGAAGGATTTGGAACTCTTACCAGCCAGGAAACCCGGGTCTAACCTCTTGTTTGCCATGGAAGCAAAGGCGAAGGGAAGGAAACGAAAGGCGGCTAGGGCAAAAGCCCTAGCGAATGAAACCCTAACAGACGAGGAGATGACTTGATTTAGAGGGAGAGACCTTGAATGCCAGGGATAATTTTCTTATTGTTTTTAAAAACAATTTTCATATGCAAAATTTTTTAAGAATTTTTGTACTAAAAAGCTATTATAGAAAGTAACAAAAAATCTATCAATAAATTTCTTACTACTTTTAAAATAACTTCTTAGAACAAAATTTTCTCGTTCAATAAATTTTGGTTTTGAAAAAATTGCTTTAAAAATAATAAAAATATTATCCTAAACGAAACCTCATTTTTTGAATTTGTAGTGGTAGCAAAGGTGCAATCCATGATTGTTATGCCTTGTCCATGAAGATCCCATTGCAAGTCCACAAATTCCTATTTTTGTTCACACATTGCTGATCTATCAATAAAGATCCCTTCGCATTTCCCAAGCTAACTAACTCCTATTTTTGTTCACACATTGCTGATCTATCAATGTGTTTTTATTTAATTTAATCAATTTATACTATAATGTTTAATTAGTTTTATGAATCATCACTAAATTTGATATTACTTTATGATAATCATGGAGGATTCAAAATAGTATTATGGTGTCAATTTAATTAATTAATATTTCTTGAAATTTATAAATAATTAAGCTAAATTAATAATTATATATTTAAATTATTAAATGAATTTATTATGAATTCTAAAATGAGTATATTGTTGAGTCTTAAGTAAGTAAGTATATATTATAAAATCACAAACACAATGAGTATTAATTGAGCTTATTCAAAAGTTTTAAATTATATTGTTCATGATTATAAATCAAAAAATATTTATAAAATTTTTATGTTTGACTGATAAGTTAATTAATGTTCATGAACAAGCTCTAATTGAGTTGATCCATAGCATGCCGGACATATTGATTCATTCGATAATCATATTTATTGGTCAAAAAATTATAAATCCAATCAATACTATAACATCTTTTTAAAAATTTTGATAAAAAATGGATAAAAAGCTATTTTTTCCGTGCATCATATTTTCATCAATAAAAACAAATAAAGAGTAAAAATATTGTTGCGTGCATTGTTATCAGATTTTTCATACAAATAGGAATTTAATTAAATACACTTAAACTTAGTAATAAGCTGTAAAGTAAATGGCATAAGATTACAGATGTTAGGAACAAGGTTAAACTCATGAGAATTATCTTTTCATTTTCTTATGTATACTAGCATATGCCTTTTCAAGTATTTAACAGGTACTTAGCAAGTCACGACAAAAGATCTTGGGACTTATTGGCCAAGATAAGAGCTTATCAAAAGATCATGATGCTCAGTTCTACATAAGACACATTAAAGAGAGATGCCTCTCACACAAACAGTTAGGGATCCTCTAACTCTTGTCTCATGTTCAAGAGAGTGTGGGAGGTTTTCAATGGCTTATGGGCTCTAGCAAACTAAATAATAAATTATCACTTCATACTAGCAAAGGAAGTGATGCTTCCTGATAAAAGGTGTAATAAAAACCATATAGGAACCTCTTTGAAGATATTAAGGAGTAGATAATAATCCACCATGTTACCAATAGTGAAAAAATAATTTACTAACTTATATAATGAGTTATATGGTCGATAGTATCCAACTTCCTTGTATATGTTAATTTAACACTGACATATTGAACTTTACCACTTGCTAAGAGTCTATAATCCAAATTGAAAATGGTTTATTAATGAGGCCTCACCCTTTGAAGAATGATGAGGAAGAGGAGTCTAAATTATATTCTCTTTAAGAATTAATATATGGTCTTCATCTTATGACGAACTAACTAGAGTTTCCCTTTAGAGTCAAGGGCATTGAGGTTTGATGGATATCAAAGGCTCTCTTCCATAAGGGGAAGGAGGAAGTGTAGTGAGTTATCAAAAGTACTAAAATACACTTTAAATTATCTTGGTTAAACAACCATCCACATGGGCGGATCCCCATTGAGTTGAGGGGGGGCAAATCCCCCACTCAAATTTTTTTTTTTTTTTTAATTTTAGAGGGATATTTTGGAATATTTTGGGTATTTTGCCTCCTCTAAAAAAATTTTTTTGCCCTCATTTAATCAATCCTAAGCATCTTTGCCCATCCCCCACCAAAAAAATTTTTTTTGCCCACCCTAAAAAAAGAAGCTGGATCCTCCCCTGAGTCCATCCATGTAATTTTGTTGCTTAGAAGTGATGTAAAAATTAGGTTCTTCACAGTGTAAGACCATCTTGTGGTCATTAAAGTGATCCAATTTCATGTTCCTTTGACATAACTTGCACCCACCATAAAAATAATGTTGGATCAAAATTTGTATGTGAAATTATACAAAGATGTGACTAACGAAATGAATCAATCCCATAAAGCAAGAGGAAGAGAGAAGCCAAAGTCTCAAATGGATCTCTAAGACAATTGATTACAAAGAGCAATGTTGAACTTCCTCTTCAATGCTATGATTGATGCACAAAATGTTGTAATTTTTATCATAGTAGCTAAGATCTTTTAGATGCCGAAGGAAACAATATTAAAAATTTTGTCCAAAGCTATGACAGACGCACAAAACATCTAATTAATATCTATTTCACAGTGTCCATCTTCCTCACTGTCAGCCATCAATCGAGGGGAGAAATTAAAGAACAATGAGGGCAGTCAAGATTAGTGGAAAAATGTTCTTCTCAGAGGGTATAACATCAAGGCAAAGAAATAAAAAGCAAGCAAAAGTACTATTCATCAATTAGTCCCACCCATGCCAACCTATTCTAATACATAAAAAACATAACTAACTATAAAAAAGTACAAAGATGCCTATTCTAAAAGTAAAGGACACTTAACTCAAAAGGAAAGACTGCTTAGAAACCGAAAAAAAATAATATGATGGAAATAAAAAAATGAAAAAAAAATACCTACTACAACACACTCTCAAAATTGTAAAGCAAAGTCTTTCTAACAAGTGGTTAGGAAAGCCCTAAATCAATCCCAATAAATTATATAAACCTTGATAGGTCATAGTAAGTCCTAAAAAATTGCAATAAATTACATTAGCCTTGGAATGTTAGTTCTAATTTGCATTTCAAAATCATTTGTACTAGACATTGTATAGCCACAAATCCTTAAAATAGAAACAACTCTCAGAGCTTTATCATATCAATATATATGTTACATAAGTGTTCAAATCTAAAATACTAATTATATTTTTAATTTTCTTTTGTAAAGTTCAATCAAAGAATGAATTTTTATTATGCTTAGGCACCCTAATCGCCTATGACTATAAGATTATTAGCTCAATTTAGCATGCAATGTAGAAAGTATATTCCATCTTTCATTTGAAAATCTGATTTTGTTTTTTATAGGCTCATCAGTAAACTGAATTCATTTATCCAAATATATATTTTTTAATGTCTTCTTAGGAATAATTTTGAATTATAACTTACCTTCTACAGAAAGAAAGCAGATCAATAAAATAAAACTGAATAGAGAGTGGCCTCACATCATGTGAACCAAATAATTGGAAATTATTGTCTTTATAATACTTTGAGATCATACATTAGCACAAATATATTCATTAATTCATGCAGTACCACAAACAATTATGAAGAAAGATAGGCATATGCTTTCAATTTTGTTGGGGAGAAACTTCTCACTTTTTGTTTCTTTATAACTCATATATGAGGTTGATATGACTTGATTATTTATTTTGACACAAGCGGTATTATATATATATATATATATATATATATATATATATATATATATATATATATATATATATATATATATATATATATATATATATATATATATATAGCTAAACTTTCAAGAATAAGAGAATAAGTTGATACATTAATTATGATTGATTATGTTAATTTAATTGAATTTCCACATATGTAAATTAGCATCATTTACTACTGGAAAATCGGGTGATACTGGCAGCAAAAATCCCCTGAAAATCATAAAATTCTAACTATAGATTTCTGGCAGAAATGTAGTCGATGGAAAATTGCGTTAGAAACCTTGTTCTAGCTGAACATTTCCACCGCAAATATTTCCGACGGATTTGCCGATGGAAGTTTGGCGGATAACCCGTTGGAAAAAGTCCGATCGACACACACTGGCGAAGATTTCTAACAAGTTTATCCGCCGGAAAATCCACTGTTAAGTTATTGGTGGAATATCCACCGGTTACACCGCCGCTTATACTGGACGATATAATTCCGCAAGTAAACCAAGGTTTTTTTTTTGTAGTTATTAGAAAGCTTATTAATTTTTAACTTAGGGTTCATTTAAACATTCAAGCTTAGCTATTTTTCTTTTTTGTTTGTCTTCTCTATCTCTATAATTTTTTTACTTTCTACTGACATGCAGATATTCAAAAACCAAGCTTAAAAAACTCTGAAACCTATAATCATTTATATTTTTCTACAAAAGTATAAGAAGGAAATTTTTTGCAAGAATAGTGAGCATGTATAAGCAAAGTTGTAGCCATAACCATCGTGCCTAATGAAAGTGAAGATTGAACCCTCATATATAACTAAATAGGTCTTGACTAGGCAACTTTGGTTGATCTTATGACTTCTTTTACTCTTCTTTGTCTTTTAGAAACGATAATCTTGAAGTTTCTGCTAAGAAATCAATTATCGAGAAGGTTTAATTTTATAATTATTATCAAAGTTTGCAAGCAAATATGCCTTTAACGAAAATTGGGAATGTCATCACTTCATATAAGTGACTATGTAACTGCTCAAACCCTAACGATTGAGATATTGCCTGATTTGACTTGATGGACTCATGATTTTTTCTTCTTAGTGTAACTTCTCAAAATGTCATCCATTATAAGAATGCTCTTAAACAAGTACAAGTAACTTTGAAGTTTCTATTGAAATCTCAACCATTACACCAAAATAGGTTTCGATGTTTATGAGTTCAGCTTCATTCTAATTAAAAGGTTTCATAATATCTTCCACTTAAATAAATGACATTCTCATCAATATCCTTAACATAAAATTATCCATCATCTAGAGATAGAATTATAGCAATGGCCTCTACACGTACAAGAGCTGGCTTCCACCATGTAGCACTTTCTCCCTGCTAGGGTTTAAGAGGTGGTTCATGTAGCATCATGTTATATCTTGAATAGAACTTAGTTCTTATCTTCTAATTGGTGTATTGCTCTAATACTATTTATAACATCCCAAATTATTAACCATGAAGATATTGTTCACTTTGGATTATGGCTTCATAATTTTGTCCCCTTGGAGTTACTTCCCAAGAGATCGATATCATCTATCTAATGTGTGCTTCTATATGAGCATGTTTAACTTTTTGAGTATTTAATGAAACTCTAACAATTACATTAAAAGATTCTTCAATATTTAAGAGTTTGGTTATATTCTACTTAAGATATTTCACATTATTTATGTCTAGTGCTTAAGGTGTTGACCCTAAAAAGATATTTACTCCTAATGAAACCATGAATGCCCTTCATACACTTTGAACTCATCATAAATTACAATATAAATGAGAAGTTTGGTTTACCATCTTTGCTAAGAAGTGTAAAAAATTACTTTCCAAGTTCTCCTCGTTAAATAATAGTATAGGTTTCAACCAAGCTTGTGTTGATGCTAAGAAGATTGATTTCATTGACAAGCCATTTGTGCTAAGGTTTCTATCGATGTTGAGAGAAATCGGCTCAGTAATTTAGAAGAAAAGCATGTTTGCTATCATTACCAGTCAACTATTTCATCTAATGAAGTTGCAAATGAGAGATAACTTAATTAATTTTATAATTTGCTTAAAATTTAAAATTAGTGTTTGATAAATACCCCAAGAGGTTGACGACCTAAAGATTGAAGTCATTCTAAATAAAAAATTTGTTGAATCTTTATGAACAAGAAGTTCCTTAGTAGGGTGAATTTGTTATACACACATCCCACTAGAGACCATTTTTGATCCAATACTTCACTTTCTTCTTTGTGTTGGTACTCCTAAGTAACTTACTAACTTCTTCAAGTCACCCCTCTTAAAACTAACTTGTTTGGATACCTTAAAGAAAAAAATAAATTTATGAGAAGCTTATTTAAGTCTTATATACTTTTTTTTTTCATTTTTCATTTTACATTATGTTATATATTATCAAACTTTCATGTATGAAATGCCTATTTTATCTCATTCTTTCTTGTAATTAAAATAAAACTATTGAGTTTAGATCTTAATTTTATTCATACATTGTCATATTTTAAGGATGCTAATGTTTAGTTTTGATCTCACCCCTTATTAATAAATTTGATTTTTATTCAAGGTTATCTTTTCGTAAGAAGTCAACCTTTATTATACTTTGACTAATCAACAATTTGATTGTAGTTTGAACTTCCAATGCTTATGAGAATATTCAAAATAATTACTATAAAAAATTTATTGAGTACCAACATTTTTTCGGCGGTCATTTGTTTTGCCGCTGATAATAATCGACGGCTCGCCGGCGATTTGGCCACCAGAACCACCAGCGGTTTGACTACCGATAATGACCGGCGGTATTTGCGGTGTAATTTATGACGATTTACTTACGATTTTCTCATTTCACTTTGGAATCTAATTAAATTATTAAAGTTTGATATTAATTTCTTTTTCCCTGTTAATTAACTATTTACTTGAATTGCAGTCAGTTAATTAATCCTTTTAACTGTTATCTGACAATTGCAATTTAAGTATCTTTTGACGTTTCTTCTAAAACTAGAGAAATGATATGTTATATTTATTCTCTAATAATAGTTTTCACTTTTCACAACCCTATTGACTTCATTTCTAGCTCTTGTGATTCTCCCCATCTTGAGGGTGGATTGGCAAGCTGTGCTCGCAAGTACAAGTTCAAACATCTATGAGGAATCATATGTTTAATCTCTTCATTCAGGTGAAATATTTTTTTATAATGAATGTCCTTCAAAATGATAAAAATGATATTATATAGATTGACCTTATCTTTCAAGTTCTTAACATATTTAATCACATGAGCTATCAATTGGATGTTGATGAGAATATTTCTATGACTATTCAACATGTGTAATTAAGAGGCTAATGTTGCTGTTGACAATGCCAGGGTGAGTGAGGAGGATAATATAAATCCCTTTTGCTCCTATTGTGCTGTTGTTTTTTCCTTTGTGGTCAAGCTACTGAAATTGCTTATAGTAGACGATGATAGCCTCATATGTGACAATTTGTATGTAGATTCATTCACAGCGTATTACCTTTTTCTAAATTATTCATATGCTTCCAAAAATGACAATGAAAATTATGAACCAGTATAAGTTTTCATAATATAAATTGTATGTTTTTTTAAAGAAAAAATATAATCAAAAGAGCTCCAGCTCTAAATGTATTATTATAAAGCAATAATTGCAAGTCTAGATAGATGGATAATCTATCATAACAACAAAAGGAAAAAAAACAGAACTATTCAAGATGAATATGAAGCAATACAAATATATATATGAGAAGAAATCAAGCCCTCAGTAGTTTTATGCACGCTTATGCCATTCGAACCCAGGGAAAAATTATTGGTTGCAACCATAGTTTAACGAGCCGCCAAGTGGGTTGAGGCTGGCGGCGTTGGCAGATAGACGGTAGTTGAAGCAGGCTTGCTCTGGAAGGATCTAACCGAACAGGGATGAGCGATCGCTCCAACATACCTATAAAAATTGGTCAAGCTTGTTATTGTACGTATTGATTTGAATTTAGAAATTTGTGATCAAGAAGGAATCCTTTGTTTTTGCATTATGTTTAAGCTTGTAATCAAGTGAGCTAAATTTCTGCAAATTTGTTATTATTTTAATTAATTTACAAAAAATAGTCTCAATTAGGGCAATAAGAAATTGCTAGTAAACCTGGACAAGGATCGGAGTAGGGGGTTTCTTCTAAAGATATCTTGACTAGTGGAAAATCATTGGCGTCAATGTGATGGTATACTACCAGTTCTCGCGCTAATACTAGAGAATTTTTCTCTATTAGATGCAAAAAGAAGAAGATATTAAAGAGAGTATAACAGGAGAGCAGAGAATAAGAAGTCGCCATGAGAATAGAGCTTCGAAGCTTTGCTTTGGAGAACTTGGCATAAGCCACGAGCATATGGGGTTTTATAGGCATGGTTTATTGTGTATAATGCTGTTATTAGGAACCTCGTATGGTTGTCCATTTTTAATACTTCTTCAGCTTCTAAACCTTAAAATAACAAAAGTTAGTTGGCTCCGAAGAACTGCTTTCCTAAAATAAAATCAAATAGTTATGTGGGGCCAATATGCCCTCTTTGTCCTATCCATATATATCATTTTATTTATTTATTTTCTAAAATAAGATAATTCATATATGTTAATTGTACCAAATTATATTATGATGACTAGATTGCAAATTAAGGCTTCATTTGGAATAGCTTTCTTATTACTTTAAAGCAACTTATTCTATAAAAATTAAAACTAGTTGTTAAAATATATATGATAGATTGAATAAATGATACAAGTCAGGCACACAATGATCACTACAAGAGAAATTTTTATTAGGTTTGGTGTCCTGACGTAGTTCTATGTTCGGAAGCCAGTAAAATGGTGTCACGTGCTCTTACTCTTTACCGCGTGGCCTGATGACCCTACCTGGACCCAGACCCGGTATTGCTATGTATTGGCTGATTTTGTGCAGACCGGGTATTGCTAGGTATTGCTCGGTATTGGTCGACAATAATGAGAAATACCATTCTGTCAAGACCAATACCTAGTAATACCGAGCAATACCCCGATTATGCTAGGTATTGCTAGGCATTGCTCGGTATTGCTAGGTATTGGTCTTGACAGAGCGGTATTTGTCGTTATTGCCAAGTAATACCTAGCAATACCGAACAATACTTAGCAATACCGTGCAATACCTAGCAATACCCGAACATAGCAATACCGGGTTCCGGTCCGGGTCGGGTCGTCGGGCCGCGCGTTAAAGAGTAAGAGCACGTGACGACATGTTATTGGCGTATGGATGTAGAACTACGTCGGTGTCCGGACCTAATAATTGTTCCTACAAGAGGCTCATCTGATGACTATCATATATCCACCAATCTATGATACAGTTGTACAATAAATGTAATATAACTATTGACGACAACGAACAATAAGAATTTCATTGCTGCAGTGATTTATTTAGCCAATAATGAGGTCAATTCTTTCAAACCTTATATTGCATATTACGTTCAGTGACCTATATATATATATATAGCCGAATGCAGGCTTTCTAAAATCAATTACACTAATTAATTGGATAATAATTTTAACATAAACTGAAATGAATTAATTAATCTTTATCTGAACCTTTAGATTAATTTAGTGATTAACTTAATAACTAATGATTGAATTTATTGAAATCCAAATTTAAAACAAAATTTATCTGATCCGATAATTATAAGCTTTAAAATCAAAACTTAAATCAAATCTTTAAAATTCATATTATTAAACGTTAAATTAAGTTAAATCTAATTAAATGATATCTTAGTTATTAATTAACTCAAACAGATGAATTTAATTAAAATTATTAAACTAGTTTTTAACTAAACATAAACTGAAATCAGTTAACTAAAATAAAAAATCTTTTTAAAACTTAAATCATAATTTTAATCTTGAAATTAATATTAACTGAAAATCAAATAAAATCAATTAATTTCCAAAATAACTAATTCTTAAAAAAAAAAAAAAACAGAGAGAGTTAACTGAATAATTTAATTAATTAACTGTAACCAAACCAATCAAATAATTAAATCTAAAATTAATTTGAAATTAAATTAACTGATTTGAAAATTTAATAATTAAACTTAATTAAATTAAAACTTTAGCTCTTTTAAACTAAACCAATTAATATCAACTTAATTAATTAAATAAATTTAAATAACTAAATAATTTAAATCGATAAATTGAATTTAATTAAAATGACTAATCTAAAACTTGAATTTAATCTAAATAATTAAGCATTTAAACATTAATTAAAATTAATGGAGCAAATCAATTTAACTTAATAGCTAAATAATCTCAAAATACATTTTAAAATTAACAAACTGATCAAATCAAATTTAACATATATAATTTTAAAAAACATTTAATTAGCAAACTAAACAATTGATTCAGATTATAACTTAATTTCAATTAAAATTTATTTAATTAATTAACACAATTAAAATTAAAAAAATACATGAAATAATTATTTTTCATTATCCAACCTAAGTTCAAACAACTGAGGAGCTCTCAAACATCTCTCCAATTGCTCTCCAACTGAGCAACCCAAACATAACATATCTTTGATCAAAAACAACGTTCATAACAACTCTGAAACTCTCTCCAACAAGCAACCTCAAACCCTCTCTAACCTTCAGCAATAACCTCAACTGTACCTGCTGGAGAGCTTTCTAATTTGCTAGCTAAGAGCCCATGCAAGTAAACAGGTAAAAGTCGACACAATTATAAATAAAATTAAATACTATAAAAAATAAATCTATCTACTACAAGTAGGGCAAATTACTGTAAAACTAGTAAAATAAAATGTTGGAAAATAAGTAAAGTAACACACTATTGAAAGCTAGGTCAAAAAGGGACTTATAAAATCCTAGTGCTTTAAAATATTTTCAATTAAATAATAATATATTATTAATATTATATTTAAGTAAATAAAATTTTTAGTATAAAATTCAAATAAATCATTTTAGGACTCAAAAAATTACAGAAAAATATTCATAAAATAAATCATAATATTTAAAAAATATCGGTGACATCGGTTTGCAAATCGGACACCTGACGATCCCGAAATCCAAAAGTTACGAAAAAAATCCTTAAGGATTTTCACCGATGTCCAAAAATTATAAAAAAATTCGTGAAAGTAAAGTACTTCAATCAAAATACCATGATGAAGACGGATTACAATTTGGAGTTATAATGTCTCCAGAAAAAAAATTGGCAAAATCATAATGCAATATATTATATAGAATGAGTTATATGGTCGATAGTATCCAACTTCTATATGTTAATTTAACACTGACATATTGAACTTTAGCACTTGCTAAGACTCTATAATCCAAATTGAAAATGGTTTATTAATGAGGCCTCACCCTTTGAAGGATGGTGAGGAAGAGGAGTGATAATTATATTCTCTTTAAGAATATGTAGTGGTCTTTATCTTATGATGAACTAACTAGAGTTTACCTTAGTGTCAAGGACATTGAGGTTTGATGGATATCAAAGGCTCTCTTAATTCCATAAGGGGAAGGAGGAAGTGTAGTGCGTTATCAAAAGTGCTAAAATATGCTTTAAATTATCTTGGTTAAACAACCATCCATGTAATTTTGTTGCTTAGAAGTGATGTAAAAATTAGGTTCTTCACATTGTAAGAACATCTTGTGGTTATTAAAGTGATCCATTTTCATGTTTTTAGTCTTTGACATAACTTGCACCCACCATGATAAAAATAACGTTGGATCAAAAGTTGTATGTGAAATTATACAAAGACGTGACTAAAGAAATGAATCAATCCCATAGAACGAGAGGAAGAGAATCAATCCCATAGAGCGAGAGGAAGATAGAAGGCAAAGTCTCACATGGATCTCTAAGACAATTGATTACAAAGAGCAGTGTTGAACTTCCTCTTCAATGCTATGATAGATGCACAAAATGTTGTAATTCTTCTCATAGTAGCTAAGATCTTTTCGATGTTGAAGGCAACAATATTAAAATTTTTGTCCAAAGCTATGACAGACGCACAAAATATCTAATTAATATCTATGTCACAATGTCCATCTTCCTCACCGCCAGCCATCAATCGAGCACTATTGGATTTGTTACCAACTTACATGGGAGAAAAGAACAATGAGGGCAGTCAGGATTAGTGGAAAAGTGTTCTTCTCGAAGGTAATCGATAAGGCAAAGAAATATAAAGCAAGCAAAAGTACTATTCATCAATTAGTTTTCACCAATGCCGGCCTATTCTAATACATAAAAAACATAAATAACTATAAAAAAGTACGAAGATGCCTATTCTAAAAGGAAAGGGCACTTAAGTCAAAAGAAAATATTGCTTATACAATGAAAAAAAATAATATGATGGAAAAAAAAGTGAAAAATTGCTACTACAACACTGTCAAAATTGTATAGCAAAGTATTTCTAACAAGTGGTTAGGAAAGTCCTAAATCAATCCCAAAAAATTATATAAACCTTGATAGGTCATAGAAAGTCCTGAAAAATTGCAATAAATTACATTAGCCTTGGAAGGTT
This sequence comes from Dendrobium officinale, assembly GCA_019514585.1. Taxonomy (NCBI): domain Eukaryota; kingdom Viridiplantae; phylum Streptophyta; class Magnoliopsida; order Asparagales; family Orchidaceae; genus Dendrobium; species Dendrobium officinale. Next base: position 34,008,105 of record CM033698.1, read on the forward strand.
AGTTCAAATTTGCATTTCAAAATCATTTGTACTAGACATTGTATAGCCACAAATCCTTAAAATAGAAACAACTCTTAGAGCTTTATCATATCAATATATATGATACCTAAGTGTTCAAATCTAAAATACTAATTATATTTTTAACTTTCTTTTGTAAAGTTCAATCAAAGGATGAATTTTTATTATGCTTAGGCACCCTAATCTCCTATGACTATAAGAGTTTTAGCTCAATTTATCATGCAATGTTGAAAGTATATTCCATCTTTCATTTGAACTCTATTGTTTTACCTACAAATCAGATTTTGTATTTTATAGGCTCATGCATCATTAAACTGAATTAATTTATCCCAATATATATTTTTGATGGGTTCTTAGGAATAATTTTGAATTATAACTTACCTTCTACAGAAAGAAAGCAGATCAATAAAATAAAACTGAATAGTGAGTTGCGTCACATCATGCAGGTGAACCAAATCATTGGAAGGCCGTGAAGTAATATGATTACTGCAATTATTTATTTAGTTTCTTGTACTGCACAGAAACTAACTACTTTTCCTTGTGCTTTTTATTCTCCTAAATTATTGTACTTTATAATACTTTGAGATCATACATTAGTTCATGCCAACCTAATTAATGTTTCATCAATAATTTCATAATATTATTGTTTTACTCTTTGTTTAAAGTTACCATATATTATGATCTCCACCATCTAATAGTAAAAAAATAGAAACAATCAACTTATTTATCAAATACATAAATATTACCAGCATGATTTTTAAATAATATAACATAAAATGCTTTGATAGGCATATGCTTTCATTAAGTACCACAAACAATTATGCAGAAAGATAGGCATATGCTTTCAATTTTGTTGCTGAGAAACTTCTTTCTTTTTGTTTTTTTATAACTCATATATGAGGTTGATATGACTTGATTTCTTTGACTAAAGTAGCATTTAATATATATTAATTAGTTCTCAAAAATTTTTTGTATCTTTGAAGAAATAAAATAAGAATAAGAGAATAAAATTTCCAAACTAAGCTCAATATTGGTTAAAGGCTGGTGGGTGAGAAGGGCCTCACTTGGTCCATGGCAAGGGATTACATCAGGTTAAAGCTGGATTTGGATTGAGACATGGATTGCCAAGGTGGCATGGCCACCAAAGCTCATTTGAAGGCAAATTGGACCATTTGACTAGTCAAACCAGTCAATGGGGGTGATGTGGCATCCAAGAGAGTGCACTTGGCTAGTTGGATGTATGACCAAGTGTTTGAGATCATGGGTTTAGAGTTTTGATCAAGTACATGAGATTAAAGAGGGTTTTGACCCCTCTAATTGAGTTGACCATTCAAATCAAGGGAGATTTGACTTGAGAAAAATTTGGAGATGTGTGGGATGTCCAATTGAATGATTTTGAGAGGTTAGATTGGTTTAAAATGGATTGAAGGATTGAATTTGAGATTAGTGTAGGTTAAGGGTTAATTTGGTCAACCTGGTCAACCATAGGTTGGGTTTGGGTCCAACAAGTTTAATAAGTGTTTTGATACCGATGGAGATGGTCCAATGCAATGAAATGACCATTTGGATTGGAATAACCATTTGGACCCTTAAGAGGTGATTTAGTCAACACGAGTTGACTTGGTCAACCATGCATGACCAAGGCTTGAATTTAAGTTCAATACGCATTTAATGGGTTTTAGGATGCATTAGAAGAGGTTTTGAGGTTTGATTTGATTGTGTCATGTTGAGTTTTAGGGTAAAGTTGAAATTTTCTCTTAAAGGGCATTTTGGTCTTTTTGACCCTGGGTCAAATGTGGGTCAAACTAGGTTAGAAAATGCATTTTACTGGTCAACATGTGATAACAAGAATTATGGACATGATTGAGAGTTTTGGGAAAGGTCCTAGGGTCAAATTCTACTAAATAGCAGCTAGTGACATATGTTGTAAATATTTAAAGAAGTTGTAGCCTTTTAAAATCAATTCAACTTATGGTGTTAGAAGTGTTAGATTGAGCTCAAATTTGAAAGGTCTCTAGAGACATGCTTAATCAATATATAATTGATTGATTTTTAAACGAGGGTTATGTGACTGGGTTTTGAGGCAATTGAAAAATCATCCAAAAAGGGGTTCAATACATATGCCATTTACCTTGGATTTTGACCTAGAATTCTGGATATGAACTAGACTTTGGAATTGATTTGTTGAATTTAAATTATCCGTATCAATTAAAATCAATTAAATAATTGAAGTGTTATTGAATTCTGTACTGAAGCCTGGATTGAAAATTAAATTGATTGAAGTCTAGATTAAAATTGTAATGGATTGAAGTCTTGATCGAGGTCTAGATTGAAGATTGAATAGAAGTCCGAATTTAAGATTTGAATTGAAGTCTGGATTAAGATTTGAATTGAGCTATGGATGATTGACAACTTGAAGATTATCAACCATCAAATCAATAGGTAGGAGTCTGGATAGGTTTTGATGACCTCATAGAAAAATAAGGTCAATAAGAGCTTAAACTTTAAGTGAGAAATAGATATAATTTTCATGAATATGGAGGTCACTGGATGATTGAAATTACATTATAGATTGCCCATCATCCACTAACATGAATTAGATTAGAGGAGTTGATTATAAAAATAATTCCAATAAGGTGACAAAAAGGGTGGTCATGGTGAGAGTGAATGTAGATTGGTTTTTAAAATTATCAATATCATACAGATGAGAATGAAGCTTAATATTAGTCTTCTAAAGACATAGGATGACAGGAAGGGTTATTATGTTCACATAACTATATGTGTCGATTAGAACATTTATATTATTAGTAGAAGAAACCTCAATTCCTTCTTAGATGATAAGACAGTCATAATTTTTTTTTTTAGAAGATGCATATAGCAATTTTATTGGAAAAAAAAAAGCAATTACAAAAGTTAAGTGATAGCTAATCTATCACTTTCCTCCTTTAATAAAGATATAAAATGAGGAGGAATACTATCACAAGACAAATTATCCCAAAAAAAATCTAGAGTCCGAGCAATGTTAGCACAACAATTGGCTAACTTATTACAATTTCTATCTATACAATGAAATAAGATTTGATTAAACTCTTTAAGAAAAGAGAAATCAATACCTTTGCCGAGATCCACTTTGAACTCCCATTTATTCACCAAATTACTAATGAAATTGGTAACATTGTAGTTGTTGCGTGCTAGAATATACGTGGCGGTAGAGTTTGTAAATTCACGTCCGAGCGTTGTACCAGTATTCAACACACAAACATAAAAGAAAATATGAACACCAGAATTTTTATGTGGAAAACCCAAAAAGGGAAAAAACCACGGGGCCTCGCCCAGTTGAAAGAGTTCACTGGTGTTTTGCAAAATACAAATGGCTGATTCTTCCCACAAGCCAGCGAAATTAGATTACAATTCATTTCTTCAAAAAAGTTTACAAATTTATGCAGAATCTCGTCGTTTCCCAAAAATCTGGCAGAGTTTCGGCGTATTCAGGCGGCGGGAAGAGCTCCGGCAGTGGTTGAGGAGGAGAGGATTCTCCTTTTCCCCTTTCTCCTCTTCTTCTGTTCTTCTTCTCTCTCTTCACTTGAGTCCCCTTTGTGAAGAATGAGGGCTCTATTTATAGTTTTTCTGGAGTGGCATGGGTTGTAAATAGGTGAGAGATCAGGGGCGAATAGGGAGTGGTTTGAATGGATGGCCGATATGGAACCCTTCGATCATGCATCGTTTGTTGGACATTTATGGGTCTTAATGATGTTGAAATTCTGTGATCTTTGGCTCGTTGGATTCATCTCGTCGAGCCGCTCGATTTTATTATAATCTCGTTAAAATCGGAGACCGTTTGGTAACTCAAATTGCAGTTTGAACCTTCCAACAGTGCTTCAGGTCCTTGATTCGGACCCATTTGGGCTCAGATTGGGTTAAATTTGGTGTCGTTGGGTTTGTATTTCTGAGACGCTCAGTTTGACTATAAACTCGCCAAAATCGGAGTTCAGACGCTCCTGAACCTCATCTTTGAAGTTTCCAACTAGCTTTTTGCCTCGAGATTCGTGCCCGATCAAGATAAATTTGTGATGGCGTATCGGTTGCCCCCTATTTTCGGACGTAGTAACTTCGGGAGTTCAAAAATATGCGTCACAGATTTTAGAGAATTTTTCCAAATGAGTCAGAATCGATCTTGTGCGTAGGAGTCTTGAATGACTTTGAAAGTGTCGAAATTGAGTCCGGAATGTTAAAAAACATACCCGGGGACCCCAAAAATGTCTGATTTGGTCTTTTCGGGTAAAAAAAAAAAGGACCTTGGACCGAATGGGCAGCCAAACCAGCCTGACCGACCGGCTACCGCCGCCGCTGCTGGCGCAAGACGCGCGCAAAGCCCACCTGGGGCCGCTGGCTCTCACGCGCCTGGGTCCGCCGGCCCGTACGCGCTTGGGCCCACCGGCCTGCACTTGACTGGGCACGCCAGCCTGCCCGCGCCTGGCCAGCCTGGCCCTCTCCGCGGCCCCCGCGCTCGGGCCTACGCCGTGCTGCCACTGCGACTGCCTGCCGCCGCTACTGCCGGCGGCCGGTTTCACGCAAAACTGATGCTGCCGTGCAAGATTGCAGCGATCTGCGTGAAGGGATTCGCAGATCGGCGCGGTTCTCGTGTGTCGGTTTGATGCCACCGACCTAGGTTGGGGCCCACGAGTGCAAAAATTCCATTTTTTGCTATTTTGGGCCCAAAAAATTTGGAATGTTTTTTTAGAAAAATTAGGGATTTTGAAAATGGCAATAACTCCCGGCTTTGCCTCTTAAAAACCTATAAATAGGCCCTATAGGCCTTTAGAAAAATTGCACATTCTTCTTCTCTCCCTCTGGCTTTCTGACAGTTGAGGATTCCGCAATTTTCGAGTGGGAAATTTCCCCTGCTTGAATTAGCGCCCCTCCTCTTGTGCAGGAATTAGGGGATTTTTCTTCTTCTCCCCCCTCGGCTTTCTAATGGTTGAGGATTCCACTATTTGCGAGTGGGAAATTTCTCCTGCTCGAATTAGCGCCCCTCCTCTCGTGCAGGAGTTAGGAGATTTTTCTTCTTCTTTCCCCCGACTTTCTAACTGTTGAGGCTTCCGCTATTTGCGAGTGAGAAATTTCTCCTGCTCGACTTGGTGCCCCTCCTCTCGTGCAGAAGTTAGGGGATTTCTTCCGCCCCTCTCCCTCGGCTTTCTAACGATTGAGGCTTCCGCTTTTTTCGAGTGGAAAATTTTCCCTGCTTGAATTAACGCCCCTCCTCTCGTGCAGCAATTAGAGGATTTCTCTCCCGGATCTCCATCTGTTTCTCTTCCTGCTTCAGGGGCTTTCTACTATCATTTATAGGAGATCTTCCCTACTTAGAATTGCACCCCCATTTAGTAAGGAAATCGAAATGGGTGATCGCACTTCTACCAAAGGTGTTTCCGTCGTAGAAGATCACCCACTGGCCATTCTGAGGGTTCGAAAAAGGTTCCTAAGGCGACAAAATATGATGTTGTTATCTCCACCATCACCGAAGATTCTTTCATCTCTTTTAGGAAAAAGTTCCATTTTCCTAATGATTTGGTTATGAAGGTGCCAACGAGATCTGATCTTGCCTGCTTCCCTCCCCAGGGATACGTAACAGTATACGAGTTTAGTTTGCGAGCGGGGTTACGGTTTCCGCCACCTCTTGAACTGATTGATATCCTGACGGGCTGTAGATTGAGTTTGTCTCAATTTTCTTATCGGGCTATGTCTGTCGTAATGGGCCTAATTGCATTTTTTAGAGACCGGGGAGTGGTGTTGTCTCCAGACTGCCTATCTTGGATGGGGCGTATCTATGCAGATGCATAGGGTCGTATTTCTTTTAGATCCAAGTGGTTGGATATCCGTACCAGGGATCCGTCTAAAGATTGGATCAGTGACTTCTTCTATGTGCAGAACGATTGGGGCCTTCAAGAAAAATGGGAAAAGTTGAAGGAGCTACCTATCCCCCTTCATATTGAAGCGGAAGACTTGCTGAGGATACTGAAGCTTCCTGATATCGATGCCCTCCGTTATGAGATGCGTTGTCTGAGCAGATGCATTGACAAAGAATATTTATTTAAGGTGGGACTATCTACTCAAGCAGGGAGGACGCATGCACAGAAGTTGAAGAAATCTGCAAAAGTCCCGGAGATCCAAAAAATTCAATCCAAGCGACCAGAGATTGAGGGAGATTCACAGGCGCCTACGAAGAAGAAGTTGGACGAAGTTTTGACAGTTGCCGGCAAAGGTCGTCGTTCTCTGGTCGCTTGGATTGACCTTTTTGGAGCTCTGGAACTTTTACAGATTTATTCAATATCTATGCGTGAAATCTCCCTGCTTGAGTAGATAATCCCACCTTAAATAAGTATTCTTCATCTATGTATTTTCTCAAATAACGCACCTCATAATAGAGGGCGTCAATATCAAGAAGCTTCAGTATCCTCAATAAATATTTCGCTCTAATGTGAAGGGGGATGGGTAACTCCTTCAATTTTCCCATTTTTCTTAAAGGCTCCAATCATTTTGCACAAAAAAAAGAAGTCGCTAATCCAATCTTTCGATGGATCTCGGGTGCAAATATCTAACCACTTAGATCTGAAGGAGATACGATCCTGCGTATCGCTAAAGAGACGCCCCATCCTAGAAAGATAATCTGAAGATAACTCCACTCCACGATATCTAAAAAGCACAATCAGGCCAATTACGAATGACATGGCTCTGTAGGAAAATTGAGATAAACTCACTCCACAGATCGTCAGAATGTCAATCAATTCAGGAGGTGATGGAAACCACAGCCCCGCTCGCAAATTGAATTCGTACACCGTCACATATCCCGGAGAAGGAAAGCAAGCGCGAACAGATTTTGCCGGCACCTTCATCACCAGATCTTTAAGAAAATAATTTTTTTTTTTCCTAAAAGTAATGAAGGAATCGTCAGTGATGGTGGAGATAACATCATCAATATTCAATGCCTTGTGAATCTTCTTCGCGCCCTCAAATCGATCGTTAAGACGATCTTCTTTGGAGGGATCTTGTGGATGCGTGATCACCCATTTCAATTTCTTTATTAAAGAGGGGCGCAAATTTGAGTAGGGAAAATCACCTACAAAAGATAGCGAAAAATCTCTAGAGTAGGAAGAAAAATGGGAGAAAAAGGAAGAGAATAAGAAGAAATCTCCAACTTATGTACAAGAGGAGGGGCGCTGAGTCGAGTAGGGAAAGTAACCTACTCAAAAACAGCGTAAAGCCTCAACTGTCAGAGAGCGAAAGAGAAGAAGAAGAGAAGGAGAAGGAGAATCAGTTCCTCCTCGACCATCGTCGGAGTTCTTTCTGCCGCCTGAATAACGATAGAATTCTACCAGATATTCAGGTGACGACGGAACTCTGCACAACTTTGTAACTGAATTAAAATTCAGAAGAAACACATTACAACACATTACAATCTGATCGTGCTAACCAGTGGGACGAATCAGCCTTATGTACCTCAAACTACACTAGTTGAACTTTTTCAACTGGGCGTGCCCCGTAGTTTTTTCCCTTTTTCGGGTTTTCCACGTAAAAATCCTGGTGTTTATTTTCCTTTTCTACTTGTGCTGAATATTCGTGCAACGCTCATACGAAAATTTTCTAACTCTACCGCCGCGTATATTCTAGCCTGCAACAATCTAAAATTCTGGTAGACAATCCTTGGCGTCAATGTGATGGTATATTACCAGTTCTCGTGCTGATACTTGAGAATTTTTCTCTATTAGATGCAAAAAGAAGAAGAGATTAAGGAGGGTATAACAGGAGAGTAGAGAATAAGAATTCGCCATGAGAATAGAGCTTTGGAGAACTTGGCATAAGCCACGAGCATATGGGGCTTTATAGGCATGGTTTATTGTGTATAATGCTGTTATTAGGAACCTCGTATGGTTGTCCATTTTTAATGCTTCTTCAGCTTCTAAACCTTAAAATAACAAAAGTTAGTTGGCTTGGAAGAACTGCTTTCCTAAAATAAAATCAAATAGTTATTTGGGGAATTCCAAAGTCTTTCATATTATGTGCTTTTGTTCGGCAACGAACTCTAAAATGATAAATATTTATAACTTGAAAGAGCATGTTTCTAAAAATGATATTTTTAGCCGAATGCGGGCTTTCAAAGCAGGCAAAACCCGACAAAACGAAACCCCCAACTGTCGCCGGCGACCTGTCCAGCCGAGCCTAGCATTCAAATTTCAACAAACGGACATCTCTCGATCTCACGCCCTTGCTCGGAATCGTGCCAGACCGACGTCCAGCCCCACTCCTTCGGCCTCGACTCCGACTTACGCAAGCAAAACCGCACCGCCGTCCTCTTTCCGGCTTCACTCACGCGAACAAGCCAAGCTCTGACTCCCCATCCTTTGTGCGAAACGAGGCTCTTCCAGCCTCTGTTGCGATCGAACCTCAACTTATTCCCGTTAATGAAGACTGATCTTCGTGTTCTTATTTGAAACAGTAAGGGAGTGGGGTATTTGATTATTATTATTAACAGAATGTTAATAATAATAATAATTAGAATTAAAGAGATCTATATATTCTTGTTGTTATTTTTAACAAAATGTTAGTAATGATTATAATTAATAATAAACAATAAAAATTATTATTATTATTATTATTAAAGAAGGAGAAATAGATCGCAATCATCAAATCAAAAGACTTGAAGGAAGTCTCGAGGTTAATTCCGTCCCCCGAAGCTCTAGGTCGTTGATCTGATCCGATCGAATGGGATTGAAGACTTGAAAACTACTTTTTGGGTTGATTCGCTCTCCTATACTCCTCTCCATTAATTTGATCTGACTGATTAAACCTAAAAGGGCTAGTGCCCTCCCCTTACATCCCCTCTTAGGGAGAGGATGCTAGGAGGCTACTGAAATTTATTCGAAAATCTTGTAATTAGGTGAATTTTGGAAAACACAAATCTAATTTAAAATCAATTACACAAATTAATTGGATAATAATTTCAACATAAAGTGAAATGAATTAATTAATCTTAATATGAAACTTTAAATTAATTTAGTGATTAACTTAATAACTAATAATTGAATTTATTGAAATCCAAATTTAAAATAAAATTTATCTGATCCGATAATTATAAGCTTTAAAATCAAAACATAAATCAAATCTTTAAAATTCATATTATTAAACGTTAAATTAAATTAAATCTAATCAAAAGATATCTTAGATATTAATTAACTCAAACAGATGAATTTAATTAAAATGATTAAACTAATTTTTAACTAAACATAAATTTGAAATCAGTTAACTAAAAAAATCCTTTTAAAACTTAACTCATAAATTTAATCCTGAAATTAAAATTAACTGAAAATCAAATAAAATCAATTAATTCCCAAGATAACTAATTCTTATATATATATATATATATATATATATATATATATATATATAGTTAACTGAATAATTTAATTAATTAACTGTAACCAAACCAATCAAATAATTAACTCTAAAATTAACTCGAAATAACATTAACTGATTTGAAAATTTAATAATTAAACTTAGTTAAATTAAAACTTTAGCTGTTTTAAACTAAACCAATTAATATCAACTTAATCAAATAAATCAATTTAAATAATTAAATAATTTAAATCGATAAATTGAATTTAATTAAAATGACTAATCTAAAACTTGATAACATTAAATTTGAATAAATTTAATATAAATAATTAAGCATTTAAACTTTAATTAAAATTAATGGAGAAATCAATTTAACTTAATAGCTAAATAATCTCAAAATACATTTAAAATTAACAAACTGATAAAATCAAACTGATAAAATCAAATTTAACTTATATAATTTTTAAATACATTTAATTAGCAAACTAAACAAGTGATTCAAATTTAAAGTTAATTTCAATTAAAATTTAATTAATTAATTTATGTAATTAATTAACACAATTAATATATATATATATATATATATATATATATATATATATATATATATATATATATATATATATATATGAAATAATTATTTTCCACTATTCAACCTAAGTACAAATTACTGAGGAGCTCTCAAATATCTCTCCAATTGCTCTTTAATTAAGCAACCCAAACACAACAGCTCTCTGATCAAGAACACCACTCACAACAACTCTTAAACTCTATCCAACAAGCAACCTTAAACCCTCTTTGACCTTCAAGAATAACCTCAACTTTGCTTGTTGGAAAGCATTCTAATTTTCTAGCTAAGAGCACATGCAAGTAAACAGACAAAAGTCAGTATAATTATAAATAAAATTAAATATTTCAAATGAAAGGCGTAAGCCCCTACCTAAATCTAATAAACTGGGTCACTCTTAAATAGATCCATAAGTCCAAAAAAAAAAAAAAAAAAACTAAAATCCATAAATCTTCACTTAAGTCTGCTCTAGATTCCTGAGAGGAGGCAACTCATGGCTACCAATCAGATTCCCTGGACACTTCAATCAATGGTTGTTAGTATTGGTAGACTGAAATAACGGTATACTCATGACGATGGAACTATGAGATCATGATCGGGTATACCTTCATCCCCCATAAATAGGTTTAAAATTATGTTACACATTCTCATACTCCTTGTATGAAGCTAAGTGTATTTCATCCTTAATTGAGAGTGCTCTTCTAACGTATTAAGAGGGGTAATTAACTATGAGAGCTTGCGCTCATAAGAAGTAGAAACTCAGATCTAAATAAACCCTGACATTACTCTCAGGAAAATTTAGTTAAATATTAAACTCAATCTACCTTTGAAAAAATTAAAGGGAATCCAAAGTTTGTGAGAGTGGAGTTCGCTTCTTATTCGAAGGATTTTTCAAGAGCGATCACTTGTATACTAAAAAACTGCTTTAAGAAGCAATAAAAAAGCCATCTTAAATGAAGCCAAGTAATTGTGTTAAATTTATTATAGAATAAAAAAGATTATCTAACAATATAAATACATTAGTTTCCTAAAATTTCACACACACACACACACACACACACACACACACACACACATATATATATATATATATATATATATATATATATATATATATATATATATATATATATATATATATATATATATATATATATATATATATATATATATATATATATATATATATATATATATATGCCAAAATATTACCCGTAATTTAATGTGAATTTTCAGAAATTCCAATTTTCCTTTTTAAGTTATTTAACTTTAAATTTAAGGCTTCAAATTTTTTAAATGGAATTTTAATATTTTTCATTTTTTGCATTCTTTCTAATAAAACGAGTAAATTTAAATAAGAAAAAGATAGAACAAATGGAACATTCTCTTAATTTTAGAAGTACATTCAACTTTGTTTCAAAAGTTCGAAATTCATTTGTTATTTCTAATGCAAATCTCTTGCAAGTTATGTAATTAACTTGACCATAATAAATTAATAATATTAGAGCTTTATTCCAATGTTTTTTTGATAAGATTTTAGGGATTATTCTTTGTTGCTTTTTTTTTTTGCATGTAAATTCCCCATATATATATATATATATATATATATATATATATATATATATATATATAAGCATGCTATATTTGGATGTCATTTGATTATCCAAGTATTGCACTAAAGCTTTCAAATATGCTTTGGTCCCTTAATTTTGACCTATTTAGGCCAAGATTGAACTGATTTTTGAGTTTTTGGGTTCTTATCATCGATACATTCAATTTAAGTAAAAGTTTTCTAAAATCAAAATTTAGATGATCCTAATTTAATATTTGAGATATCCGATTCATATATGCATCGAGATTCATGCCTGATCAAAATAATTTTTGGCGACTTATAAAGAAGCAAAATGATGAAGATATAGCAAAGAGTATAACAGGAGAAGAAAAGTCGCCATGAAAATAGATCTTCAAAGCTCTTCTTTGGAGAACGTGAAGGAGTAAGCCAAGAGCAAGTGGGGCTTTATGGGCATGGTTTATTGTACATAACTTGTATATTAGGAACCTCATTTGGTTGTCCGTTTAAAATACTTCTTTAGTTTCCGAACTAAAAAATAATAAAAGTTAATTTGTTTAGAAGAATTGCTTTCATAAAATACATTTGATAGCCATTTCACAAGCGGTCCCGGTCCATGTTCTACACATGCGAAATCTCCAACTTACCCCCGGACGTCTGCACGAAGCCTTACAACGTATCTTCGACCCTCTTCTTCCCTTGGACGTCAAAAGACAACCTACACGTGTGAAAATTTCACAGTGCAAAAGGGTTAGCGGACAAGGACACAAAAAATTCACAGTGCAAAAGGGTAGAGCATAGTGGACTGCAAAAGATTTGGAGAAAATTTCGCATCACATCATGAACAAAATCAAGCTGCGCAAGTGGCCGTTGATCGGAAAACATCTTGTCCTATTTCCGAATGTAGCCATGAGTGTTTTACTTGACTTCTCATCTTCTACCAAAACGAATTACAAATTCCTTTTTTTTTTAAGAAGAACGGGTATCCACCCGTTGCTACCTCCGAAAGGCCGTTTAACGGCATGACTAATTCCCGACTGACTTACAAGAGGCACCCACCCCATTAATCTCCTAGCCCGCACTTGATTGGACCCCACTTAAGAGGCGCTATCCCTCGAGGGGATTTGAGCATGAGTTGGGGGATTCCCAACCATACTGGCCCACTAACCAAGCTAAGCAACGGTGGGTTACAAATTTCTCTTATGACCTTTGTTCCCAATAGGAGTAGAGCCAAGCTACTAATATATCTGCCAAGGACCTCCTCGACTAGACTTCTTCACGCAACAATACACAGACCCATATCCTGAAATCAGGTCCTACTATATTATTTTTGAGGTGCTTACATTCCTGTTAATTTTTTGCTTTTTTTTTTTTTCATTCATTTTATATTCAAACTTAATTTTTGTTTCATGGTATAATGCCGAATAGTTGCATCTCTCCATTTTGATAAATCTCTTCTCCGACAATTTCCATCAGTAAAAAATAGTTTTTTTTTTTATTAAATTTGCATCTATATTTGGATCTAACAGGCATCTTGTCCAATATATTCTTCGCTCCCTCTACATGTCCCTCTTTCCACAGGAACTTTTATTATATCCAGTGAACGTACGCAGAGGAAGGTTCGGTTTTAGGCAAAAAAATGTCTGTACCGAGTTTTTCGCGCTTGTACCGAGTTTTCAGTCGCTTTTTTGCCTAAAATCGAACCTTCCTCTGCGTACGTTCACTGGATATAATAAAAGTTCCTTTCCAAGGGCATGTACAAGTATATTGCAATTAATAAAACATTTATTTCTTGTTTGCAATGCTATTTATAAGATCGAAATATTTCTTAACGCTTTTTTAATTCATGAACATATTAAATATATTTTTATAGATGCATCAATATTCTTCTTTATTTATTTCTTCATAATATCATTCGTTGGGTTGACTGCATGAAAAGCAAATGTTTTAGCAATAAGAGGGAGCTAAGAAAAAGTTAAGAGGAGAACAAAAATCGTTGAAAACAAGTAGGTTCATTATTTTCTTGGAATGTTCATGTTCTGTTGATATATGTATGTATGTATTATAGTAAACACATTGAAATAAATAATTAATTCATTAATAAAAGTTTAAATAACCAATACATCCAAATAACAAAAATTGTTATACAAGCCAATAGAATTATAAATAGAATGAAAAGTAGAAAATAAACTATCAAGGCAGTACAAAATCAATACAAATCAAAACTAAATTCTCACTATAAATAAACAACTATTTAATTTGGTGACTACAACTATAAGAAGATGAAAGAGAGGAGGAGAGGGAAATGAACTTACTAAAGAATAAGAGAAGATTAGGATACATTCGCCAAAAACTATTGTCGGGAGTAGAGATTGTGACCAAGGAAGAAGTAGGAGAGGGTGCTCGACGGCAGTTGTTTGCGAGAGAGAAACAAGGAGGAAGGATATGGGAGAGATTCGACGATTGTTGCAAGAGTGAGAGGGAAAATTTGATGCACTAAGTTTCCTTTACCTCCTTAAATGGCAAGATAGATAGCACATAGTGGGAGAATCGAAAGGAGCAATAGGATTACGAAATTATCGTGATTGCGCAAAAAAGATAAAGAGACTTGCAAGCCGGTGACTGATTGCGCACAATTGATTGCGATTCAAGCAAAGTCGGAGTAAGAGAGGGTTCGGTTCATGCACTACAGGAAAAACGCTGAAAACCGGCGGTTTTTTCCGGCGGTTAGTCTAGATTTACCGGCGGTTTTGAATGTTACCGGCGGTCTCACGGCGATTTGTAAGCCGTCGGAAAAATTTGCGTAGGAAACCATTTCCGACGGCATTTTACATGCGGTTTATTGTTGCGGCGGTTTTCCGGCGGCTACTACTGCCGGTAACCACCGGAATTTAAACCGTGTGTTTTCCGGCGATCACGTAACCGGCAGTTTTCCGACGGTTTAAAACTGGCGTCGTCTGGTTCGTAGACCGCCGGACGGCGCCGTTAGACCGCCGGTACTTTACCGGCGATGGACGGCGGTTATAGCCATCGGTATTACCGACGGTTTAAACCGTCGGGTGTCCATCGTAGAACCGCCGGCGGCCGTCGGTAACCGCCGGTACTTACCGGCGGTTTAATATTATAACCGACGGCTTATCTTGTCCGTCCGGTATCGTCGTTTCCGGCGGCCAAACCTCCGGAAACCTGTAGCACCTGAAAAAAAATTGATAGCATCCCCTCTATTTGAGGGAGGTTCACCCTAAAGTCTAAACCTGCAGAAAAAGCAATATGTGTTGGGCAACAAGCCACTATATTCATCACAGCCAGAAAATACAAACAAAATAAAAAATTCATCATAACATTACAATCACAAATTCACAAGATAGTTCATGATAATGTTACAATCACAAGTTCAGAAGTTCACAAGTTCTAATTAATGTATTCATCAAACATAATAAACATCTAATCATCATCGGTATCCTCACTGTCTGCAGATGGCTGCTCCTGTTGGTCCTTCTTCCTTTGTTTTCCAGCTCTGTAGAATTGCAACTCTGCTTGCATTTCATTCTGAGCCTTCCTCATTTCTTCAATCTCTCTAGCTTGAACCCTTTTCATCTCTTCAATCTCTCTAGTAAGTGCTGCAACCCTCTCACTTACAGATTCTTCAGCTCCACTTGGATCATGAAATGCAGAGGTGTATGAACTGCCCTCAATAGCAAAAGCCTGTGAACCCATGCCATATACCCTCCCCCTCTGTCTTCCACCAACAACTTCTGACCATGTATGATACTCAGAAATATGGGCCGATCCAGAAGATGATCCCTCGCCAGTGGACTGCCGACTTTCTCTAGCTCGTAAGAAATCATCCTGCGAGTTACAAATAGTTTTATTAAAATAAATTTTTATTCTAAAAATCCAAAAAATTTTACTCACATGAGCCTTCTTAGACTTCTCATCAACCCACTGCTGGTCAGCTTGATGTTGATGAGTTCTTGTATGCAGCTCCAATGGTGTTGGCTCCCGACCTAGGTGCTCTTTCTGAAAATTTGATGCTTAGTTATACTAACATAAATATATGTAATAAACCAATTCAAAACACTTACCAGTCGCCGCCTATGTTCTGTATGAGGTACAGATCCACCAGTATGAAGAGAGCTTCCTAAACCGCCGCAGTCAGAGGCTCTGTTCTATTTATTCTGCTCTCTCATTTTTATAAACACCGGGGTAGCCCAAGCACTACTCAAATCTGCCCAAACGCCCTCTCCAATCCAATTAGGCCTCTGCCCGGACTTTCTAATGTCCGTGAACATGTCTCTGAGACGGGTCGCTCCTCTCCTCTCAAAATTTGATCTGATCCTCGTGCTGTACTCAGGCAACCACCTAAATTCTTTCTGTAAAAATTTAAACAATATCAAAAAGATTAGTGCTGTCTCGTGCTGTACTCAAGAAGAAGAGAAGGAGAAGGAGAAGGAGAAAGGGGAATAGAAGATTCCTCACCTCCTCGACCACCGCCGTCGGAGTTTTTCCTGCCGCCTGAAGACGCTGGAGCTCTGCCGGATTTTGAGGAAACACAGGGAATTCACAGGATTTTGTGAATTTCGTGAAAAAAACAAGTTGTATTTGGATTATCCCGACTTGTAGGACGAAATCCGCCATTTGTAATCTACGAAAACACTAGTGGAAATTTGCAACTGGGCGAGGCCCCGTGGTTTTTCCCATTTTTGGATTTTCCAAGTAAAAACTCTTGGTGTTCACTCCTTTTTTCTGTTTGTGTGTTAAACTTACGTGCAACGCTCGGACGCGAACTTACAAACTCTACCGCCGCGTATTTTCTAACACGCAACAATCTTATTATTTGGTTAAGATTTAATTAGAAAGGAAACAAGTCTAACTAGAAATTTTGAGATTTTTCTCTTAATTTTCAATTCATTTTCATATACATATTCATTCTAACTACAACCATCAGCCCCAAAGCCAATTCTCAAGTTTTTTATATCATGCACTATATTGAATGTGCGTAACTGCACATTACCAATAATCACCTTATCACTAGCATATTTATTGGCAGCGAAGGCTAAGCATTGTTTAGATTTAGTGGTCCCGAGAAGTATCCCTGAGATATCTAATTTAATAATAACCCCGCCATCAAATTCAAACGTAATCTGCGGCACCTTCACGTTCACGTTTGGGTAGTTAGTAAAGTTATAGCATGTGTCAAGTATGCCCCATGACGGCGCCCTCGGGTAATTGGCCATGTATTTACGGAAAGTGCTGCGGATGCCATGGTAGGTAATGGGCGGCAGTCGGCTAATCATTCTGCTAGAGTCCAACATGGCTTTTCTGCCAGGGGCCAACATGGTTCTAGGGGAGTTTTTCGACCAATCACCCCCAACAGAAATAGAAATTAGCTTGACGAAGTAGAAGGATGGCATCATTTCGCTGGTTATCATCGGTGTATATTGCACATGAATGGCATCATCACTCCCTAGTGTAAGATATCCAATTATGCCTGACTTTGATGGTAGACAATATGAGAATATCAAGTCATATGATTGAGCTGTCTGGGAAATAATTGAAACTGGCCCCCGGCCGAAGCCTAATATCCCATCTACCTTCGGTACGCTGAGGCTATTGTTTTGTCCGCAGCCATAACGGAAATTCTTTATAATATCATAGGAGAATTGTAAGGTGTCTTTAACGAGGTAGCCTTTAGTGTAAGAACCATCGCGGTATTGTACCTCGTAGAGACAATTGTCGGTCCTGGAGCAATCATATGTATTTAGTTGGCTACAATAGTCGTTGTAGCAGCGGATGGATGCATAGGTAGAGGACTCGAAAGGGTTATATATTGGGTCATTTTGGGGATAACACTTATCGCAGGGTATACATTGGATCCAAGTGACATCGCTGCCGGTGTCAAAAACAAGTGAGTATGGCAAGGGAGGGGTGCCTAGGTATATGGTGACGATAAATTTGTGGGTACCAAAAAAAATGCCTTCTTCTATTGGAACAGTTGCTGAAAGAGAGCTGCCAAGTGGGTTGATGCCAGCGGAGTTGTTTGGCAGCAATGACTCATCATCAATGAGATGGTATTCTCTGGCACGCCATCGCACTGATACTAGAGAATTCTTCTCTATTAGATCAATTAGAAGAAAAAAGAAGAAGATAATGAGAAGAGTATAACAACAGAGAATGGAAGAAGAAGTTGCCATGAGAATAGTTTTGAGAATTTGAAGGAATAAGGAGTAGGAGGGTATTTATAGGCTTGGCTTATTGTGCATAATGCGTTTATAGGAATCTTGTATGGTTGTCCGTTTTTAAAGCCTTAAAATAACAAAAGACTGTTATCCTAAAATAAAATCAACTAGCTATTTGGGGCTAATATGCCCCGTTTGTTCTATTCATATATAACCCTATATTTAGATTTTTTTCTAAAATTAGATAACTCAAATACATTATTTGTACCTAATCAGCTCATGACCACCGGACTACAAATTAAGTATACCAATTTGTTTCTGATTGTATTTTATTTGTTATTTGAAAATCCAAATTATTATAGAACAAGAAAAGATTATCTAACAAAATATAACTATCTATTTAGTAATTTTACATTAATCTCCTAATATATATATATATATATATATATATATATATCATCATGATTGGGCACGAATCTCGATGCAAAATCAAGTTGGAAACTTAAAAAATTAAATCAGAGACATCTAAATTCGAATTTCAACAAACTTATAGTCGAACTAAATGTCTCGGAAATACGAACCCAACGACACAAAATTTGACCCAATCCGAGCTCAAATGGGTCCAAATCAAAGACCCGAAGCACATTTGGAAAGTTCAAAACATAATTTGGATGACCAAACGGTCTCCAAACCTGACATGCTTTTAGGCGAATCAAGCGTCTCGAGAAGATGAATCCAACGAGCCCAAAATCGTTGAATTCTAATATCATTAAGACATTCAAATGTCTAATAAATGATCAATGATCAAGGGAATCAACATCGGCCGTCCATTCAAACAACTCCCAATTCACCCCTAATCTTCCTCCTATTTTTTGGTCATGCTACTCTTAGAAAACTATAAAAAGATCCCTCATTTTTCATAGAAAGGGACCCCCCAAAAGGGGAAGAAGGACGCCCCAACAAGAAGAGAAGGAAGAAACAGAAGAGAAGGAAGAGACTTCTCTTGCCACCAAACTCTTTCTCGACCACTGCCGGACTTCCACCAGGCAGCGTACCCGGCACCAAACTTATGCCCATCACCGAATTTCTACTCAACGTCGTACTTTTGCCCGTCGTAAGACTTCTTCCTGTCGCCGAACTTTTGTCGAACTTCTACCCGATGTCGAACTTCCACCCATCGTCGAACATCCGACCTCCGTCACCAACCGACAATGATCTTTATGATCTCATTCACCAAACAACTATTTTTTTTTACTATTGTCGCATGCCGACTACTGTCCTTCTGACATCTATTATCAGACAATAATCTTTCTAGCCACTTTTGCCTACCGACTACGGTCCTTCTGACCTCTATAGCCAGATTGTGGTCCTTTCAACCTTCATCGTCAGACAACGATCTTTTTTTACCACTATTGCCCACTGACTACGGTCCCTCCTACCACCGTCACTAGACTACAGTCTTTCCGACCTCCGTCGCCCGCCAACTATACTTCTATCAACCAAACAGATGTATCAATAATAATTCTTTCAAGCCCCATCATGTAACACAGTCTATATGATCTATGTTTATTATATCAAGCCAAGGCCTTCCCCCAAGGAAGGGCCTCGTTTGTACTCGACTGCAAAGAATAGTGGATTCATTCAAACTGGGCCAGGCTCTGTGGTTTTTCCCTTATTCATAGTTTTCCGCAAAAAAAAAAAAATTGTTTTCTCTTATAAATATTTCACCCTCACTTTTTATCTCATTGTGTGTTGGATCGTCGTACAAAGGTAAGACGTTAAATTTTATATTTCTCTACCGCCATGAATATTGAAGGACACAACATATTATATATAAAAGGTAAGCTGTCTTTATGACCTCCGTCGCCCGGCGATGTAGGTCAGAACCGACTACGGTCCTTCTGACCTACGTCGCCCACCGACTACAGTCATTCCGACCTCTGTCGCCCACCTACAATGGTCCTTTCGGTCAAGCGAATACGTCAACAGTGACTCTTTGTATTCCCACCATGTAATGCAATTTATATGATGTACATCAAGCCAAGGCCTTCCCCTTAAGGAAGAGCCTCAATTGTAATCGACTGCAAACAATAGTGGATTCATTCAAACTGGGCTAGTCCCCGTGATTTTTCCCCTTTTCAGGGGTTTTCCACATAAACATCTTGGTGTCTCTTGTGAATGTCGAACACTCTCTTTTTATCTGTATGCATGCTAGATCTTCGTGCAATACTGAGACGCTAAATTTTATATTACTCTACCACCGTGAATACTTCAGGACACTTCAGGAAAAGAGAAATATAAATATAAAATAAATTTAAACGGTTTGAATTAAACAATATATTCATTTTAAATGTATTCTTATTTAATTAGGTTTATGACGAAAATTATGATAATAAAATAACCGTTCGTAAAAATTTTATGTATATTTTCATTTATTTAAATTGTAAAAAAAATTAAGTACATCTCAGTTTAATATATGAATAATTTTGTCATTTATAATGAAAAATTTAAAACAGTTAATCAAACCAAACATTGATTATCTATCTTTATGTTTGAATAAGCATACAAAAAGCTATTTTGCCAAACAACATTATGTAAAAACTCCATTAAATAAAAAGTTTTGTCTAAAAACTTCAGGTTCACCACCACTTTAAAATAAACATTTGCAATTAAATTGGCCAGCCAAATGAGGCCTTAGTTGGTAGTGCGAGAGACTCAGGTTTGATTTGTGACAAATTTTTTATTGCTTCTTAACGTGCTTTTAGTACAAATATTAATTTTTTTTATAACTAGAAAACTGTTTTAAAAAGTAGTAAAAAAATAGTCCATACAAAACTTGAAGTTATTAATTAGTTGCATCCCTATAAATCCAAATTTGTTGAAAGGAGCTGGCCCTTGGATTGGGCTCTATGCTTTGATCAAGTATGAGCTTGTTAATTATTAAGTTTTATGGATCTGTATGTTCATGATTTGTACATTTTTCACAGTTATTGTTGTACTTATTAAGTTTTATGAATCATCGTACTTATTAAATTTTATGGATCTGTACATGTTTGTTATTATCATACTTAATAAATTTTAAAGAAAAAAATATGTTTTATGTTCTTATTATTGTTGGAACGTTGATTCTGAGTTTAGATCTTTTATAAACTTTTAAATTGTTTAAATTTATTACATCAAAAATGTTTAGGCGAAGAGAATTTCAAAATTAATAATGTAATAATAATTCTTAAAATAAATTTAAATATAATTATTACTTTAATCTAATAATTTAAATTTAAATTTGAAAAACTTTTATAATAACATTTAACATTAAATTTATTACGTCAAGAATATAATTGTGTTTGCTTATCGTCATTTTTATAGAACATGATGATGGAAAAGATAACCTCCGCTAAGCAATAGGAACATGGATTTTATGGGGCTGCTTGGCAACAATTGGGACTAAATTCAAATAATATAGCGGTTAGCTATGGAAAGGCAAAGTTCACATTGATAGTCAATTGGGCTAGATTCTTCAGCATTAAACAATAACAAAAGCAAGGCGTGCTTCTTATAATTTTGGAGCAAAAGAATTAAAGATCAAAGGTTGATCAAATAAGGGCATCTCCAACCAAAAACATCATTTTCCACAACAAAATACAGCTAGACTTGAAAATGCGGTAATTCTGCTCCAATCGAACTCCATTTCGCGGGCTTCGTCTTCTCGTAGCTGTCTTTCTCCATTTTGCGGGCAGATCCCGTTGACACATAAAAATTTAGCGGTTGAGCAGTGCGATGCCAATATTGA
Source organism: Dendrobium officinale (assembly GCA_019514585.1). NCBI lineage: Eukaryota > Viridiplantae > Streptophyta > Magnoliopsida > Asparagales > Orchidaceae > Dendrobium > Dendrobium officinale. The sequence continues at coordinate 34,029,617 of CM033698.1, forward strand.
CGTCGTACTATTCACCCCTATGAAATAGCGGCAAAATTGTCTCTACGAACTCAGGCCGAGCAAGCCAGGAGCCGGAAGTGCCTGCCCTGCCGACTGCTTCACCACTCAGCCCAATCTCAAAGCCTTACAGGGCCCTTTTCTCCATCTGGACCTGCCGAGAGCCGCACGGAAGATCCTCCGCCTGCGATTTCACTCAAGCGGACTCGACGGACCTGCTCCGATTCCTACTGCAACGTCCGCCTCTTGCCTAATTTTTTTCTGCATCTTTTCTTTTAAAATAACAGAGAATGGAGGGACTACTGATTATGAGTTTAAATGAATAATCAGTAAATTAATTATAACTATAGTGATAATTATTATTATAAGAAGGAAAGACAAATATAGCAATCAAACAAAGTGAAGATTGAAGGAAGTCCAGAGGTTGATATGGTCCTCAGAAGCCCTCGATCGTTGAACTAATTCGGCCGAGTGGATTCAAGATTTGAAGATTGTTTTTGAGATTGATTTGCTCTCCCATACTTCTTGTTGTTGATTTGAACCGACATAGTCGGGCTAAAGGGCAAGTGCCTTCCCTACCTCCCCTCGCGGGGAGAAAACACCGGGAGACTGTCGAAATTTATACAAAAATAATTTTTTACTTGGAATTATTTTTGGAAAGCACGAATCTAATTTAGAACTAATTATGTTAAATAATTGGATAATAATTTCAAAATAAACTAAAATGAATTAACTAATCTCAATATGAATCTTTAAATTAATTCGGTAATTAACTTATTTAATAACTAATAATTGAATGAAATCCGAATTTAAAATAAAGTTTATTTGATCCAATAATTCTAAGCTTTAAAGACAAAACTTAAATCAAAGCTTCGGAATTCATATTATTAAATTTTAAATTAAATTAATTAATTAATTCAAACAAATGATTAAACTAAATTTAACTAAAGCAGTTAAATATTAAAAAAATTTGAAATTGGAATCTTATAACTTAAATCATAAATTTACATTAAGTTGAAACTGAATTTAAACATAACTGAAAGTTAAATGATTAATTAATTAATTAACATAGTTAGTGTGACGCCCCAGGCATCCATAGCGAAAGGATTCGTCGACAGTCTTGATCAATCTCTATTTCTGCTCCCTTGCACGGACCTGAAATTGTTAACCACATATAATGAGCTTAAATAGCCCAGCAGGTCACCAAAGCCTACAACTGAAATCAAAGCACGATAGAAGCAATATGCATGTCAATCAAGCGAATCCATAACAGTCAATTGCACATGATCAATGAATCTATGCAGCGGATACAAAAATCAGTAATCAATGCGTGATCGATACAATCCACAGTCTTCGATAAAAGAATCAATAAACAGTAGGAAGAAATCTATAAGAATCAATAAACCAGTACATGCATCAATCTCTCATATCAGTCAATAACATTAAGTCAAATCAATCAGTCGCACATGATCAATGAGTCGATGCAGATACGGAAATCAATACGGAACATAAATTAATAAATCAATGAACCGTAGGAAATCCATAAAACTCAAGAAATCAATGCGTGCATCAAATCTCTACTGTATCTATCATAGCAGTCGATAACATCAGTTACATCAATAGTCGTCTAGCCGTCTTATCTATCCTATCAGTCTATAACATCAGTCAAATCAATAGAGTGAAACCGGATCAGAATATACACTTGCAAATCGATCAATTGTTCAATCTCACTTGCTTCCTGTCAGTACGGCAGCGTATGTATCCATATCCACAAAGAGAACAATCCAATGACGACTACGAACGATGCTACAACAGTGAAATCGCATCAATCCATTCAGTAAGGCAATTACTTCCGGTCAATAATATCAATCGGCATAGAATCCCATAAAACAATCAAATCAATACATCGTAAGGGCAGTTGAAATTAAATCAATACAATCGGCAAATACAATTGAAATCAAACAATACGATCAATCAATGCAATAAAATCATATACAATAATCAAATCGATAAATCGATAAACAATCAACCCAATCAATCAATCAATGATCGGTACTATGAATCAATGTATCAGTGGATCTGTAGTATCGGTCTCAGTATCAGTAGTACCAATAGTGTCCGTGAATCAATGAAACCATAATATCGATGAATCAATAATCTCGATATCTATATCCATGAATCAATACGATATCCATATTCATATCGGTACGAGTATCCAGTAACATGAATAACATGCAATATCAATAAAATCGTACAGTAACGATAAATCCGTAAATCCATAAATCCGTTAGTAAATCTATTCAGTAATAAATCAATTCAATACAATAAATCCGTCAAAACCGTCGATAACAATCATGCGTAGGATAATCAATAAATCAATCAGAAATCAATAGGTCAATGCATATCAGGAAATCCATACAATGTAATACCGTACACATGCAATTCCATACAATAGTCTTACTGAACAAGTACAATCACTGACTATTATCAATAGTGCTGTTGTAGAAATTCATAGTGCTGTTGTAGATATTCATCCGTTGGTTCAATAAGAGTCGTCACTCTGTGCCCGTCGGCATAGTAATCTCCTTATGACTCCCAATCGTTATATCGATGATCAATGGTTTAAAGGAAAGCCCGTCGGACCACCATCCTGTACAGGTCAAGTCGATCTCCAACCAACAATTCAACCAGGTTCCACTTGTCTTTCAGTATCAATAATCAGATAGTCACATTCATATGCATTCAAATCATCAATTTCGGGAAAATCGGAAATCGTACGAAAATCTAACGGCATAACGGCAGTATACGGAATTTACACAAAAATCATCAAATAAAAAATTAACCAAATTAATACAGAACGTGCACAACATCAACATAAGACTTTTATTCTACTGAAGCAACATCAATCAACAACCTGATATTTATCTATTCGATCAAAATCGCACAGAACCCAAAATAACCGGTAGAATCGTTACAGAAAATACTCAAAACGTGTAGAAAAATCATATCAATAACATATCAAAAGTTGTGCGGTGAAAGTTTCGTCAATACAAAACGGTGTGCGTTTTTCGGTAACGAAAACACAAATCTGAGCACAAAAATACCAAAACTCAACATCTTTGAAAACAGAAATAGGATTCAGAGTCCTTACAGCGAGATAAACACTTTTCTCAACAGCGGCGTCGGACGAAAAGCACTCCGCGGCCTCCGATTTTCCTTCGCTTTCCTTCTCTTTCTCTCTCCTCAGATATTTTGTTTTTATAAAATATTTTTCTCTCTCTTCAAAACGAGCTGATTTCCTTTTAAAACAAGTCTGATCGGCCCGGCCGATCGCCACATCGTCCAGGACGATGTGAACAAAATCCAATCGTCCAGGACGATTCCTCAGGACGATAATTAAGGTTTTGCTCTCGGGATTTTTGTCTTATCTGATCGTCCCATGACGATCCAAAAACGGCCTGGACGATCCCATTCCAAAAAAATCAGCTGTTTCACTGCACTGATCGTCCTGGACGATCTCAACATCGTCCCGGACGATCCTGGGAGGAAAAACTCAAATCTTGGAAGGCAAATCAAAGGAACGAGCTCTCACAGTTAGTTTATTAAATTTGAATTTAAGCATGTTGAAGAAGACTTTAGAAATCTATTGTAGAGTAATTATTACAAAAATCTTGAATATGTATTTAATGTTATTTATGATACTATATATGAGAAATCTCTAGAGAGTTATTTTTAATCAATAGATTGAAATGCGTTGACATAATCCTAATGGTGTACATAGTGATAAATACAGCCTCATAAAGGCAACACTAGAGAAAATCATAATAAAACAAACTAACAACAACAAATATGACTATAATAAAAGAAAAGTTGGGAGTGTTAACAAATTTCTGCTTCGCTAATTCTGACATATCTTTTTTTTTTTAACTGAAATTTTATTAAAGATAAAAAAGGGAAACATTACAAGATACAAAATGAACGACAAAACGACAAGAAAACGAAATGAAATACAAAGTAAGAGGGCTCAGTTAAAGGTCGAGACTTCTAGCATCCCTTAAATCAAGCTTGGGCCATCCAATTTGATGAAGAAACAAGTGAAGCAACCAATCCAAGCCATCATCAAAGGTTGCCACGAGCCAGCCCAAAGAGAGGCGAGCCCCAGCCACATCATAGCCCAGCCAAACGAGAATCAAATGGAGCACTTCAAAATTATACAACAACCTCATGCAACACAGAAATAGGCAACCACCTGCAACAACAAAAAAAAAAACATCCAGTCCTGCCACAACACAAGCCCAAAGGAAAGGCAACCAGAAGGCAAATAACATGAAAACCATAGCCATTAACGACCACATCGAAACACCACCCAAAAAGGCCAACCAGAGAGAGAAGAAAGCAACAAACACTGGATGAAAAGAGGCAACACACACTACCTGCCCCGTCGGCCCCTCCCACAAGACCACCCACGAGAACTAACAGAGGCAATCGGACAGTCGCGGACCAATTTAAAATCATGTCCAGGATCAGAACCTCCACAATACTCCGACGAAGAATCTGATTCAAATTCGGACGAACATTGAATCCAATCAAGATGAAACTTCACATCCACCCCAGAATTATCACCCACATGATACACAAAAGTTTGTGATTCGATTATATTCACAGGCACATCCACACAATAATTAAAAGTAGCCAAACCTTCACCAGAAATAACATCACTTATAATGATAGCACCTCCGGCAGTAGCCTCATAATTTTCCAGACCCCTATTAGGTCTAGGTGAAACAACATAATTCACATCACAACTGGCATCATTAAAATTCCCATAGCTATTATTCAAGGGTTTAGGATCCCCACCCCCCATAGCATTAGAATTCACACCCAAGGTGGCATCATCGTTAACCAAAGCCATTTCACCCAAAGAAATAACATGCACAGACTTAACAACTTCATATTCCAAAGGAACCGAAACATCACAGGCTAAACCCGATTCCAATCATCAACACCCCCAACAGCAAGATCAGCATAACTCGAATTTGGAACAATAATAGTCTCCTCCTGACCATCCGAAACAACACACCCAGCGACCTGGCCAGCGTCAGCACAGATCAGAATAGAAGAGGGATCGATTAAAGCTAAAGGTGCAGAGTTGACAAAGGGCTCAGAAGCAGGTGTCACCGACAGTGGAGCCGATTCCACAGTCGGTCGTAAATGAGGAAATAATTTAATACAATCCGACTTTTTATGACCCACAACTTTACAATGCATACAAAAATTAGGCATTCCTTCAAAAACAACTCTTCGAATATACCCCAGATTATCCGGCCCCAGCCAAACAAAGTCCGGCAAAGATTTGGAGATGTCAATTTCTACAAGAATACGAGCGACTAAAGGACGCGAACCAACGGCTGTGGCATTATCGGTGTGAATCGGGCGACCAAAAAAAGAACCCAAACCAAAAAGAATTGTAGGAGAGAACAGGTGAGGACGAAGCCCCGGAAAAAAAATCCACACTGGGACAATCGGCGACTCCTCCGACAGGTCAAGTAGAGGCGACCACTTGATCACTTTCATGAAACAACAAAAAACGAAATAGGATCGATGCACAAAAACGCTCCCATAGTCAAGATCATTAGAAAGCTTGATCAGGATATTCGACTGATCCAACAAAGTAACAGAGAAATCCCCCGATAATTTAAGATTAAAAAAGAACCTACGAATCGAATCCAAAGCCGACCGTTTAAGCAGAAACTTCCCCACTAAAGCAAACTCAAAAGGTTTCGTAAGATGCAAGAACTCATCCTCCGAAAGCCACAAAGCTGGCAAACCACGAATCGTAGACACGAAAATTCGAAAAAACCTTAGATGCATCAGAACCAGACATCACATCTTTGAAGGATTTGGAATGCTTACCCTCAAGAAAGCCAGGGTCTAACCTTTTACTCACCATAAGAAAAGGAGAGCGAGAGAGAGACGACGCCAGAGAGGAAGGCGGTTAGGGCAAAAGCCCTAATTGAGCGGAAAAAAATCCTAGCAGACGAAGGCTGCACATAGGTATTGCCTTTGACCAGCGGCCTATTTTAGATGAATTCATTACAGGTCTAATTTTCCTTCAATACTTTATGTTACTTATCATTATTTTTGGGGCACATATTTAACATGAATTTATGTGACAGTCATTTATTTGACATGTTTTATTCTTAATTAATATTTTAAATTATTTCTCCATGTAATTCAATACCTAGTATTCCCTGGAGCTATGGTAAAAAGGCGTCCCAGCATAGTATGTATTTGCATGTAAGTATATAAATTTATGCTGGAAAATTCAATAATAGTATGAAAAGAAATTAAAATCTTAGTATTGTATGAAAATTTTATACACAATCAAAATAATCTAATAAGAGTTAAATAATAAAAAAACTGCTAATGCTCCAAAGTTATTACTACTATTACAAAATATGCAAACATATACCAATCACATGGCATCACAAAAAGAGCTTAAAATATTGCAATGGGCCAAGGGCTACCAAACTAATTCTAAATTGATAGACTTCATTTGTGGAACTCATATGATTTACCCTAAATTAGTTACAAATTAAAATCATATAAAATAAGGAAATTTTGAAGCACTCATTGAAGATCAAACAAAACTCTTTTTTAATGTTTATTAATCATAATAGAGATTGCGCGTTATATAACAAAGATTTCTTACATTTTATTGATGATAAGGATGGATCGACTTTACTTACAGCCAATTCTCTATTAGGCTTGGCTTTATTTGAAAGAAATCAAAGGGATGAAATGAAAATAGAGGATGAAATGAAAATAATAGTTTTTAAAATGTTTTTTTGACACCTCATCTTGAAGACAATTTCCATTAACTAAACCCTAAAACCATATTTACAAAAAAATGAAATTGGAATCTTATAACTTAAATCATAAATTTACATTAAGTTGAAACTGAATTTAAACATATTGAAGAAGACTTTAGAAATCTCTTGTAGAGTAATTATTACAAAAATCTTGAATATGTATTTAATGTCATTTATGATATATGAGAATACTCTAGAGAGTTATTTGTAATCATTAGATTGAAATGTATTGAAATAATTCTAACGGTGTACATAGTGATAAGTACAGCCTCATAAAGACAACACTAGAGAAAATCATAATAAAACAAACTAACATTCACCAAATATGACTATAATAAAATGCAAAACACAGAGTAAAATGCAAGCAAAGTTGTTACAGTTTTCATTTTACTCTGTTTGCTTTCATTTTATGAGGTTGTACTTATCACTATGTATACCTATAAATATGGGTGTAAAAACAGGAGAAGGAATAAGATTTAGAAAGATATTTTTTCCATTCGATTTTGTCTCTTTATCCTGAATTTAGCATTCAGGTGGTGACTGAAAAAAACACCTAGTCAGACTTGTTACTTGGTAGGATAGACATCAATCCATTTCATCAAGAGCCTTTGAGTGACGGGGAAGAAGAGAGACATCCTCGTAGTTGGATGTGAAAGGGTCAATCAAATGAGCGCAACATCAAGGTAGAGCTATTAGATTTTGATGGTCGTATGGATCTCGATGAATTCGTTAACTGGTTTCATACGATTGAAAGAATTCTTGAATTCAAAGAAGTGCAGTCTGGTCGCATCGTCAAGCTAGTTGCCATTAAACTGAACAACAATGCATCATTTTAGTGGGAAGTTTTGAAAAGAACATGGAATTGGGAAGGTGGAGCAAGATTACAAAATGGTGAAAAATAAAGAAGGAATTACACCGAAAATTAATATTTTCCCAACCAATATCGCAAGTTCATTTCTTGACATTTCAAAGGTTATAGCAAAACCAACTCACCATGGAAGAATACCTAATTCCTTCTTTATTTTATGGAACCATAAAAAAATATTATTGGTAGATTCTTAGGAGGACTGCAATCTTCCATAACAAATATAGTCCAAATACAGCCATATTGGACCTTTCAAGATGCAGTTAATTTGACCATCAATACAAGGGCAACATCGCATCGGCAAGAATTCATAAATTTCAGATTCCTCCCACCAAATAGAGTCATTTGAATTAGTCGTTGCCATATATTAATAGTTTGAATATATAGTATTAATTCATGTAATATTTTTTTCATTATTAAGAATATTCTATTTATTATATTTCCTTTATTATTTTTTTCTTACCTTTATATAGGTAGGTTTGTCTTATTATGAAATCAATCAAACAAAGATTAAGCCTTTTATGATTTATATTACTACAAATCTTAGAAATATATTTTCTTAATCATGATAAAACTTAGAAATTTTAAATTTATTTTAAGATAAATGTATTTTATTTCAGGAATAATTACTTAATCTTTTTATTACTCCCATTATAAAATAGATTGAAGAGATTTAAAATTTCTTTTGACCATATTTTCATCAATATATCATCACCAAATTTATTTCATTAAATTTTTGTGTCCATATAATTATTTAAATAAATATTTTTATATTTTGATACCGATTTCATATTTTATCATTTTTTTAAAAAGCCAAATTATAAATTAACTGTATTATATGGTGCATAGGCAAATTATGGCAAGCAAAAATCTCATAATATTTCAAGCATCTCCAATTTTTTTCTCAATGCAATCTTATAAAACCAAACAATTTTGATTTGAAGCAGTGTAAAATATTCTAATTAGAGCTCTTGAGATTATTGATATTTAATTTGAAGTAAAACAAATATATTAAAATTTTATTGCATTTGAAATTCACTATCTAGTTCAATTTTTATATATTTTGAAATTCCTATGATTTGGGCAAATACATAAATTCATTGCTAATGCTGTCACCCGCCCCTAAGTGCTACCAATTGCCACAGTTGGCGACCACCCACCTCTGACCATCTCGGTGGCCACTAACCACCGTCCACTTCGAGCCACTACTGGCCACAACCGTCGCCACTCACCATTGGTTTTTGGCGATGCCCACCTCCAGCCGCCGCCCGCCACCTCCAGCCTCCGCCGCCCGCCACTATTAACCACCATATATTGTAAACAAACTCACATTTTTCTACTATAAAAAATATATATATGGTGGTTATTAGTCAATTAGTCCGCTAGTTTATGTTCTTGACGAAGGTTTAAAATCATATATATGTTAAGTGATGAAGCTGAAATGAATAAATTAATAGACATTATCATTGCTATATAACAGTATTTTGCTTGTGCTTCTTGTGCTAAGTAGTTTCATGTAAATATGGTTTTAATTCTAGTTAATGGAGATTGTCTTCAAGACAATGAGGTGTCAATAAAACATTTTTAAAACTATTATTTTCATTTCATCCCTTTGATTTCTTTCAAATAAAGCCAAGCCTAATAGGGAATTGGCTGTTAGTAAACTCAATCCTTATCATCAACAAAATGTAAGAAATCTTCGTTATATAACACGCAATCTCTATTATGATTAATAAACATTTAAAAGGGCTTTGTTTGATCTTCAATGGCTACTTCAAAATTTCCTTATTTTATATGATTTTAATTTGTAACTAATTTAATTAGAGTAAAGACATATAAGTTCCACAAATGAAGACTATCAATTTAGAATGAGTTTGGTAGACCTCGGCCCATTACAATATTTTAAACACTTTTTGTGATGCCATGTGATTGGTATATGTTTGTATGTTTGCATATTTTGTAATAGTACTAATGACTTTGGAGCATTAGCAGCTTTTTTATTTAACTTGTATGTTTGCATATTTTGTAATAGTACTAATGACTTTGGAGCATTAGCAGCTTTTTTATTTAACTCGCATAGTTTGGTAGAACCCCCCCCCCCGGCGGGGGAAAACCCGAAGCAGCAAACCCTAGCAAAGCGAGTGACAGTCGTTAAGCAAAATACGGTTGCATAGCAATGGTAATGTCTAGTAATTCGTTCATTTCAGCTTCTTCACTTAACATATATATGATTTTAAACCTTCGTCAAGAACATAAACTAGCAGACTAATTGACTAATAACTGTTGAATATCACAGACCTTCGATGAAGAAGGAGACGTCAAGCGTAACGAGAAATGAAATAAACTTTTCTTATTTCTAAATGAGAGGTTACACCGGTATTTATAGAAAAAACAAATACACAGAATAATCTAGATAACATAAATAAAATACTAAATTACATTATTATTTTCTATTTTATTTTTATATTCTAACAATAACCACTATATATAATGTAAACAAGCCCGCATTTTTCTACTATAAAAAATAATATAGATGTATAATTTGTATATATTTCTGCATTTGTCCAATCTCAATTGAAATCACTTAGGGTGAAGGCCTTTGCATGGTTCTACTCACAACCAATGACCGACACACCGGACAAGTCCGTTGCCGTTGGAGCCACGGATCCACACATGCTGCATGAAAAAAGTGTCGGCACTCCGGGAAAAACCTTGAAGCCTTATCCTCCCCCTGCTCTTCCTCATAGTTGACAAGACAGATAGAGAAGCAAAATGAATCAACCGCTCGTAGATCCTGAGTTTTGGCTTCAGCGTAGGTGAGCGTAGGCCAGGTCCTCAGTGTAGCCTTGTCAATTCCAGTCTCAACATTTTGCTCGGGCTGAAGGGGAGGGGCAACAGGAGAGTAATGCCAGACTAAGTATGTGATGTAGGAGATTGTAGCGATAAGGAAAAGGATAATGTTGAAGATGGAGATGGCGTAGATCATTGTGAAGTAGCTGCAGAGGTCGCACCTGCACGGGCAATGCCAGATAAGTAGCTAGGTAATGTAAATAGTTGAAGGAATGGTCACACTTGCACAAGTAGTGAAGCTTGTGAAACAGAGCTCGGAGCAACAGGGAGCCAACAGAGCAACAGGGAGCCGAGTCCACAATTCTCCGACACTGAACCGCTTTTGCGGCACCAGCTCAAATGGCGAATGCCAGTAGTAGTGCCCACGCTGAGGTAACACCACAAACCACCTTACTCGCAGTCATTATCTTCTCTGCTCTCCTCTGTATTTGAAAAGAACGTATTAGTTTAAATTAATTAATCAATATATACCACTGACAAAATCTCATGACAAAATCTTGTAAATTACATAGCTGCTGCTGAGCAACGTTTATATAAGTAAATATCTAGTTCTTTTTTATACTAACAAGAAATTCAAATTAATCCAATAGTACGTAGATGAATAATATTTTGAAAAGAAGCTTCTTCTGTTTTTTATTCAGAGAAAAATACAGGCCACATAAGATGGAAGAAGAAAATCATGAAATCTTAAAATTTATTCGAAGATTTCAAAAAAAAAAAAAAGTAAAACATCCCATGAAATGTGAAATTTTCTTCAGCTCATTTGATCATTACCATGAAATTCAGCCCATCTAAATATTGCAATTTTTAAGAGTAAAAAAATTACAAAAATAAATGGTGATGTATTTGAGTTTGTATAAGACAAAAAAGTGAGAAATAAAATTTATTTTTTCTACCAAAAAATAGGCCTATTGCAGCACAATTTTTGAACTATCCCGACGGTTATAACCGCCACAATTTTATTTGCAGCGGTTTTAAAACCGCTGCACCCCCGCTGTAATTGCAATGCGCTACTATACATTCCGCAGCGGTTTAAAGACCGGCGGGATAGATTTGATGAAGTATCACATAATTCTGGGTGTGTTAACAAATTTCTGCTTCCCTAATTTTGACGTATCTATATACCTGCCTGTAGTTTTCTAAACATTTCAACATCTATATATATAGTCTTATTTGTTGCTGTTAGCCGCCACCACTATCATCACAATCCACCATTATAGTTATCATCACCATTGTACCCATCGTCATTAGTCATGAGTTTATTTCATGAGTTTATTTCAAATATTAGTTTTAATTTACAAGTAATCAAATATTACATAGAAAATTAATAATAAGAAGCTCATCAAATTCTTTACAAGAAACTAAATTGCTTAAAAATTTTCCTAATATATAATTTTTGTTTACATTATATTGAAAATATTCATAAATTCATATTCCTCCAACCAAATAGAGTCATTTGAATTAATCGTTGCCATATATTAATAGTTAGAACATATAGTATTTATTCATGTAATGTTTTTTTTTTTCATTATTGAGAATATTCTATTTATTATATTTCATTCATTATTATTTTCTTACCTTTATATAGGTAGGCTTGTCTTAGTATGAAATCAATCAAACAAAGATTAAGCCTTTTATAATTTATATGACTAGAAATCTTAGAAATAGATTTGCTTAATCATGATAAAACTTAGAAATTTTAAATTTATTTTAAGATAAATGTGTTTTATTTCAGGAATAATTACTTAATCTTTTTATTTCTCTCATTACAAAATAGATTGAAGAGATTTAAAATTTATTTTGACCATATTTTCATCAATATATATCACCAAATTTATTTCATAAATTTTTTTTGTCCATATAATTATTTTTATGTTTTGATACCGATTTCATATTTTATCATTTTTTTTAAAGCCAAATTATAAATTGACTGTATTATAAGGTGCATAGGCAAATTATGGCAAGCAAAAATCTCATAATATTTCAAGCATCTCCAATTTATTGATCAATGCAATGTTATAAATTCAAGCAATTTTGATTTGAAGCAGTGTAAAATATTTAGGGGTTTTGAGAATATTAATATTTAATTTAAAGTAAAACAAATACAACAAAATTTTATTGCATTTGAAATTCACTACCAAGTTCAATTTTGATATATTTGGCCTGGCCGCCACCTAATCTGCCATGCTCACCAGCCGTTTAAACCAGAATTAAAAAAAAAAAAAAAAAAACTGGTTGTCGGGTAGTGTCGGGTCAACCCGTAATCCCCCGTGTCGGGTCTGGATTGATAATCCTAACCCGGTTATAAATTTTGGTCGGGTTAGGGTCAACTCGTTTATAGCCGGATCAAGTCAGGTTCGACCCGAACCCGACCCGTTGACCTGAATTGACACCCCTAATTTTTAGGGAACATATTTAACATGAATTTATGTGACAGTCATTTATTTGACATGTTTATTCTTAAATATTTTAAATTACTTCTCCATGTAATTCAATATGTAGTATTCCGCGGAGCTACGATAAAAAGTCCTCCCAACATAGTATGTATTTGTGTGTATATATGTATATAAATTTATGTTGGAAATTTCCAAAATAGTATAGAAAGAAATTAAAATCTATGAAAATTTTATACACACAATCAAAATAATTTAATAAGAGTTAAACAAAAAAAACTGCTAATGCTCCAAAGTTATTACTACTATTACAAAATATGCAAACATATACCAATCACATGACATCACAAAAAGAGCTTAAAATATTGCAATGGGCCAAGGGCTACCAAACTAATTCTAAATTGATAGACTTCATTTGTGGAACTCATATGATTTACCCTAAATTAGTTACAAATTAAAATCATATAAAATAAGGAAATTTTGAAGTAGCCATTGAAGATCAAACAAAACACTTTTTTAATGTTTATTAATCATAATAGATATTGTGTGTTATATAACGAAGATTTCTTACATTTTATTGATGATAAGGATTGATCGACTTTACTAACAGCCAATTCTCTATTAGACTTGGCTTTATTTCAAAGAAATCAAAGGGATGAAATGAAAATAATAGTTTTTAAAATGTTTTATTGACACCTCATCTTGAAGACAATCTCCATTAACTAGAATTAAAACCATATTTACTTGAAACTACTTAGCACAAGAAGCACAAGCAAAATACGGTTGCATAGCAATGGTAATGTCTATTAATTCATTCATTTCAGCTTCATCGCTTAACATATATATGATTTTAAACCTTCGTCAAGAACATAAACTAGCAGACTAATTGACTAATAACCACCAAATAATGTAAACAAGCCCACTTTTTTCTCTAAGCGACGGTTTTTTTCTTTCCAAGTTATCTTGCTGTGAAGACTATGAGATGGTCTGGACAAAAGGTGGGTGGGTTATCCTCGGTAAGCCCTTTATTTTTCAAAATTGAACTTCTCGTTTCAGTCCAAAGAAAGAGGAATTTACAAGCATTCCCATTTGGTTTAAAATCCATGACTTACCGCTGTGTTGCTGGACCCCTGTTGAAATTTCTAAGATAGCCACGAAAATTAGCCTTTGAGTGACGGGGAAGCAGAGAGACATCATCGCAGTCGGATGCAACAAGGTCAATAAAATGAGCGCAACATCAAGGTAGAGCTATTAGATTTTGATGGTCGTCAAGATCACGATGAATTCGTTAACTGGTTTCATACGATTGAAAGAATTCTTGAATTCAAATAAGTGCAGCCCGATCGCATCGACAAGCTAGTTGCCATTAAACTGAACAAGAATGCATCATTTTAGTGGGAAAATTTAAAAAGAACACAGAAACGAAGGCACGAACAAGATCACATTATGGCCAAAAATAAAGAAGGAATTACACCGAAAATATTTACCCAACCAATATCGACAAGATATCTTCTTGACATTTCAAAGGCTATAGCAAAACCAATTCACGGTGGAAGAATACCTAGCTGAATTTGAACAACTATCACTTAAATGTGATTTTATGGAACCAGAAAAAGAAAAAATCATTGCTAGATGCTTGGGAGGACTACAACCTTCCATCACAAATATAGTCCAAATACAGCCATATTGGACCTTTAAAGATGCAGTTAATTTGACCCTCAAGATAGAAACTTATAGCACCCACAACTAAGAGTGCGCAGGGCCTCCAACCAAGCACACAGTAAGTACTTGATATTTACTTTTATTAACGTTACTGAGCTGCAACTATATAATTTACAATATTTTATTAGGTTTTGTCAGTGGTATTATCCATATTGTAAGACATATTTTATTTATCTGATAACCCTCACACATTTCACGGTTAATAGCTGCCACCGTTATCATCACAATCGATCATTACAGTTATCACCACAGTTGTACCCACCGTCATTAGTCATGAGTGTATTTCAAATATTAGTTTTACTTTGCAAGTAATAAAATATATAGAAAAATTTTAAGTAATTATTCAAGAAATAAATGCGTGAGGGTTTATCAAATTAACCACATCTTGAAAGGTCCAATAAAGTTGTAATTGGACTATATTTGTGATGGAAGGTTGAAGCCCTCCCAAGAATCGAGCAATGATATTTTCTTGTTGTTCCATAAAATCACATTTAAATGATAGTTGTTCAAATTCAACGAGATATTCATGCAACATGAGTTGGTTTTTCTATAACATTTGAAATTTCGAAAAAAGATCTTGTCGATATTGGTTGAGTAAATATTTCGACGTAATTCCTTCTTTATTTTTGGCCATTATGTGATCTTGCTCCTGCCTTCCTGATTTTGTGTTCTTTTTAAATTTTACCATCATAATGATGCACTGTTCTTCAATTTAATAGCAACTAGCTTTACGATGCAACCGGGTTGCACCTCTTTGAATTCAAGAATTCTTTCAATTGTATGATAATGAATTCATCGGGACCCGGACGGCCATCAAAATTTGCTAGCTTTGTCTTGATTTTGCATTCATTTGATTCACCATGTCGCAACTGACTGCGAGGATGTCTCTCCTCTTCCCTGTCACTCCAAGGCTCTTGATGAAATGGATTGATGTCTTCTTCCTCCTCACGACATCCCATGGCCTCCCTTTACTCGAATTTTGTGAGATGCTGTTGTAATTGAGCAATCTCCCGTCGCATATCTTCAATCATCGCTTTCTCAATGGGTCACTGTCGTCAATGAGTCATCTTTGCCGGCTTTGACACCAATCTGACTCCTCCGGGGAGCTGATTCACCAGCTTCGTGGAATGAAGAGTATCCTACCAAGTAACAAGTCTGACTAGGTGTTTTCTTCAATCACCACCTGAATGCTAAATTCAGGATAAAGAAACAAAACCGAATGGAGAAAATTCAGGATAATGAAACAAAACTGATTGAGATGAGGCTTTGCCCAGGTTTTGGATAGCTCAATTTTGTTGGGGCAATGAGGTTGGGGTAGTTTCCCTCTTTCCCCTTGGCTGGCGGTTTTTTGCAACCTTGTCCTTCTTGTGATGGTAACTCTCGCAGCTAGGAGAAGTTTTGGCTGTTAGTACTCCACTTTTCTGAGCCCTTGCCTTTTATTTTATCTGACCCTTTTTTATTGCATTTGAACGTGTATTTTTGCACCATTTTGATGATTTTTTCTCTCAGCTTTTCTTACATATGTAAATAGTTTTTTACTTAATGAAAATTGGGCCCTGGCCCCAAATTTTCCAATATATATATATATATATATATATATATATATATATATATATATATATATATATATATATATATATATATATATATATATATATTCTAAATCTTATTCCTTCTCCTGTTTTGACACCCATATTTGTAGGCTTACACAGTGATAAGTACAGCCACATAAAGGCAACACTAGGGAAAATCATCATAAAACAAACTACCAGCAACAAATAAGACTATAATAAAATGCAAAAACAGAGTAAAATGAAAGCAAAATTGGGAGGTCTGGAGTCTGGACAGATTCAGCACCAGCGCCATACAGATAGCTATATATATATATATATATATATGAGATACGTCAGAATTAGCGAAGCAGAAATTTGTTAACACTCCCAGAATAATGTAAATGCTGCATATGACCTGAAGCCAATTAATCTGTTCTTATGAATATTATTGTATTATGCTGGTATCTTCCCCACCTCACAGTGACGCCGGAGCTGAGCTTATTGCCC
This sequence comes from Dendrobium officinale, assembly GCA_019514585.1. Taxonomy (NCBI): domain Eukaryota; kingdom Viridiplantae; phylum Streptophyta; class Magnoliopsida; order Asparagales; family Orchidaceae; genus Dendrobium; species Dendrobium officinale. The sequence goes on from CM033698.1 coordinate 34,046,376, forward strand.
CAAACCTGTCTTACGATTCGTCAAACTTCAGTTGCAATTAAGGCTTTATTTGAGATGACTTTCTTACTGTTTTTTAAAGTGACTTTTTAGTTACAAAATTTTTTATTTTTGTACTAAAACTCAATTTTAGAAAGCAATAAAAAAGCCGTCCCAAACTAAGCCTAATTTATTTATGTTAAGGCAGATATTTGGCTCTAGTTAGGACTGGTTTTTGTTCATATATAGGGGTGTCAATATTTGACACGACACGAAAACCCGATTCGGACCCGACCCGAAAAATCCGGGTTGGACCCGACCCGATTTCAAAACAGGTCAGGTTCGGGTTCCCGTATTCGACCCGTTTGAAAAAACGGGTCGGGTTCGGGTTGACCTGGCGGGTTGCCGGGTCAACTCGAAAACCCTTTTAATTTAAAAAATTTGGATTCCCGCCCGCGCTGCCTTCTGCCCCCACTGCCCCGCACGCCTTCGCAAGCTGCCCCGCGCTGCTGCCCCCGCCCTCGCGTGTTGCATCCGCCCCCTCGCCCGCCGTTCTGACGTTCTTGCACTGGCAGAACCCAAAACCGGGTCGGGTCAACCGTTTGAACCCGGGTCAGTTCCGCGTTCGACCCGAATTCGACCCGTGACTCAAAATTGACACCCCTATGAATCATATAGCCTTGCTTGTAGCTATTGTTGTATATAAATATATTTATATACAGCTAGTTTCGAAGACATGCTAATAAGAAAATAGGAGATTCCTTTTGCCTCTGTTTTAGCTTTTTTGGGGTTCTGTATACTGATTAAGTTGCCGGTGTTCCTTATGATCTCATACAAAAATAAGACCAAAATCATTAAGCACAAACAATATAAATTAAATAAGCAGCAATGTAAATAATGGTATATGTTATAAAGCTCTTGTCTAATAATTTCTTCCTCCAAAACTCATTCCACTTGAAATATAGTTCTAACTAAGAATAACCAAATTCACTTGGATACTTTTCACAATAGGCATAAATGGGCAAATGATAAATAAATATTATAATAAATCATTTGTTCATCTCTTGAACTTTCATTCCAATATTAAAATTTATATCCAAACTCTCTCCCCTCAATTCAAAGGAATTCTCTACTAATTAAGATTTTTGGTTTTCTTCTTCCTAGGAAACCCTAATTTGGTCTCCTACTACACATCTCCACAGCAGCATCTCCTTTGTTATTAAAACTGTTTCTAACTTATAAATCAACTCTTGTGTTATTTATATTCGAAGCCCACTGCTTCACAGATCTCATAGATATGTGAATTAACTCTCGGCTAAGAGAAAATACTCAGGAAACAAGATAAACTACTCTAATTCACTATTAACTATTGTCACTCTCTTTTTTAATTTTGCTCTTAAAAGGCTATACATTCTTCATTAATGTCACATGCAAGTATGCCTTAGACATCAAATTTCGTTTCATTCAAACAAAACTCTTTTTAATGTTTATTAATCATAATTAGATTGCGTGTTATATAACGAAGATTTCTTGAATTTTATTGATGATAAGGATTAACTTTACTAACAGCCAATTCCCCAATAGGCTTGGCTTTATTTGAAAGAAACCAAAGGGATGAAATGAAAATAATAGTTTTTAAAATGCTTTATTGACACCTCATCGTCTTGAAGACAATCTCCATTAACTAGAATTAAAACCATATTTACATGAAACTACTTAGCACAAGAAGCACAAGTAAAATACGGTTGCATAGCAATGGTAATGTCTATTAATTCATTCATTTCAGCTTCATCGCTTAACATATATATGATTTTAAACCTTCGTCAAGAACATAAACTAGCAGACTAATTGACTAATAACCACCAAATAATGTAAACAAGCCCACTTTTTTCTCTAAGCGACGGTTTTTTTCTTTCCAAGTTATCTTGCTGTGAAGACTATGAGATGGTCTGGACAAAAGGTGGGTGGGTTATCCTCGGTAAGCCCTTTATTTTTCAAAATTGAACTTCTCGTTTCTGTCCAAAGAAAGAGGAATTTACAAGCATTCCCATTTGGTTTAAAATCCATGACTTACCGCTGTGTTGCTGGACCCCTGTTGAAATTTCTAAGATAGCCACGAAAATTAGCCTTTGAGTGACGGGGAAGCAGAGAGACATCATCGCAGTCGGATGCAACAAGGTCAATAAAATGAGCGCAACATCAAGGTAGAGCTATTAGATTTTGATGGTCGTCAAGATCACGATGAATTCGTTAACTGGTTTCATACGATTGAAAGAATTCTTGAATTCAAATAAGTGCAGCCCGATCGCATCGACAAGCTAGTTGCCATTAAACTGAACAAGAATGCATCATTTTAGTGGGAAAATTTAAAAAGAACACAGAAACGAAGGCACGAACAAGATCACATTATGGCCAAAAATAAAGAAGGAATTACACCGAAAATATTTACCCAACCAATATCGACAAGATATCTTCTTGACATTTCAAAGGCTATAGCAAAACCAATTCACGGTGGAAGAATACCTAGCTGAATTTGAACAACTATCACTTAAATGTGATTTTATGGAACCAGAAAAAGAAAAAATCATTGCTAGATGCTTGGGAGGACTACAACCTTCCATCACAAATATAGTCCAAATACAGCCATATTGGACCTTTAAAGATGCAGTTAATTTGACCCTCAAGATAGAAACTTATAGCACCCACAACTAAGAGTGCGCAGGGCCTCCAACCAAGCACACAGTAAGTACTTGATATTTACTTTTATTAACGTTACTGAGCTGCAACTATATAATTTACAATATTTTTATTAGGTTTTGTCAGTGGTATTATCCATATTGTAAGACATATTTTATTTATCTGATAACCCTCACACATTTCACGGTTAATAGCTGCCACCGTTATCATCACAATCGATCATTACAGTTATCACCACAGTTGTACCCACCGTCATTAGTCATGAGTGTATTTCAAATATTAGTTTTACTTTGCAAGTAATAAAATATATAGAAAAATTTTAAGTAATTATTCAAGAAATAAATGCGTGAGGGTTTATCAAATTAACCACATCTTGAAAGGTCCAATAAAATTGTAATTGGACTATATTTGTGATGGAAGGTTGAAGCCCTCCCAAGAATCGAGCAATGATATTTTCTTGTTGTTCCATAAAATCACATTTAAATGATAGTTGTTCAAATTCAACGAGATATTCATGCAACATGAGTTGGTTTTTCTATAACATTTGAAATTTCGAAAAAAGATCTTGTCGATATTGGTTGAGTAAATATTTCGACGTAATTCCTTCTTTATTTTTGGCCATTATGTGATCTTGCTCCTGCCTTCCTGATTTTGTGTTCTTTTTAAATTTTACCATCATAATGATGCACTGTTCTTCAATTTAATAGCAACTAGCTTTACGATGCAACCGGGTTGCACCTCTTTGAATTCAAGAATTCTTTCAATTGTATGATAATGAATTCATCGGGACCCGGACGGCCATCAAAATTTGTTAGCTTTGTCTTGATTTTGCATTCATTTGATTCACTATGTCGCAACTGACTGCGAGGATGTCTCTCCTCTTCCCTGTCACTCCAAGGCTCTTGATGAAATGGATTGATGTCTTCTTCCTCCTCACGACATCCCATGGCCTCCCTTTACTCGAATTTTGTGAGATGCTGTTGTAATTGAGCAATCTCCCGTCGCATATCTTCAATCATCGCTTTCTCAATGGGTCACTGTCGTCAATGAGTCATCTTTGCCGGCTTTGACACCAATCTGACTCCTCCGGGGAGCTGATTCACCAGCTTCGTGGAATGAAGAGTATCCTACCAAGTAACAAGTCTGACTAGGTGTTTTCTTCAATCACCACCTGAATGCTAAATTCAGGATAAAGAAACAAAACCGAATGGAGAAAATTCAGGATAATGAAACAAAACTGATTGAGATGAGGCTTTGCCCAGGTTTTGGATAGCTCAATTTTGTTGGGGCAATGAGGTTGGGGTAGTTTCCCTCTTTCCCCTTGGCTGGCGGTTTTTTGCAACCTTGTCCTTCTTGTGATGGTAACTCTCGCAGCTAGGAGAAGTTTTGGCTGTTAGTACTCCACTTTTCTGAGCCCTTGCCTTTTATTTTATCTGACCCTTTTTTATTGCATTTGAACGTGTATTTTTGCACCATTTTGATGATTTTTTCTCTCAGCTTTTCTTACATATGTAAATAGTTTTTTACTTAATGAAAATTGGGCCCTGGCCCCAAATTTTCCAATATATATATATATATATATATATATATATATATATTTTTCTAAATCTTATTCCTTCTCCTGTTTTGACACCCATATTTGTAGGCTTACACAGTGATAAGTACAGCCACATAAAGGCAACACTAGGGAAAATCATCATAAAACAAACTACCAGCAACAAATAAGACTATAATAAAATGCAAAAACAGAGTAAAATGAAAGCAAAATTGGGAGGTCTGGAGTCTGGACAGATTCAGCACCAGCGCCATACAGATAGCTATATATATATATATATATATGAGATACGTCAGAATTAGCGAAGCAGAAATTTGTTAACACTCCCAGAATAATGTAAACGCTGCATATGACCTGAAGCCAATTAATCTGTTCTTATGAATATTATTGTATTATGCTGGTATCTTTCCCACCTCACAGTGACGCCGGAGCTGAGCTTATTGCCCCAAACCTGTCTTACGATTCGTCAAACTTCAGTTGCAATTAAGGCTTTGGGATTACTTTCTTACTGTTTTTTAAAGTGACTTTTAGTTAAAAAAATTTATTTTTTATCTAAAAAGTCACTTAAGAAGCAATAAGAAAGTCGTTCCAAAAGAAGCCTAAATTTATTTATGTTAAGGAAGATATTTGGCTGTATGGCTGTAGTTAGAACTGATTTTTGTTCATATATAGGGGTGTCAATATTTGACACGACACGAAAATCCGATCCGGACCCGACCCGAAAAATCCGGATTGGACCCGACCCGATTTCAAAACGGGTCAGGTTCGAGTTCCCATATTTGACCCATTTGAAAAAACGGGTCGGGTTCGGGTTGACCCGGTGGGTTGCCGGGTCAACCCGAAAACCCGTTTAATTTAAAAATTTTGGATTCCTGCCCGCTGCCCCTGCCCGGGCTGCTTGTTGCCCTCGCCCGCGCTGCCTGCGCCCGGCGCTGCTACCCCACACCAGCTGCCCCGCGCTGCTGCCCTGCAGCCGCGCCTCCACGCCTGGTGCTCCGCGCACCCGCGCCCCGCTGCCCCGCACTTCTGCCCCCGCCCTCGCGTGTCGCGTCCGCCCGCCACCATTCTGACGTTTCGGCGCCGGCAGAACCCAAAACCAGTCGGATCGAGTCAACCCGCCAACCAGCCAACCCGCCGGGTCGGGTCCGGGTTCGGATTTCCGACCCGTTTGTCTACCCGGATCGGGTTAGGGTCGACCCATTAGAACCCGTGTCAGTTCCGGATTCGACCCGAATCCGACCCGTGACCCAAAATTTACACCCCTATGAATCATATAGCCTTGAATGTAGCTATTGCTGTATATAAATATATTTATATACAGCTAGTTTCGAAGACATGCTAATAAGAAAATCGGAGATTCCTTTTGCATCTGTTTTAGCCTTTTAGGGGTTCTGGATACTGATTAAGTTGCAGGTGTTCCTTATGATCTCATACAAAAATAAGATCAAAATCATTAAGCACAAACAATATAAATTAAATAAGCAGCAATGTAAATAATGGTATATGTTATAAAGCTCTTGTCTACTAATTTCTTTCTACAAAACTCATTCCACTTGAAATACAGTTCTAACTAAGAATAACCAAATTCACTTGGATACTTTTCACAATAGGCATAAATGGTCAAGTGATAAATAAATATTATAATAAATCATTTGTTCATCTCTTGAACTTTCATTCCAACATTAAAATCTATATCCAAACTCTCTCCCCTCAATTCAAAGGAATTCTCTACTAATTAAGATTTTTGGTTTTCTTCTTCCTAGGAAACCCTAATTTGGTCTCCTACTACACAGCTCCACTGCATCTCCTTTGTTATTAAAACTGTTTCTAAATTATAAATCAACTCTTGTGTTATTTATATTCGAAGCCCACTGCTTCACAGATCTCATAGATATGTGAATTAACTCTCGACTAAGAGAATATACTCAGCAAACATGATAAACTACTCTAATTCATAGTTAACTATTGTCTGATGTGGTACTGTCTAGTTACACTACTCCGGGGCGTACAGCAGAACGCCACTACTCATCTACTTTAACTACCTTGCTATCTTTTCCGTTATTTGCAGTAATAGGAATATCCTATCCACTACTCTATTAGCTGGCACTAGCCTTAGCCTTTTGATGCTATTTTTCATTTTTCCTAAAGACTGATATATGTAGGGAAACCGGGAGCTTAAGGAGATAGAAAGAAAATACATTCCACTATTCCATTGCCTCTCTGTTTTTGGTTCTTGTTTTTGTGCAGGTCTTCAGTTGTGGAGTTTCTAGCTGCATTAATCTTCGGTTCCACACCAACTGGTATCAGAGACAGGTTGGATTCACGCTGGGATGGCCGAAGGTAGCCGACGCGCAGCTCATGACGAAGATTAGAGTCAAAACGCCGTGCGGACAGCCCTTACGAACATCACCAAGGAATTAGCAGAACTCTCTGCTGATTTCAGACAATTTTCTACGGAGACGAGGCTAGATCTATAGGCATTGAAGTAGAATAATTACGTACCTCAAGGTGCACGGCGTGCGGCGACGGAAGAGGATGTTCTGGTCGGACGTGGGCATACAGTGCCCGAACGTGCACCTCGAAGAGTTCCCATCAATAACCCTGAACAGTCGGAATCGGATGACGATAAGAATCGTCATTTCCAGGCCGATAGATTTGATGTGGAGGAGCGGGGGTTTTGAAGGTCGAATGGGCATGAGGCAATTTCGAGACAGACCCCCTAACCACCAAGGTGAATTTAAAGTTAAAATCGATATTCCATTTTTTGAAGGACGTCTCCACATTGAAGACTATTTGGATTGGGAACGCGCCGTCGAGACATTTTTCGAATACATGGAAATACCACCGGAGAAGCAGGTCAAATATGTGGCTTGTAGATTGAAGGGGGTGCTAGCGCCTGGTGGTTGCAAGCCCCTACAGAATCGGCGAAGAGAAGGGAAGGGAGTTGTTAGGAGCTGGTTTAAAATGAAGCGACTAATGAGGGGGCACTTCCTTCCAACGGATTACAAGCAGCTCCTATATTTGAAGTACCAACATTACGTCCAGGGGCAACGGTCGGTCAGCGATTATACCGAAGAATTCTACAGGTTGAGTGCCCGTAACAATCTGAACGAATCGGAAAATCAGCTTGTCACTCGTTACATTGGTGTGCTGAAGGAACTTATTCAGGATAAGCTTGAGCTTAATTCCGTATGGACTCTTTCCCAAGTTGTGAATCTTGCCCTTAAAATTGAGACTCAATTGTTAAGGCAATCCAAGAGTAGTTCCAGCAGAAGACACTATTCGGACACCTTCAATGAATCCCGAAATGTAGTAAGTCATAACAAAAAAGCTCAGGTGGCACCGGTCGCAAATCCCAGCCTGGCCACGGGGACTAATCCGAAGGCATTGAATAAACCTCGCCCAGCTCCTAAAGATAATCCTTATACTAAGCCCTCAAATTTAAAGTTCCCTGAGCATGTCAGATGATCGTTAGTGGTCAGTTGGAAAAGGTGGTGTGTGTATCATTACATGTGTAAGTGGATCATGATTAATAATGATGCTTTAGCAAGTGGTATCTTAACTCACAATGCTCATATATTCCAACATGTTATAAGGGATATGAGATGCAATTTCCTACATCGCCCCCTCATGTAATTTTTTTTTTTAAATAAATGAACATGAGTTTAATAAGGATATTTTATATTATTGTATATGATAAAATTAATCTATTTGGTAACATTGAAATTTTGTTTAGTTGACGTTGGACACTCAATTTAAAGTGGTATTAGTCTTATCTAGAGACACGATATCATATACCAGTTTTCGTACGAGGCAATTGATCGACCTACTAGTGGTCAATGAAATGTATTTAATAGAAGGCATTCCTACTTGAAAAGTATAATGGAACATGCTTTTGTATATTCTAAGGAATTTTTCAAACAATTCATTCTAAAAAAAGCATATTATGGTATTTGGTACAATGACACTATATAATTACTTACGGAGACATCAATCAAAAATTGATATGAAATTTAAGGAATATGACTGATGAAAATTTTGTTCATCCATTGTCACATGAGTACAAGATGAGATACTAATTTAATTCTTAGGAAGCATGAACGGTATTATAGACTTGGTAGATGGTGTAGGGCAAATGCGATTTCTGGTTTGAGAGAATATTGCAATGTTGTTATAAAATTGTAGTACGTACTATGTTTAACACTAACTTTAATTAAATTTGAATATTGCATAAGTAATTTACATTATTGATTAAAAATTGAATAATAAGCTAATGTTGTGTTGATTATAATATATTCATGTTATATTTGAGATTTTATGTTGAAAATTGAGGAGCAATGAATATGATTGTTTGTTTTGATTGTTAAAGTTTATGTTTATGTAATTGTAGTTATTTTTATTGAAGATTATACTTATATTTATTATGTGTAAGGATCATCATAGTGAAATGATAATATCATTATGAATTTTTTACTTCCAATAATTAGCTTGAATTGAACACTTGAACAATAAATGTATATCCTCATGAAATGTGTATGAAGAAATAAAAAGTAAATAGATTTCATTTTAAATTTATTTTTATTAAGGTTTATGTTAGAAGTTGATATAAGACAGAATTTTTTTAGAAGGTAAAAAAAAAAAAAATCCTAATTGTTAAAGATTAATACATGTAATGAATGAACTTCTCAAATCTACGTTGGAAAAGAGAAATATAAATATAAAATAAATTTAAATGGTATGAATTAAACAATATATTCATTTTAAATGTATTCTTATTTAATTAGGTTTATGTCAAAAATTATGATAATAAAATAACCGTTTGTAAAAATTCTATGTATATTTTCATTTCTTTAAATTGTAAAAAAAAAAGTACATCTCAGTTTAATTAATGGGTATTTTTGTCATTTATAATGAAAACACTGAAACAGTTAATGAAACCAAATATTGATATCTAACTTTATGTTTGAAAAAGCATACAAAAAGCTATTTTGACAAACAACATTATGTAAAAACTCCATTGTATAAAAAGTTTTTTCTAAAACTCTACTTTTGCAATTAAGTTGGCCAACCAAATGAGGCCATAGTTTGGCCGTGCGAGAGACTTAGGCTTTGTTTGAGATAGCTTTTGTATTGCTTCTTAACATCTTTTTAGTACAAAAATTAAAATTTTTTGTACTAAAAAGCTATTTTAAAAAGAAGTAAAAAAATAGCCCCAAACAAAACCTGAAGTTATTAATTAGTTGCATCCCAATAAATCCAAATTTGTTGAAAGGAGCTGGCCGTCGGATTGGGCCATATGCTTTGATCAAGTATAAACATATCAGCTAATGCATGACTATTTTTTTTTATTTTTATTTGAGATATTTAGATCAATTAAGACAAGTTTACAAACATATCACATACGTAAGTTTTGAACCCAAAATATCCTGATTGATAGTGAAAGCTCACAACCAATAGATTAAGTTGAGTTGAGTTGTGATATGCTTGCAGCTATCCCATGGAATTGCTTGTTATTGTTTCAAGAAAAAATGATAATATTTTGAGAATTTATTTTAGGACATAAGATAATTATCCGTTAATTAGAATATTTTATATAGAATAAGTAGAGTTTTATTTCCTATTCTAGTTGATAATAATCAAGTTAAAAATGAGTAATTTATATTATTTCATATGAGATAAATTTTTTACTGCTTTGTAAAGCTATTATAGAGAAAAGAACTTTTTAAAGATATTATAAAAACTAACTTTTAAGTATTTTTTTTTTTGAAAACAACAAAGTAATAGTTTTGAAATAAAATTATGATTACAGTCTGAAAAATAAAATAATAGGAAAGGTTCCACTAACGAACAAAACCTGTAATATAGAAAGATAGAAATTACAAATAGAACAAATTGTTAATAAACGAGATCCATAGAAAAGTTTTCTATTTAACAGTTCCTAAATGCGCTATGATAGGGTTTCAGTTCCATGGTGATTTTTGTCGTCCTGCTTTGTTTGTGCTTTCTGATTGCACTACTTCGTTTAGGAAAGTGTTTTCTTTCATCCTTGTTGTATTTTCTTGTGCATTCTACTCTAGATGACTGGTAAACGGTTGCTTGTCCGGTAATGTCTTTCCTTTCACTGAGCTTAAAATTTCTACTCATAGTGGGATTCCCTCTTTATGGATTTATGAGGCCGAAATTCTGTTTCGATTTTGTGTTGGTTGGGAAGTTTCCGACCAATCGGCCGTCCCTTGAAGCTATTCAAAATTTTTTTTTTCAATCTGAAATTAAATGGTGATATCTCTGTTACGGTTCTTAATTCGAAGAATGTTTTGATAAATTAGGGAACGACTTGGATTATTATCGTATCTTTGCGCATCATTCTTATTTCGTGAACAATTATTACATGCGTTTGATCAAGTGGTCGCTTTCTTTTGACGTGGATGTTGAATCACCCGGTATCCCTATTTGGATGTCCTTCCCAAATTTGAGGCCACACCCACCTGAGGCCCTCACCTTTCCCGGGCCACCACCTGAGGCCCTCACCTTCATTGGACCACCATCTGAGGCCCTCGCCTTCGTCGGACCACCACTTGAGGCCCTTGCCTTCGTCGGACCATCACCTGAGGCCCTAGCCTTTGTCGGACCACCACCTGAGGCCCTCGCCTTCGCCGGACCACCACCTGAGGCCCTCTCCTTTGCCGAACCATCACTTGAGGCCCTTGCTTTCGCCGGATCATCACCTCAGGCATAAAGTTCTGCCGGACCATTACCTTAAGCCCGAAGTTTCACCGGTCCATCACCTGACACCCGAACTTCTGTCGTGTAATTATTATTTGTAATCTGATCGCCCTTGGAGGCGAGTCAGCCCATTGTAACCAACTCAAGTTCTAGTGGAATCCTTTTCAACTAGGCCAGACCCCATGATTTTTCCCTTTTTTAGGGCTTTCTACATAAAAATCTTATGTTTTCTGTGTGTGAGCTGGATATCCGTGCAACGCTAAGACGTAGTATTTTAACTTTATAGCCGCTTATATTCTAGCCCGCAACAGTATCCATATTTATTTTATTTGAATTTATATTACTATTTTAATTTATAAAATCTATTTATCAATTAAAACTATACTAAATAATTTAGAATTAGCATAAAATAATTATTTAATTAATAAAAAAATTATTTAATATATTAACTTTAATTAATCAAATCACCATTAGATTAATTTAATTAATCTAATTTTTATTTTCTTAATATAATTTTTAAGATTAACTTCCAAAAAAAAAAATAACGTCAACATTTAAAATACCCCACAAATAGGCCCTTAGTAAAATACTATAAATTAAGCTTTAATTTTTTAATAATTTAAATAAAAACATAATTAACAAAAATATATTTAATTTATTTGATTGAATATTAATAATTTATTTAATATAATTTTTAATTTAAAAGTATACTAAATAAATTTATTGGATACAAAATGAGCATATACGTTAAGAGATTGAAGTAGCTCTAGTGGAAGATAAGATTGGAGAGAGTCGCCTTAGATGGTTTGGTCACATAAAATTGCGCCTTTCTGTCTTCCGATGACTCCGGTTAGGAAAGTAGATGTATTACATTTTACTTATGTTAAAAAAGGTTGAACTTAGTGTATTCGTACATTGAAGATGTCTTCTTAGCTCCTTGACACACCTCCTCATCTTTTGTAGAATGTCACGATTACTTTTTTACTTTGATGGCGAGTTGAAAGTTACAATTGAATTCACACCAACTTATGTTGGTGGTAGGAAAAGGCCAATCATCATAGGGGACATTATATTGTTGACCTAACTACAACTACGAATAATTCATGCGTTACAACAAAATTCATAGACACGTACATTAAATCTGGTATGTCGAATTCATAATAATGGTGGATATGCTGCCACAGTGATCGATGATGAGATTTATGAGTATATTTTGTTGGAGGCTAGAATGCATAATGTTACAGTATTTGTCGAGGCTGAAGTAGTTCTCCCTAGAGAGCCAAACGGGACAAGCACAACTACATTCATATTTGATGTTCTTGGCCCTTCAACTCAAGTATATCAGTAAGTTATCACATAATTTAAATTTAAAAAATAGTTATAATCTTATCATAACATAATAATATGTGTCAATATATCATATTATATGTATCTACAAATGTTATTAAAATTATTGTTTCATTATTTAGGTTTCAACTTAAAAAAAAAGAAGCTATGACCCTCGAGACTACACTTGTGTTAAAATGATAGATTTATGTGTGCTTGATGATGAATCATCGACAAATTTTGATTTAGAGGAATTAGAAACTGAGATATACCAAAATAATGCAAAGTCAGTCATTGAAGAAGCAAACATAGCATCCACTCGGCATACACCTAATAAGTTAGGTGAAATATGAATATATCATTAAAAAAATAAAATATAAATTCTTATTTAATATTTTTAATTTATTGGTGAAGGTAAACTTGAGAATGAAGGAGATGAAGATGATATAATTGACTTCAATGATTTAGGTGTATTTGTTGATGCAGATATTGCTGAAGCAGGACATGAAAACTCAACTTATGAGGATAACTTTCACGATGCAAATTTGGAGAGATTTGATTTTTCTTTTTGTGAAATTATTAAAACTATTGAACGATGAAAGAGAAATTTTATTAACTTTATATATGTATTATTATGGTTGTCTTTTTTTCTTATCAGTTTGTTGAATGTGTAATAATTTTGTATTAATTTTTGCTTATTTACTTCATATTATGCGCACAATTATGATGAGTATGTATATTTATTTTGATTTCAGAGTTTCACTAATTGAAGATAGAAACTATCTGTTATTAATTTATGTTTTATAAACTTAATTGATTCCACATTTATATTATATGCTATTTGTTTATGTTTTATAAATATAATTGATGCCATATTTATGTTCTTTGATTAGTTTGATATGAAAATTGAATGTAGAGTGAAGGTATTAGAGGAAAATTTATCATTTATTTTATAATTTTTAATAATATTATTATTTATTACATCATCCAGTTCGACCTTGATTCAACCGGTTCGGTTCGACTAAACCGGTCGAACCGTGAACCTCACCTTCTGTCAGTTCATTGTCTGGTCTGGTTTTCAAAACCTTGATTTTTTTTACTGTTTTGCAAAATTATTATAGAGAAAATAAAATTTTAAAGTTGTTGTAAAAAATAACTTTTAAGAACAATTTTTTTTAAATAAAACAACAAAGTAATAGTTGTCAAATAAAAATTAGTATTACAGCCTGAAAAATAAAACAGAAAGACAACTTCCACTAACGAACAAAACCTGTAAGATAGAAAGATAAAACTTACAAATAGAACAAATTTGTGAAGGGAAATTTCTTTCCATATTTTTAATGGCATGTTTAGGGGTGTCAATATTTGACACGACACGAAAACCCGACCCGGACCCGACCCGGAAAATCCGGGTTGAACCGACCCGATTTCAAAACGGGTCGGGTTTGGGTTCCAGAAATCGACCCGTTTAAAAAACGGGTCGGGTTCGGGTTGACCCGGCGGGTTGCCGGGTCAACCCGCCAACCCGTTTAATTTGAAAAATTTCGAATCCCGCCTCTGCCCGTTGCCCGCCCGCGCTGCCCGCCGTGCGCCCCGCCGCCGCATGCCCGCGCTGCCCCGCGTGCCCGCGCCAGACCAAACCCGACCTTGCCCGCGTGCCCACGCCCGACCGAGCCTGCCGCGCGCCCGCGTGCCCAGCGCGCCCTCGTGCCCGCGTCCGACCGCGCCCGATCTCGCCCGCGCCCGCGCTGTCCCGCTCGCGTCCGCCCGCCGCGCTCGCGTCCTCCGCCGTCCGCCGCCGCCGTTCCGGCGCTGGCCACCCAAACCGGGTCGGGTCGTGTCAACCCGGCAACCCGCCGGGTCGGGTCCGGGTTCGATTTTCCGACCCCTTTGTCTACCCGGGTCGGGTTAGGGTTGACCCGTTTGAACCCGGGTCAGTTCCGGGTTCGACCCGAACCCGACCCGTGACCCGAAATTGACACCCCTAGGCATGTTCTTCTAGCATTGTTTTCACTTTTAAAATTAAGAGTGTCAAAATAGATTTTCAGGTTGGGTTCGGATTCAATCCAAAATTAACATGCCTTCAATAGATTCAACACAATTAGACAAAGATGTCATAAATTCAGACTCAGATCTAACATGACATGCTATCCGAGGGTGTGATTACGAGAGTGTTGAGAATTTCTGCATGAGCATTGGTGCGAGGCTGAGCGCAGGTGTTAGCATAAGGGAAAGCCTGTGAGAGAGCGAGGGCAAAATCACGAGAAGGCGAGCTCGAGGCTGTAAGCGAGCAATCTCAACTGAGAAAGCATTAGTGTGAGGCAGTGAGCAAGATGCGGGCGAGGGAGGTGAGAGTGACATAGATGCAGGTTGCTTTTAATGTGTGGTCTGAGAGGGTGGATACTAGGTCGAACTCGGGTAGATTCGGGTTAGTTGACCCGAATAGACCCAATTTCTCAAATTGTTTAGAATTAGGATCTAAATCTGACATGTTTGTAAATGTAGCTGATCCAAACCCAAATTTTCTTGGGGGTTCGGGTCGAATTTTCGAGTCATCATTAATTGACACCCCTATTTTAAATATCTTTTTTTTATTAAGCTAAGATGCCATAAAATTTCTTTTTTCTATTAGAATATCTTATCGCAAGTTAGTGTAGGTTTCCAAAAATATATTTATCGGTCAATCAAAAGGAGTGAATTTTTAGTGTATTGAGTTTACATTTTTATTTGTATAAATTATTTATATTATAATGCTAATATAATATTTATACTAAATTTGGTTGCAATTTTTTTTTTATCAAATTCTTTTCAAAATGATAACAAAACGTTCGATAGCTGGTATTTCTATTATACTAGTAAAAATGTCCGTGCATTAAATGCACGGGACTAAAAATTTAAAAAATAAAAATTCATATTATAATATTTTAATTATATTATCATTATTAAGACAAAAATTTATATAAATATAGATTATTTATAATTCTATTATACTTGAATTAAGATAAATTAAAATAAGAAATCATATACATAATAACATCTAATTAAGGTTTATAATATAATTTCAATTTATTTCATTTATCTTTCCTAAAAAAGTTAATAAATTTCCTCCTGAACAAAAAAAAAAGTGAATTTTTAAGGAATGAAAAAAATCTCAACTAATATGTACTCTTATCAATAGTTAAAGGAATTAATGAAGTTAATTAGGTTTGAAGCATAACCTTCAGATCATTTATCAATTCTTAAATGCTTGAAGCAATTACAAAAGAATGAATGTAAAGTAAACCATAAATCAACCATATCATTAAAATAACTTGAGGGTCACAACAATCATAAAACTACCAACCAATCACGAAACATACCAGTTGTTAAATGAAGATAAAAAGAAAAATCAATGTTTACATTGCAAATGTGTATATGAAAATAGAACTATTGTAAAAAGAAAAATGATCATATATTGTCATCCAATAAGGTCATCTTTTTATTTGTATAGTATGATTCAGAAGCATCACTAAAATAAGAAAACTTTATATTTTTAAAATTTGAATCAAGCTTGAAGTTATGTGGTTGCATGTTTTGCCTTATCCATCTTTCTAAAAGTAATCGAAATCCTACAAAATTTAAGGAAAAAAAAGACATTAATAAAGAATTCAAGATAGATATTTAATTGAAAATGAAATTAAATTACGAACCTCTTGTAGGAAACTACATGAATACAATGCTTACCATAATAAGCTTCATTACCATTTAAAACAAGCACAAATCTAAATATTTGATATTAGAAGTTAACAATCTAGATGGTATTAAATTATCTAATATTCATAAAAGAATATATGATACAACTTAATTAAAAAAAAATATTAAAATATGGTGGGGGTGAAAAATAATATATTTTACTTACCCAACTTGAAGGGAAAATGAAGTTGATCCAATGAATTCGCTAGGTCCAACAATTTTTATCTTGTGTTCAAATATTATATTGCACTTGGTTAAAAATGACACCAGTAGAGAATGATCTTACGAAATCATGACTGTCAATATGAGGTGATATGCAGTCATCATATTCATAGATATTAATAATGCAGCTATCAGGTACACAAGTAATAGACATAACATGTGATGTAATTAATCGTTTTATCATAATCATGAAGAGATTTGGAATATGATCAACAATACCATTACGAAAGATATCATAAGGGATCCCGTTCTTTTCCTGTAATATAAAGATTTGAAGATATTTATTTCCAGATTCATAGATTTATATTTCATAAAAAATGTAAAGATTTGATGATATTTTTCATCAAATATTAAATTTAACAAAATTATTTGTCTTTTTAAATGATATCAATTTAAAAACTTATAATTACAAATAATTTAAAAAATATTAATAAAATTCAAATAAATAGAAAGAGCAAATATAAAAATGATAAATGAATATAGAAAAGTATACCCTAAAATTAACATTAAAGAGTTATTAAGATTTATATGTGGGAGATTTAATATGATTTTTGTCCTAGTTTTATTATATGCAAATTTATATGTTTAATGATTAGTTTTTTATTTTTATTTATATAATATTTAATTCTTTAAATCATATTAAATATATAATTAATATGATCTTTTTCAATTGAAATAAATAATCTTAATGATATATAAAAATTTACATACATACTAACATTTCTTTAAATTTTTATATCTAATTTTTAAATTTTTATATATTTATTTATGTATATTTAAATATTTAAATTTATATTAAATACAACATTTAATATTATTGTCTTAATTAATTAATTTTTTCAATATGTACCTCATTTCTCTAGCAATGATTTAGCATATATAAATTTGAATTTCAATCATCAAAATCATTGAGCTCATTTATCTGACAATGAATTAACCTAAAAAAACAGACAAGAAAAAAAAAAAACAGGCAAGACTAACTCAATGATAGATTTGTAGTATTTTTTTTTTTGGGACATTTAGGCCATTTAAGTAAACTCACACACACAACGCATACACAAAGACTCGAATCCAAGACCTCTTAGTTGGAAGCCTAAGCTCTCAACCAACAAGACAAGGTGAGATGTGTATAGATTTGTAGTACCGTTGTCTAAAATTTATCTCCCTGATGTTCTCATGTAATATAATACCCCTAGGACACTTATACATAATAATCTAAGTAATCTCTCTATCTCTCTCTCATCAATGCCTGATCATCCTGTTGTTTGGAGATCGCTGGAGAAGGAAGGAAGCCGACGTGATTGGGTCAAGAGATACTACAGAGGACATGTAGCTTTGGAGTTCTACCCAAATCGAGCATCTCGCCGGCGAGGATTGATTGTTTGACTTCTTTCATCAGATGAGCGAGAGCTGGACTTGAACGGATCACACTGCAGAAGTTGGATGGCTAGATGCGAGAGTCTGTTGGAGAGGTATGTTTTAAGTATTTATCTAAATCATGCTTAGTCAATAAGGGTTGAAGTAAATCTGTTGAAATTGGGTAAATTGATGAAACAGATTATGAGGAGCATTGGAAAATCCTCTTTTATGGTACGAATTTTCTCTGATGAATTTGAATCGAAGCATCTTAGTTTGATGATTGAGAAGGAAGAGGCGACAACGGATAGCTAGTTGGAGATCAAGAAGGGTTGAGAATAGGAAAGTTCTTTTACGGGTGGTGATCCAAGAACGGGGACGGATTGCTCGGCATGCTATTAATTTTCTTAAAAGATTGAATCTTACATCTCGATTGGACTCCTCTGCCTTGCTTGCTCGCTCGCCCCAAACACGACTGATCTATCTCTCGACCATTTGCTGCTCAAGCCCATTTCCTTCTTCGTGATTTATAGGTAGGAAATGATCTTTCGTCTCCTTCGTAAAATTAATTCAAACGACGGTTTCATCTGTGGCTTTCACGTTCGTCGATTCGGCCTTTGTCGTTTCGTCTGCGAACATTTCGCGGCTCAAGCAGAGGCTTAATCGAGCATTTTGGTGGCTTTGACGATTCGGTCATCGTCCCTTTCCTCTGCTTCAGGATTCCGCGGTTTGGGAAGTGAATAGTAATCGGAGGATTAATCGGGCAGTAATTAGTCTAAATGAAATTTATCATGCTAATTAAATTAATTGATAAATCAAACGTTCATCCAATTAAATAAGAGCCGTGGCTGATAATGTTGATTAATTAATACGTTATCATAGCTGAAAATTAATTAATATATAATTATAATTATTAATACAATATATTTGAAATGAATAAAATTATAATTATTAATCAATTATAAATAACATAATTGAAATAGTATATTCATATAAGTAAAAGTACAATTGCTAATCAATTATACTTAAAATAATTGAAATAATTTTTGGCTTTTTGGCTCTCATAAAACTGAAATTTTAGCCGTCCAAATGACCATTGGTGTTTTGGCTCTTTTCATTAGCCATTTGAAGATCAAGAGTGCAAATTAATTACATGCTAAAACAAATAGCCGTTCATAATTAATTATTTGGAAGATCAAAAGTATATTTCATATGAATGAACTAAAGTACAATTATTAATCAATTATAGTTAAAATAATTGAAATGAAAGGTTAGGATTTAATTTGAGTGATTAAAATGGAAGGCTAAGATTTGCTAAAAGTGGAATCCCAAGCCACTTTTATATAGTAGTATAGATATGAATGAACGAAATTTTATTAGTTTAATTTGCACCTGGTGCAAAATTAATGAAGATATTTTCATCAAAATTTTATTATAAAATAATAAAATATTAATATGTGGTTATAAAAAGTAATATGATACATATAAAAGATGAGTTTTTCAATGCATAGAATAATTTTATAGATAAAGTATAAATTTATGAGGATATTTGTTTCAAAATTTATGAAAAATAATAAATTTTAATTTTTTTAAGAAATTAAATGACACGAGAATATATTCATGTTACATATCAACTTTTAGAGCTAATTAAAATAAAAATAGTGTTATTATCTAGATCAACAATTTTGTGATATTGATTTGTAATAACTCAAAATTATGAATTAAATTTATTTAAAAAATATGAAAATTTTAAAGTCGAATGCTTATATATATATATATATATATATATATATATATATATATATATATATATATATATATATATATATATATATATATATATATATATATATATATATATATATATATATATATATATATATACAAGGAGAAATTGGAGGAGATGAAGAGAAAGAAGAGAGCACTCTCCTCTTTATATAGTTTTTCATTTCAAGTAGCGGGGTCATTTAAAAGATGTTCCATTGGTGGTTTGGAGAGGCACATAATTATGAAAAGAATATTTACTTAAAAATTAAGTATTTATATTAAATTAATTTGTAAAATTATTAATACTTAATCCTTAATATAATAAATTATTTTATTTAGTCAAGTAATTAACTCAAGAATTGAACCAGTCGGTTCGAAGAAATCAGGACCGATTCGCCTATTGAACTGGTATATACTTCTAAGTAGTTTGATGCAGAAGCGGTTTTTAGGATGGGCCAAACTGGTCTTAAGACCGGTTCACGGTAGAACTAGCCATTCTTATTTGATTATTATAATCTTGTGTAAAATATAGTCGCGTCTTATCATTGAGAATTCAATGGATCCGAAAAAGTTCTTTCTTAACATTTTTTAGTCTCATTAGCATGAAAATAATTAAGGAATGCTAAATAAAAAGAAACGTGACTTTATCTTAATATTTGGTTAAGATTTAATTAGAAAGGAAACAAGTCTAACTAGAAATTTTGAGATTTTTCTCTTAATTTTCCATTCATTTTCATATACATACTCATTCTAATTACTAGCCAATTCTCAAGTTTTTTATATCATGCACTATATTGAATGTGCGTAACTGCACATTACCAATAATCACTTTATCACTAGCATATTTATTGGCAGTGAAGGCTAAGCATTGTTTAGATTTAGTGGTCCCGAGAAGTATCCCTGAGATATCTAATTTAATAATAACCCCGCCATCAAATTCAAACGTAATCCGCGGCACCTTCACATTCACGCTTGGGTAGTTAGTAAAGTTATAGCATGTGTCAAGTATGCCCCATGACGGCGCCCTCGGGTAATTGGCCATGTATTTACGGAAAGTGCTGCGGATGCCATGGTATGTAATGGGCGGCAGTCGGCTAATCATTCTGCTAGAGTCCAACATGGCTTTTCTGCCGGGGGCCAACATGGTTCTAGGGGAGTTTTCCGACCAATCACCCCCAACAGAAATAGAAATTAGCTTGACGAAGTAGAAGGATGGCATCATTTCGCTGGTTATCATTGGTGTATATTGCACATGAATGGCATCATCATTCCCTAGTGAAAGATATCCAATTATGCCTGACTTTGATGGTAGACAATATGAGAATACCAAGTCATATGATTGAGCTGTCTGGGAAATAATTGAAACTGACCCCCGGCCGAAGCCTAATATTCCATCCACCTTCGGTACGCTGAGGCTGTTGTTTTGTCCGCAGCCATAACGGAAATTCTTTATAATATCAGAGGAGAATTGTAAGGTGTCTTGAACGAGGTAGCCTTTAGTGTAAGAACCATCGCGGTATTGTACCTCGTAGAGACAATTGTCGGTCCTGGAGCAATCATATGTATTTAGTTGGCTACAATAGTCGTTGTAGCAGCGGATGGATGCATAGGTGGAGGACTCGAAAGGGTTATATATTGGGTCTTTTTGGGGATAACACTTCTCGCAGGGTATACATTGGATCCAAGTGACATCGCTGCCGGTGTCAAAAACAAGTGAGTATGGCAAGGGAGGGGTGCCTAGGTATATGGTGACGATAAATTTGTGGGTACCAAAAAAAATGCCTTCTTCTATTGGAACTGTTGCTGAAAGAGAGCTTCCAAGTGGGTTGATGCCAGCGGAGTTGTTTGGCAGCAATGTCTCAACATCAATGAGATGGTATTCTCTGGCACGCCATTGCACTGATATTAGAGAATTCTTCTCTATTAGATCTATTAGAAGAAAAAAGAAGAAGATAATGAGAAGAGTATAACAGCAGAGAATGGAAGAGAAGTTGCCATGAGAATAGTTTTGAGAATTTGAAGGAATAAGGAGTAGGAGGGTATTTATAGGCTTGGCTTATTGTGCATTATGCGTTTATAGGAATCTTGTATGGTTGTCCGTTTTTAATGCTTTAAAATAACAAAAGACTGTTATCCTAAAATAAAATCAACTAGCTATTTGGGGCTAATATGCCCCGTTTGTCCTATTCATATATAACCCTATATTTAGATTTTTTTCTAAAATTAGATAACTCAAATACATTATTTGTACCTAATCAGCTCATGACCACCGGACTACAAATTAAGTATACCAATTTGTTTCTGATTGTATTTTATTTGTTATTTGAAAATCCAAATTATTATAGAACAAGAAAAGATTATCTAACAAAATATAACTATCTATTTAGTAATTTTACATTAATCTCCTAATATATATATATATATATATATATATATATATATATATATATATATATATATATATATATATATATATATATATTATATATATATATATATTATATATATATATATATATATATGTATATATATATATATATATATATATATATATATATACATATGTATATATATATATACATATGTATATATATATATATACATATGTATATATATATATATATATATATATATATATATATATATATATATATATATATATATATATATATATATATATATATATATATATGTATGTATATATATACATACATATATATGTATATATATATATAAATCATCATGATTGGGCACGAATCTCGATGCAAAATCAAGTTGGAAACTTAAAAAATTAAATCAGAGACATCTAAATTCGAATTTCAACAAACTTATAGTCGAACTAAATGTCTCGGAAATACGAACCCAACGACACAAAATTTGACCCAATCCGAGCTCAAATGGGTCCAAATCAAAGACCCGAAGCACATTTGGAAAGTTCAAAACATAATTTGGATGACTAAACGGTCTCCAAACCTGACATGCTTTTAGGCGAATCAAGCGTCTCGAGAAGATGAATCCAACGAGCCCAAAATCGTTGAATTCTAATATCATTAAGACATTCAAATGTCTAATAAATGGTCAATGATCAAGGGAATCAACATCGGCCGTCCATTCAAACAACTCCCAATTCACCCCTAATCTTCCTCCTATTTTTTGGTCATGCTATTCTCAGAAAACTATAAAAAAGATCTCTCATTTTTCATAGAAAGGGACCCCCAAAAGGGGAAGAAGGACGCCCCAACAAGAAGAGAAGGAAGAAACAGAAGAGAAGGAAGAGACTTCGCTTGCCACCAAACTCTTTCTCGACCACTGCCGAACTTCCACCAGGCAGCGTACCCGGCACCAAACTTATGCCCATCGCCGAATTTCTACTCAACGTCGTACTTATGCCCGTCGTAAGACTTCTGCCTGTCGCCGAACATTCGTCGAACTTCTACCCGATGCCGAACTTCCACCCATCGTCGAATATCCGATCTCCGTCGCTAACCGACAACGATCTTTATGATCTCATTCACCAAACAACTATTTTTTTTACTACTGTCGCCTGCCGACTACTGTCCTTCTGACATCTATTATCAGACAATAATCTTTCTAGCCACTTTTGCCTACCGACTACGGTCCTTCTAACCTCTATAGCCAGATTGTGGTCCTTTCGACCTTCATCGTCAGACAACGATCTTTTTTTACCACTATCGCCCACTGACTACGATCCCTCCTACCACCGTCACCAGACTACAGTCTTTCCGACCTCCGTCGCCTGCCAACTATAGTTCTATCAACCAAACAGATGTATCAATAATAATTCTTGTAACACAGTCTATATGATCTATATTTATTATATCGAGCCAAGGGCTTCCCACAAGGAAGGGCCTCATTTGTACTCGACTGCAAAGAATAGTGGATTCATTCAAACTGGGTCAGGCTCCGTGGTTTTTCCCTTATTCATAGTTTTCCGCAAAAAAAAAAAATTGTTTTCTCTTATAAATATTTCACCCTCACTTTTTATCTCATTGTGTGTTGGATCGTCGTGCAAAGGTAAGATGTTAAATTTTATATTTTTCTACCGCCATGAATATTGAAGGACGCAACATATTATATATAAAAGGTAAGCTGTCATTATGACCTCGGTCGCCCGGCGATGTAGGTCAGAACCGACTACGATCCTTCTGACCTACGTCGCCCACAGACTACAGTCATTCCGACCTCTGTCGCCCACCTACAATGGTCCATTCGGCCAAGTGAATACATCAAAAGTGACTCTTTGTATTCCCACCATGTAATGCAATTTATATGATGTACATCAAGCCAAGGCATTTCCCTTAAGGAAGAGCCTCAATTGTAATCGACTGCAAACAATAGTGGATTCATTCAAACTGGGCTAGGCTCCGTGTTTTTTCCCCTTTTCAGGGGTTTTCCACATAAACATCTTGGTGTCTCTTGTGAATGCCGAACACTCTCTTTTTATCTGTATGCATGCTAGATCTTCGTACAATGCTGAGACGCTAAATTTTATATTACTCTACCACCGTGAATACTTCAGGACACAACAAACTCAATGCCTAAATTGTTAAAGATTAATTTATGTAATGAATGGCCTTCTCAAATCTATGTTGGAAAAGAGAAATATAAATATAAATATAAAATAAATTTAAACAGTTTGAATTAAACAATATATTCATTTTAAATGTATTCTTATTTAATTCGGTTTATTTCGAAAATTATGATAATAAAATAACCGTTTGTAAAAATTTTATGTATATTTTCATTTATTTAAATTATAAAAAAAATTAAGTACATCTCAGTTTAATATACGGATAATTTTGTCATTTATAATAAAAAATTTAAAACAGATAATCAAACCAAATATTGATTATCTATCTTTATGTTTGAATAAGCATACAAAAAGCTATTTTGCCAAACAACATTATGTAAAAACTCCATTAAATAAAAAGTTTTGTCTAAAAACTTCAGGTTCACCACCACTTTAAAATAAACATTTGCAATTAAGTTGGCCAGCCAAATGAGGCCTTAGTTGGTAGTGCGAGAGACTCAGGTTTGATTTGTGACAAATTTTTTATTGCTTCTTAAAGTGCTTTTAGTACAAATATTAATTTTTTTTTTAACTAGAAAGCTGCTTTAAAAAGTAGTAAAAAAATAGCCCCATACAAAACATGAAGTTATTAATTAGTTGCATCCCTATAAAATCCAAATTTAATTGTTGAAAGGAGCTGGCTGTCGGATTGGGCTCTATGCTTTGATCAAGTATGAGCATATCATCTAATGCATGATTTTTTTATTATTATTATTTGATACATTTAGGTCAATTATGACAAATTCACAAACATATCACATATGCAAGCTTCGAACCCAAAATCTCTTGATTGATAGTCAAAGCTCCCAACCAACAGATCAAGTTAGTTGAGTTATGATATACTTGCATCTATCCCAAGAAATTACTTGTTATTATTACAAGAAAAAATGATAATATTATAAAATTTTATTTTAGGACATAAGATAAATTATCCATTAATGAGAATATGCTATATAGAATAAGTAGAGTTTTTTTTTTTTCAATTCTAATGGATAATAATCAAGATAAAAAAGAGTAATTTATATTAGGTTTCATATTAGATAGTTTTTTTCAAGGTTTTTAAAATGGGCCCGAACTGGCTGGTTCGACCGATTCAACTGTGAATCGGTCTGGCGGGTTGTTTGGTTAGCTAAAATAACCTGCTAGGCTAAAAACTGGGGAAAAACCGGTCAAGAACTTGGTTTTCAAGAAACTGCATAACCAGGTGGTTTTAGAAGAACGGGTGGTCTTAGAAGAACCAGATGGTTCTTAAAATAACTAATATAAGCCATTTATCTATGATCAACTGGCTTATGAACATTGCAGTACTTCGATATTACTTGCTTGTCTGTCTTAACATACGCCATACACGACTCATCCAGTCCTCCATCGGTCCATCTAGAAGGCCTCCTCTGACCTCCCAGCCCCCGGCGCATGCCATTCGCGACTCCACGGTGACCATTCTAGTTAAGTTGGGGAAGAAGTCACCTTTGGCCGCCGACCCAACCCATCGAGCTCGGACTAGCTAGCTCCCGACACAAGTTCTTTAATTTCTCTTTTTTTGAGTAATTATTTACACATTTATGCTTGCATTCCCTCTCCAAATCTTATCAATTGTTGCTCACATTCTTTCTCCTAATTTCTCTATTTTATTTATGCTTGTTCTATTTTTTGGACAAAAAGAAAACTCATATATCATAGCCCAAATCACTAAGTTTTATCACTTCAGAAAACACTCATATATCATTGAATGTTGATTTTTGATTTATCTATTGCAGCTAAAAGTTGTCCAACAAAAAAAAAGTCAACTCCTTCTATAGTGAAAATCATTTATGGAGCTCATTTAGGATGCGTGACAAAAAATTTGAACATAAAATGCATTTTAGTATGATGGCTGCATGTTTATTTTCTAAATTCCATACAAAATCTACCAATTGTATTTCATCTAGCTGATGATGAAGGAAAAAAAACCTTACCTTTCAAGTGGGTAATGTGGGTTGTGTATAATACATCAAATTCTGTATTTAATTTCATAGAAAATGTTCTTAAAGTTACACACTATCAATACTATTCTTTAGAAATAAATTATGTGTTTATTTATTATTCAATAACTCAGATCCTTGTGAAGATTGAATGATATTATTATAAAAATGATTAAATTCTTAAAATATAAATGTTTACTCTATTAGAGTTGTAACTATAATTGATTTTTTTTTTTTTTTTGCGGTTAATGTATTTCATTGAAATATTCATTATATTATTCATTGTAAGAATCCATTCCTATTTTGTTATTGTAATTATATGGAGCATAAGTGCAATGTTATCATATCAATTCTTTAATATTATTTGAACATAGTTCAAAACTTATTCAAACCTAGTTTAAACCTTTTTTTTAATATGATTATAGCATTATTCAAACTATAGCCCATTATACTTCGAACTATGTTTGAACCTTATATAATTCATAATTGAGCATTTTTTAAAACTCAAGCGGAGCTAAAAGAATTACATAATAACATAAATAATTATAAAATTTGTTTTATTATTAGCATTTGATAAAATAAGCTTTATTATTTAGACAATCACTTGAGAATATGTGAACTTCATAAAATTAAGTTGGATTCATATTTTATTTTTAGTTCGTCTTCTATTTTTATTTACTTATTTTATTCATCTAATACAATCACTTATTTTCATTCATATTTTATTTTTAGTTGGAACACTTAATGATTGTATTTACTTTAGTTGATCATGTGAGAATGAAAGCATCTGAAACTCAGAGTGCATCTTCTAGTTGTAGTGTACACGAGAAAGTAGACATTGCGTGGAATCATTTTATTGAAAAAAATTGGAGTGTTTTTGAATAAATTCACTCAAAGAGACGCAATCATTTGGAACATCAACGATTGAACGGCCTAGCATATGTTTGATATAATCTAAATTTAAAAAAAAGGTATAATCTTATCATAACATAATAATATATGTGTCAATATATCATACTATATATATCTACAAATGTTACTAAAATTATTGTTTCATTCTTTATGTTTCAACTTTAAAAAAAAACTATGAACCTCTAGACTACACTTGTGTTAAAATGATAAATTTCTTGGTGCATGATGATGAATCATCGACAAATTTTGACCTAGAGGAATTGGAAACTGAGATATACCAAGATGATGCAATGTCAGATGTTGAAGAAGCAAACATAGCATCCAATCGGCCTACAACTGATAAGTTAGGTGAAATATGAATATATCATTTAAATAAAATAAAAAATAAATTCTTATTTTATATTTTTAATTTGTTGGTGAAGGTAAACTAGAGAATGAAGGAGATGAAGATGATATAATTGACTTCAATGATTTAGGTGCATTTGTTGCTGCAGATATTGTTGAAGCGGGACATAAAAAATTTAACTTATGAGGATAACTTTCACTATGCAAATTTTGAGATATTTGATTTTCCTTTTTGTGAAATTTTTAAAACTATTGAACTATGAAAAATAAATATTATTAACTTTATATATGTATTAAGAATGTGTTGTCTTTTTTTTCTTATTAGTTTGTAAAGTGTAATAATCTTGTTATAATTTTTTGCTTATTTGCTTCATATTATGTACACAATTATGATGAGTATGTATATTTATTTTGATTTCGGAGTTCACTAATTGAAGATAGAAACCATATGTTATTTATTTATGTTTTATAAAACTGATTCAACATTTATATTATATATTATTTGTTTATATTTTATAAACTTAATTGATGCCATATTTATTTTCTTTGATTAGTTTGATATGAAATTGGAATGTAGAGTGAAGGTATTAGATGAAAATTTCTCATTTATTTTCTAATTTTTAATAATATTATTATTTATTACATCATCCGATTCGACCTTGGTTCATTCTGTTCGGTTCTACCGAACCGGTCGAACCGTGAACCTCTTCTTCTGCCAGTTCATTGTCCGGACCGGTTTTCAAAACTTTGATTTTTTTACTGTTTTGTAAAGTTATTATAGAGAAAATAAAAATTTAAATATATCGTAGAAAATAACTTTTAAAAGTAAAACAAAGTAATAGTTGTCAAATAAAAATTAATATTACAGTCTAAAAAATAAAACAGTATGACAACTTCCACTAACAAACAAAACTTGTAAGATAGAAAGATAAAACTTATAAATAAAAAATATTTGTGAAAGGAAATTTCTTTCTATATATTAAATGGCAGGATCTTCTCGCATTGTTTACACTTTTAAAATTAAGGGTGTCAAAATAGATTTTTTGGTTGGGTTCGGATTCAACCCAAAATTAACCTTTCTTCAATTGATTCAACCCAATTAGACAAAGATGTCAGTAATTCAGACTTAGATCTGACATGACAAGCTACCCGAGGGATTATGCGAGTGTTGAGAATTTCTTCATTAGCGTTGGTGCGAGACTGAGCACAAGTGGTAGCAAGGGAAAGCTTGCGAGAGAGAGAGAGAGGGCGCAACCGCGAGAAGGCAAGGGCGAGGCTGTAATCGAGCAATTGCAACTACGCAAGTGTTGTTGCGAGGAAGTGAGCATGATCCGGGTGAGGTAGGTGAGAATGACACAGATGCAGGTTGCTTTAGAGGTGCGGTCCAAAAGGGGGGATACGAGGTCGAACTCTGGTGGGTTCGGGCTGGTTGACCCGATCAAATCGGATTTCTTAAATGGATTCAGAATTAGGACCTAAACCCAACCTGTTTGTAAAACTAGTCGATCCAACACAGATTTTCTTGGGGGTTATGGTCGAATTTTCGAGTCATTATTAATTGACACCCCTATTTTAAATATATTTTGTCGATTCAGTTAAGATGTCATAATTTTTTTTTTTCTATTAGAATATCTTATGACAAGTTAGTGTAGGATTCGTAAAAATATATTTGTCGGACAATCCAAAGGAGTGAATTTTTAGTGTACTGAGTTTACATTTTTATTGTATAAATTAATTTAATATAATATTTAAACTAAATTTGGTTACAATTTTTTGATCAAATTTTTTTCTATCCCTAAACTGTATTTAAAAAATATTAATTTTTTTGATCAAATTCTTTTCAAAATGATAACCAAAAGTTGAGATTATATTTGATTGAATGAAATTATATTAGTTTGATTTGCAAATGGTGCAAAACTAATGAAGATATTTTCATCAAATTTTTATAATATAATAATAAAATGTTAATTTGTAATTAGAAAAAGTAACATCTTTAAACATAACGTTAATATGTAATTAGCAAAAGTAATATCATTAATATGTAATTAGCTACCAACAAAAACATCTTTTGTTGGAACTGTTGTGGAAAGAGATCTGCCAAGTGGGTTGAAGCTAGGGGAGTTGGTGGCGAGCTTCCGGAGCTTGTGGATGTAGTCGACCCGAGCTTGGTCACGTTTTAATATCTGATGAAATATATCCTCAGGGGATAGCTTGTCCTCGCATGCCAAGGGTGAGCACGGTCCGCATCGTTGGACCAGCATGATCATGGACGGGCCCATGACTGTCAAAATTGGTAAAGCTTGTTAATGTACGTATAGATTGGAATTTAAAATTTTCTGGTTTGCAAGGAATCTTTTGCTTTCGCATTACGTTTAAGCTTGTGATATCTATCAAATGAGTATAATTTATGCAAATTTGTTATTATTTTAATTAATTTATAAAAAGAAATTAGTTTCGAATAGGGCATTAAGATATTGCTAGCAAACCTTTATCAGACATGGAGCAGGATTTGCCCGGCAGCAATGACTCGACATCGATGACATCGTATTCTCCGGCAAGCCGTCGTGCTGATACTAGAGAATTCTTGTCTATTAGAAGCAAAAAGAAGAAGATATTGATAAGAGTATAGTAGGAGAACAGAGAAGAAGTTGCCATGAGAATAGAATTTCGAAGCTTTGTTTTGGAGATGTTGAAGGAGTAAGCAAGGAATAGGTGGGGCTTTATAGGCGTCAGTTATTTTGTATGGCTGTCTGTTTTTAATGCCGTAAAATAACAAAAGATAGTTGGTTTGGAACAACTGTTTTTCTAAAATAAAATCAACTTGCTATTTGGGGCTAATATGTCCCCTTTGTCGTATTCATATATAGCCCTTTATTTAATTTTTTTTTCTAAAATAACATAATTCATATACATTAATTGTACCTAATCACCTCATGATCACCAACGGATTACTAATTAAGTATACCAATTATTTTTTGATTGAATTTTAATTGTTCTTCGATAATAAAAATTATTATAGAATAAAAATGATTATGTAACAAAATAAAACTATCTATTTAATAATTTTACATTAGTCTCCTAAAAAGAAGAATTTTTAAGAAGCAGCTTGTTGAATTCGTCGTTTAGCAAGGAGCATGTTATGCTGAAAATTTAAAATGGGGCAAATTAGCCGAACCGAATGCGCTATTAGAATGCGCCAAATGATTTGGCCGATTTAGAACGCGCCAAATCATTCGACGCATTTCACGCAATCCCCGACCACATCCGTGAAACGCGGGGGAGAAAGGAAAAGGTTTGGCTTTACCAAATTCTACGCGGGGAATAAAGCCAATTGAGGCCTGTTTTTTTGCTGCCATATGTTATTTTTATTAACCAGAACAAAAAATTCCATTAAAATAGAAAGATACATCACAAGCCCATAAGTATGACCACAACAATAGAATTACAAAATTCTAAATAAAGAAAAATAGTAGCAAGGCAAATTGAGAGTGAAAAAGACAAAATAAAATAGCACAACCCAAACCATCCAAAAGAAGAAAATCATTTCTTCTCGGAATTCCGTTTGCCTTGCCTAACAAAATTATCGTGCAGGCCCCCTCTACTGCTAGGCGAAGCTAGAGACCGACGTCAGCTAGGGCGACGGCGCGACCTCCATTATACGACGTCGCGACTTGAGGGTAATTTCGCCTCTCAGCTGTCCTTAAGCTCCTCTATTTTGATGTGTCTATATAACTTTGCAAACGAGGTAGGTTTAATATTTTGGCATAAGATTATTTAATGTTTAGTTTTAGTTGAAGTTGTAGCATAATATTTTTTGTTAGAACAATTATATATGGTAAGGTAAGTAGTTGCTAATTTAAGATAAAGATTTTTTTTTTTTGTAGATTTCTAATGTCTCGTTTAACATTCATATCTCATTTAAAATTAATTTAAATTTTTAATAAAATAATTAAATAATAATTATATTTAGATAAATTAATTAAAAATATTACTAATCTAAGAATTAATACATTTTAATTAATTAATTTAATTAATGTTAATTTTTAAACGTTAAATTAATGTATCCATATTTATTTTATTTGAATTTATATTACTATTTTTAATTTATAAAATTTATTTATCAATTAAAATTATACTAATTAATTTATAATTAGCATAAAGTAATTATTTAATTAATCACCAATTATTAATTTACAAAATTATTTAATATATTAACTTTAATTAATCAAATCACCCATTATATTAATTTGATTAATCTAATTTTCAATTTGCTTTATTTTAATTCTTAAGAATAACTTCCAAAAAAAACCAAATAAAGTCAACATTTTAAATACCCCACAAATAGCCCCTTAGTAAAATACTATAAATTAAGCTTTAATTTTTTTAATAATTTAATAAATACATAATTAATAAAAATATATTTAATTTATTTGATTGAACATTAATAATTTAATTAATATAAATTTTGAATTTAAAATTATACTAATTAAATTTATTGGATATGAAATGAGCATATACTTGAAAATGTTGAAGTAGCTCTAGTGGAAGATAAGATTAGAGAGAGTCACCTTAGATGATTTTAATTGGGTAACATAAAATGGCGGCCTTTTGTCTTCCGATGACCCGGTTAGGAAAGTAGATGTATTAGAGTTTACTTATATTAAGAAAGGCTGAACTTAGTGTATCCATATATTGAACATGTCTTCTTAGCTCCTAGACACCTCATTTTTTTTGTAGAATGTCACGAATACTTTTATACTTTGATGGTGATCAGTTGCAAGTTACAACTGAATTCTCGCCAACTTATGTTGGCGGTAGGAATAGGCCAATCATCATAGAGAACATTATACCGTTGAACCAACTAAAACTACGAATAATTCGTGCGTTACAATACACACAAGCAGTAAATCTAGTATGTCGAATTCTTAATGGCAATGGATATGCTGCCACTCACAAGGTTAGTGAATATATGTTGTTGGAGGCTAGAAGGCGTACTATTACAATATATGTC
Source organism: Dendrobium officinale (assembly GCA_019514585.1). Lineage (NCBI taxonomy): Eukaryota > Viridiplantae > Streptophyta > Magnoliopsida > Asparagales > Orchidaceae > Dendrobium > Dendrobium officinale. Next base: position 34,078,550 of record CM033698.1, read on the forward strand.
GAGGCTGAAGAAGTTCTCCCTGAAGAGCCTGCCAGAACATCACAACTATATTCATATTTGATGTTGTTAGTCCTTCAACTCAAGTATATCGGTTAGTTATCACATAACGTCGAAGTTTCCAATCTTCGTCTTGGTCTGAAAATTTAGTGTTTTCCAACAATGTGGTTATTTGATAGGCCGACTCCAATATCCATTCCACAAGCTGTTATAGCGTAGAATTTTCAGCAACAATGGCTACTGACTTTCGTGGACGCCTAAGCCTATGCTAGTGCCCAAGTTATTTGCAACAAGTTGCTTAGCCACGAGCTAGTGTTAGGGAGCGATGAGGTGACTGAATTTTGCTATCTGAATACAATGAAGATTATCAGTCTTTTAGGCCGTATGTTCAACTGGCTTCACTACAACAACCACATATTATTGAACCTAGGGAAGGAAATGCAGATGATATGAACGAGTACCAAACAATGGACAGTGGAAGTAGTGATTCATCAACTAGTAGTAGCCTTGGATTAAACATTCATGCTCATGAGGCAATACAAGCTATATTCGGAACGTATGAAGAATCATATCGCTCACTTTATCGCTTTATCGAGGCAACTCGTATTTCTAATAGAGCTAGTCAGTAACTCCCGGTTCAAGAGCATTTTTTGGGCCTTTGATACATATATTCTTGGATGGCCATATTGTCGGCCTACTCTTAGCTTGGATGGTACTTTCTTGATGGGGAAGTATCGCGGTACTCTTCTAGTTGCTATTGGGTTGGGTGGGAATTGTGGCCTATGCCCACTTGCATTTGCAATTGTTGAAGCATAGATTAATTTTTGGTAGACTTGTTTCTCACGATCTTCTCCCAATTATTAGAGAACGCCACAACCAATGCATTATATCGGAAAAGCATCACAGGTTTGTGAGGGGATGTTAAGAAGCATCTCATTTTTCCCGACCTTTTTTTTTTTCTTAGAACTTTCTTAATTGTGCTAGTTAAGTAAATTTTGAATGTGATTTAGGTATGTTATCTTCATACTTATTAAGTTTTATGGATCTGTATGTTCCTGCCTGTCTGAATGTTGATTTGTACATTTTTCTCTGTTATAGTTGTATTTATTAAGTTTTATGGATCATTGTACTTATTAAATTTTATGGATCTGTACATATATGCTATTATCATACTTAATAAATTTTAAGGAAAAAAATATGTTTTATATTCTTATTATTGTTGGAATGTTGATTCTGAGTTTAGATCTTTATAAACTTTTAAATTGTTTAAATTTATTGAATCAAAAATGTTTAGGCGAAGAGAATTTTAATATTAATAGTGTAATAATAATTTTTAAAATAAAATTAAATATAATTATTACTTTAATCTAATAATTTAAATTTAAATTTGAAAAACTTTTATAATAACATTTAAAATTAAATTTATTACGTCAAGAATATAATTGTGTTTGCTTATCGTCATTTTTATAGAACATGATGATGGAAAAGATAACCTCCGCTAAGCAATAGGAACATGGATTTTATGGGGCTGCTTGGCAACAATTGGGATTAAATTCAAATAATATAGCGGTTAGCTATGGAAAGGCAAAGTTCACATTGATAGTCAATTGGGCTAGATTCTTCAGCATTAAACAATAACAAAAGCAAGGCGTGCTTCTTATAATTTTGGAGTAAAAGAATTAAAGATCAAAGGTTGATCAAATAAGGGCATCTCCAATCAAAAACATCATTTTCCACAACAAAATACAGCTAAACTCGAAAAAGCGGTAATTCTGCTCCAATCGAATTCCATTTCGTGGGCTTCGTCTTCTCGTAACTGTCTTTCTCCATTTCACGGGCAAATCCCGTTGATACATAAAAATTTAGCAGGTGAACAGTACGACACCAAAAAATAACGTCAAAATTGCCGCTTGGTTGGAGATGGTCTAAGCAAATGATTTCCTTCATTGTTCAGTTGATTGCTCTATTTTTCAGCTATCAATTTTGCTCCATTAGTTAACCAAAATAAATAAATTAATTAACTAATGCTCATTTGCATCGTGGATGGAAGAATGGCTCGTATAAAATGTCTAAAGCTAGCTAATTTAAATCATATAGGTTGCTTCTAACAATAGTAGTAAATCCTATCATTTTTTTACTAAATAAAGTGAACAAATAAAAAAATAAAATTTAAATGGCTACTTTCATTAAAAGCTGTAAGTCGAATCTCTAGGGGTAATAGCTAGGAAGAAACCTAACTCTAGACCCCTCCTTCGGCATCTTAGTCTATAGGATTAAACTGTAAGACCAGCTATTTGGGCTACTTCTAAGCGAAGCAGCAAAACCTGCGCGTACTAGGGAACTTTTAAGAGAATGACCCTAGATCCAAAACTTAAATCACCCGGGCAAGCTTGTTTATATAACTAGGTTATAAGACCCAATATATGACAACTTTCAATAAAAGTCGTATGTCCGACATTAGAGGAAATCTTTAGATAAAAAATGACCTAACCTCTAACCACTAATTAATTCATATATGTATCTTAGCCTATAGAATTAAGTTGTAAAACTCGCCATTTGGGATACTTCTAAGTGAAGCAGTAAAGCCCGCTTGTTAGGAAACTTCTAAATGAACAACCATAAAACCAAAACTAAAATCCTGAGCAGCCTTATTTATAAGAGCCAGGCTGTAAGACCCTCCACTTGACAACTTTCAAATGAAAGACGTATGTCCAACTTTAGGGAAAATCTTTACGAAAAAATGTACTACCACCCCACCCCCCACCTCTAGGCCACTTAACTTACAAGGTTAGGCCATAAGACACATCCTTGGGCTACTTTTAATAAAAGCCATAAGACCCACTCATAGTCAAAATCTTCAGGCCACCTCTAATAGAGGTTGCAAGTCCCACTATTAGGGTCATTTTTAAATGAAAGTCATAAGCCCCTACCTAAATTCAATCACACGGCCACTCTTAAATAGAACCATAAGTCCCAACCTAAATTAAATTAAACTAAAATCCACACATCTTTACTTTAGTCTACTCGGAATCTCTAAGATGAGGCAACACATGGCTGCTAATCAGATACCCTAGACACTACAATCAATGATTATTATTATTGGTAGACTAAACTCACGGTATGCCTGGGATGACAGAACCATGGGATCTTGATCGGGTGTACCTTCATACCACCATAATTAAGTTTAAAACTCTATTGCACATTCTAACACTCATTATGTAAAGCTAAGTGTATTTCATCCTTAATCGAGAATGATCTTCTAATTTGTTAGGAAGGATAATCAACTATGAGGGCTTGCGGTTATAGAAAGTATAACTCAGATCTAAATAAACCCTGACACTAATCTCAAGAAAAATCTGGTTAAATATTAAATTTAATCTACCTCATGAAAAATTAAGGGAACCCATAAGTTCATAAGAGTAAGTTTTATGCCATTTATTATTTTTTCAGGGCGAATAGCAAGTAATCACATTTGCGAAAATAAGAAGTATGTTCGTGGAGCTTAATGAATCGATGGGCGACAATGTATTATTCAGAGATGACTCAAAAATATAAGTAAAAGGCAAAGGTAATATCCTTATTTACTTGAAGAACGAGAAGCATCCATTTATTTCCAATGTCTATTTTGTGCCAAATATGAAGAGTATAGTTTAAGTTTTGGGGAACTTCTGGAGAAAGGATATGATATTTAAAATATAATTATTTTATCTTAAAAGATAATATTGGTAATTTAATTGTAAAAGTGCCAATTTCAATAAGTAGAATGTTTTTGTTAAGCATTCATAATGATGTTGTCAATTGCCTCAATGCTTATTATAAAGATGTTTCTTGGTTATGACACCTCTGATTTGGGTATCTCTACTTTGGAGGAGTGGATGCTTTCAAAGAAAGGGATGGTGCGAGGTTTTCCTTATATCAAACATCCTGATCAAATATGTGAAGCATGTCTACTTGGGAAACATTTCAGAAAAAGTTTTCCAAGAGAATCAAGTTCGATAGCACAAAAGCCATTATAGCTTATATATACATATGTCTTTGGACCAATAAAGCCAAGCTCACTCGATAAGAGCAACTACTTTCTTCTCTTCATCGATGATTTCTCACGAAAAATATGGATGTATTTTTTTAAGCAAACAATAAAAGTATTTGGCGTATTTAAGAAATTCAAGGCTGCTGTCGAGAAAGAAAGTGGACTTAATAACAAAGCTATACAATCTGATTGAGGAGGAGAATTCACTTCAATATAATTCCAAGAATTCTGTGATGCAAATGGGATACATCAATCTCTAACAAAATGTAGTAGTATAAAGGAATAACATAACCATCCTTGATATGGCAAGGAATATGCTCAAAAGCAAGAGGCTGATGAAGGAATTTTGGGCAGAAGCGGTCTCATGTACAATTTATTTGGCCAACCGTTCACCAATAAGAAGTGTGTGGGGAATGACTCCACAAGAAGTATGAAGCGGAAAAAAGCCTGACATCTTCCACTTAAAAGTTTTTGGAATCATAACTCATGTGCACGTATCTAATATGAAAAGAAGTAAGTTAGATGACAAAAGTGAAAATTTTATTTTCATTGGCTACGATAATAAATCAAAATGATACAAGATATACAATCCAAATATTAGAAATATAATTATCAATCAAGATGTTATATTCGATGAAGAAGGAGAATGGGAATGAAGATCATATGATAAAAATTATAAATATGAAAAAGAAGATATGGAGCAACCAAGGATGGAGCAAGCAAGAGAGGAGCCTCTTACTCCACCAACGGCAGATAATCAAGAAAACTCAAGTGAAAAAATATCACGATTCAAGGGCTTACGAGATATATAAGAGGTAATAGAGAATCAAGATAATCTTGCACTCTTTTGCCTCTTTGCAGACTATGAGCCTATGAATTTTCAAGAAGCCATACAAAACAAGGAGTGGAAGGATGTTATGGATAAAGTAATCAAGGCAATCAAGAAGAACGACACATGGGAGCTAACTTCACTTCCTCATTGACATAAGACAATTGGCGTGAAATGGGTGTACAAAGCAAAGAAGAATGTCAAAGGAGAAATTGAAAGATATATACGGTCAAAGAGTCGGCATCGACTATGATGAGGAATTTTCTCCTGTTGCTCATTTAGAAATGATTAGACTAATCATCTCCCAAGCAGCTCAAAATAAATGGAAGATACATCAAATGGATGTAAAATCAGCCTTCTTGAATGGAACCCTAGAAGAAGAAGTATATATTCAACAACCATTAGGATACAAAGTTAAAAAGGAAATAAGATAAAGTTTTGAAATTAAAAAAAGTAATCTATGGGTCGAACACGCACCAAGAGCATGTGATAATCGGATAGATAAGTACTTACAAGACAAATGATTTATAAAATGTCCTTATGAATATGCTCTTTACATCAAGAATAAGAATAAAGATGCCTTAATCGTTTGCTTGTACGTTGATGATTTGATCTTCACCGGAAATAATCAAATGATGTTTCAAAAATTCAAACAAGCAATGATTAAAGAATCCGAGATGATTGATATTGTGCTCATGACCTATTACTTGGGCATTGAAGTCCATCAAATGGAAGAAGGAATATTTGTCTCACAAGAAAGCTATGCAAAGGAGATGCTGAAGAAGTTCCAGATGAATAATTGTAAACCGATAAATATTCTTGTTGAATGTGGTATCAAGCTATCAAAGCACGATGAAGGAGAAAGAGTTGATCCTATATTTTTCAAGAGCCTAATTGGGAGTCTGCGCTACTTAACATACACAAAGCCTGATATTCTTTATGATATCGTACTTATCAGTCGCTATATGGAGACTCCAACCACTAGCCACTTAAAGACTGCTAAAAGAATCATACGATATATCAAAGATATAATTAACTTTGGCTTACTCTATTCCTCATCTAACAATTTTAGATTTGTATGATATAGCGACAGCGATTGGGCTGGTGACATCGATGATAGAAAGAGCACCACTGATTATGTGTTCTTCATGAGAGATACAACTTTCACCTGGATATCAAAGAAACAACAATTGTCAGTCTATCTAGTTGTGAAGCAGAGTACGTAGCTGCAACATTTTGTGTTTGTCATGCAATTTGGCTTAGAAACATGTTAAAGAATTAAACATAAACTCAAGAAGATTCATAACGAAGATTCATATTGATAATAAATATGCAATAGAATTAGCCAAAAATTCAATTTTTCATGATAGAAGCAAGCACATTAATGATACATGTTATTACAATATTAGAGAATGCATTACAAGAAAGTAAGTGCTAGCGGAATATATGAAGTCACAAAACTAAATTGAGGACATTTTCTCCAAGCCACTCAAGTATGAAAACTATATCAAGATGAGAAAGTTGATTAGAGTCACAAAATTAACTTTAAGGGAGGATGTTGCAAATTAAACTTAATTTGGCCAATTGATATTTGGGCTTTTGATTAAAGTCCACAAAGCCCATAATATACAAAATTTTACTGAAGAAGACTCTAGAAATCTATTATAGAATAATTACTACAAAAAAATCTAGAATATGTATTTAATGTCATTTATGATAGTAGATATGAGAATATTCTAGAGAGTTATTTGTAACTATTAGATTGAAATATGTTGACTTAATTCTAAAGGTGTACATAGTGATAAGTACAGCCTCATAAAGGCAACACTAGAGAAAATCATAATAAAACAAACTAACATCAACAAATATGACTATAATAAAATACAAAAACAGAGTAAAATTAAAGCAAAATTGGGAGTGTTAACAAATTTCTGCTTTGCTAATTCTGACGTATCTATATACCTGCCTATAGTTCTCTGAACATTTCAACATAAACTCTATATATATACCTATCTTTATGACGTATCTATATACCTCCCAACTTTGCTTTCATTTTACTCGGCTTTTGCATTTTATTATAGTCATATTTGTTGCTCTTAGTTTGTTTTATTATGATTTTCTCTAGTGTTGCCTTTATGAGGCTGTACTTATCACTATGTATACCTATAAATATGGGTGTAAAAAAAGGAGAAGGAATAAGATTTAGAAAGATATTTTCTCCATTCGATTTTGTTTCTTTATCCTGAATTTAGCATTCAGGTGGTGATTGAAGAAAACACCTAGTCGGACTTGTTACTTGGTAGAATAGACATCAATCCATTTCATCAAGAGCCTTTGAGTGACGGGGAAGAAGAGAGACATCCTTGCAGTTGGATGCGGCAGGGTCAATCAAATGAGCGCAGCATCAAGGTAGAGCTATTAGATTTTGATGGTCGTGTGGATCCCGATGAATTCGTTAACTTGTTTCATACGATTGAAAGAATTTTTGAATTCAAAGAAGTGCAGCCCAGTCGCATCGTCAAGCTAGCTGCCATTAAACTGAATTGAACAACAATGCATCATTTTAGTAAGAAATTTTGAAAAGAACACAGAATTGAGAAGGCAGGAGCAAGATTACAGATTGATGAAAAATAAAGAATGAATTACATCGAAAATATTTACCCAACCAATATCGACAAGTTCTTTTTCTTGACATTTCAAAGGTTATAGAAAAACCAACTCACCATTAGGGCTGCAAACGAATCGAGCCGAGTATGTGAGTGTTCATGTTTGAGTTTGTTTATCATTAGCTTGTTCAAGTTTGGTTTGTGTTTGATTCGAGCTTTATTATTTGTGTTCAAGTTTGGTTCATGTAATTTAAGAGTGTTCATTTTTTGTTCATGTTCAGTTCGTTTAATGCTTATCGAGCGTTAAACAAACAAGCTTTAACGAGCTATGTTCGTGAACTTTTTTAACAAACAATCTATTGACAAATAAATATTAAATTTGTTCATGAACATCTTAAACAAGCAATCTAGCAAATATGGATAAATATGAAATGTCTTTTGTTCATAAAATTAAATTTCTAATAAAAGCAGTTGTCTATTTAAAATGAAAATATGATTAATCTATATGAATATATGCTTAAATGAAGCTTACCGTTTCATTTCTCTCCATTCGAGCTTTTATCAAGCTTAATGTCGAGCTTGTTCACAAACTTCAAATGATGTTGTTCGTGAACATAAATTAACCGAACACATTAGTGTTCAAGCTTGTTTATTTAAGGATCGAGTATTTAAAAAGTTGTTCAAGTTTGTATGTTTAGTTAGTTAAACAATCACAAACGATCTTTAATCGAACCGAGCATCGAGCAACTTGTCGAACGCTTGGTTCGCTTACAGCCCTACTCACCATGGAAGAATACCTAGCTGAATTTGAACAACTATCACGTAAATGTGATTTTATGGAACCATTAAAAAAATATCATTGCTAGATTCTTGGAAGGACTGCAACCTTCCATCACAAATATAGTCTAAATACAGCCATATTGGACCTTTCAAGATGCAGTTAATTTGACCCTCAAGGTACAAAGGCAACATCGCATTACCAAGAATTCATAAATTTTAGATTCCTCCCACCAAATAGAATCATTTGAATTAATCGTTGCCATATATTAATAGTTAGAATATATAGTATTTATTCATATAATATTTTTTTCATTATTGAGAATATTCTATTTATTATATTTCCTTAATTAGTATTTCTTACCTTTATATAGGTAGGTTTGTCTTAGTATGAAATCAATCAAACAAAGATTAAACTTTTATAATTTATATTACTACAAATCATAGAAATAGATTTGCTTAATCATGATAAAACTTATAGATTATAAATTTATTTTAAGATAAATGTGCTTTATTTTAGGAATAATTACTTAATCTTTTTATTACTCCCATTATAAAATAGATTGAAGAGATTTATCAGAAAATTAGGCGCTTTTTTCAGCTATGCTAGGGTTTGGGTTTCTTCTCCATCTGCCAGGGTTTCCCTGCCGCGCTGGGGTCTTCCCCCGTCTCGGCGCTTCGGTTTTCAGGGAAGTTTCCTAAACTTTCTGGTTCTACTGGTCTTGTGATTCTAGTGTTTTGTTTTTTGTTGTTCTCCTTCAGGGCGTTCTGGCATGGCGCCTGTTCGCATGACTGATCCTGATTTTTTAGGTGGGTTGTCTCACTCGCGTTCATTCTTAGAAGCTTTGGCTGGCAGTGGGTCGACTGCGCCTTCATTTCCAGATTTGCGTACATCCACTTTTCAAGGTTTTCCTTCCTTATGGATTTCCGATCTGGAAATCATTGCGCTAGCCTCCCCTTTTCAATTTTCCCTAATCGATTTTTTCCCTACTAAACGTCCCTCCCTTGACTCTATCCGTAAGTTTTTCTTTAACCTCAAGCTTAGGGGGGAATTTTCGATTACTTTACTAGATCCTACTCACATTTTGATTAAATTGGAGAATGACTTGGATTACTGTAGGGTTTTTTGCCATCGTTCTTACGTAGTTTTCAACTGCTATATGAAGCTCACGAAATGGTTGCCTAGTTTGGATGTTGGTGTTGAGTCGCCTGTCATTCCGGTGTGGATCTCTTTTCCGCTTCTGCGTCCTCATCTTTTTAACCCTCATATTCTTCATGCTCTGGGGTCAATTTTTGGTAAACCTTTGAAAATCGATGAGGCTACTTTCGTCGGTTCCCGCCCTTCTGTGGCGAGTGTTCTTGTGGAGCTTGACATAACTAAATCATACAACAACTGGGTGTGGCTTGGCTCTGGGAAATTGAGGTATCTTCAGGAAGTTGTTTTTAACGATTTTCCCCCTTTTTGCTCTTCATGTAAATGCATTGGTCATGTCTTGGGTAATTGTCGCCCTCCCACTGTTATGGCTGTTTCCCCTGCGTCTGTCCCGGCTGTTTCCCCTGTTTTGGTGTCTTCGAGGGTGGCTCCTTTAGAAAATGATGTTACTTTGGTTAATTGCGTTAATAATGTGAATGGAGTGGATGGTTCACCTGTTGCTCTTTGTCTAGGAACAGGTGATGTTTTGGAGGATGTTCCGGTTGGGTTGACGCCTGCTTCGCCTGTCAATTGTGTTTCTGTTGATGTCCATGTGGAGGCTCGGGGTGCTAATTGTGATGGTTTGTCGGTAGTTGATTTGGTTTCAGGTGGTGAGGTGGCTGCCGTTTCTTTTCCTCTTGTTGATGAGGGTATTAATTCTGTTTCTCTTTTAGTTGAGTCTAAGGTTGTGGTTGCTGGGGCTTTACCTAATGATCTGGATTCTCGGGTCTATCCTATTGACAAATGTGGAGGTGTTCCTCTGGCTTCTACGGAGGTTTTGGATTCTTAGAAAATGGGTAGTATTAAAATGGTTGGAGGTGTTGTTAATGCTAGGACTGGTTTGTCAATCACTTCTAATTCTTTTGTAGATATCCCTGTGAAGTTGATTGACAACCAAGAGTTAGTGTATCAGGTGGGTGATAATTATGGGTTGGAGTTTAGGAACCATCTTGATTGGCTGCATGGTACGTCTGATGCTGAATCCGAGTCTGATTCCTCCTCGAATTATTGTGGAGGTTCTGATCATGGTCATGACTTTAAATTGGTTCATGATAGACCTGTTCACTCTGTCGCCTCTCGCGGGAGATTCCGTGGGAGGGGTAGGAGAGGTAGATAGTTGCTTTTTCCTGTGCTTGAGCCCTTTGGTGTTTTCGGCCGGTTTCTTTTTGGTCTTTTGGTCGTTTCTGTGGGTGTCGGTTTTTAGGCTATGATGTGGCTGGGGCTCGTATGCTCGTAGTCATAGCTGGTGGCAACCATTGGTGATGTTTTCATACTTGGTTAGATCGATTGGAGCGCCTTCTTCGTCAGTTTGAATGGTCCGTGCGTACCTTCGCGGATGCTGGAAGTCTCAGCCGTTTACTGAGCCATCTTATCGATCTCTTAGATCTCATGTTGTATTTGCTGTTTTTTTTTTTTTTTGGCTTTAGACCTTTATCTGCTGTAACCTTCTTTTTATTAATATATTGTTATTTTAGGTTTTTTAAAAAAAAAAAGATTGAAGAGATTTAAAGTTTCTTTTGATCATATTTTCATCCATATATAATCACCAAATTTATTTCATTAATTTTTTTGTCCATATAATTATTTAAATAATTATTTTAATATTTTGATACCGATTTCATATTTTATCATTTTTTTAAAAGCGAAATTAGAAATTGACTGTATTATACGGTGCATAGGCAAATTATAAATGAGCAAAAATCATGCAAGTAAAAATCTCATAATATTTCAAGCATCTCCAATTTATTGATCAATGCAATCTTATAAAACCTAGCAATTTTGATTTGAAGCAAAATTAGTGTAAAGTATTCTAATGTAGGGGTTTTGAGAATATTATATTTAATTTGAAGTAAAACAAAAATAATAAACTTTTATTGTATTTGAAATTCACTATCTAGTTCAATTTTGATATATTTGAAATTCCTGTGATTTGGGCATATAAACTCATTGCTAATACTGTCAACCGCCCCTAAGTGCTACAAATTGCCACAGTTGGCGACCGCCCACCTCTGACCATCTAGGCTGGCCACTAGCCTCCGTCACCACCGCCCACCTCGAGCCACTGTCGACTACCACCGTTGCCACTCACCATTGGTTTTTGGTGATGCCCACCTCCAACCTCTGCCGCCCGCTACTATTAGCCACCATTGCCGCCATCGGCTGCGGCCATTAACCATCACCACTGACCCATTTTTCATGAATTCATTATAGACCTAATTTTCCTCCAAAACTTTATGTTACTTCTCATTATTTTTATGGCTCATATTTAACATGAATTTATGTGACAGTCATTTATTTGACATGTTTATTCTTAGTTAATATTTTAAATTACTTCTCCATGTAATTCAGTACGTAATATTCTCTGGAGCTATGGTAAAAAGGCCTCCCAGCATAGTATGTATTTGCGTGTATGTATATAAATTTATGCTGGAAAATTGGATAATAGTATAAAAAGAAATTAAAATCTTAGAATTGTATGAAAATTTTATACACAATCAAAATAAATTAATAAGAGTTAAATAAAAAAAAACTGCTAATATTGCTCCAAAGTTATTACAACTATTACAAAATATGCAAACATATACCAATCACATGACATCACAAAAAGTGCTTAAAATATTGTAATGGGCCAAGGGCTACCAAACTCATTCTAAATTGATAGACTTCATTTGTGGGACTCATATGCTTTACCCTAAATTAGTTACTCGGCTTTTGCATTTTGTGATGTCATGTGATTGGTATATGTTTGTATGTTTGCATATTTTGTAATAGTAGTAATGACTTTGGAGCATTAGCAGTTTTTTTATTTAACTCTCATAGTTTGGTAGAACAACCCCCCCCCCCCCCCCCCCCCCCCCCGCACCGCCGGCGGGGGAAAACCCGAAGCAGCAAACCCTAGCAAAGCGAGTGACAGTCGTTGAGCCTAATGTTACCTCCTAGCATAGTATGTATTTACGTGTATGTATATAAATTTATGTTGGAAAATTCAATAATAGTATAGAAAAAAAATTAAAATATTAGTTTTGTGTGAAAATTTTATACACACAATCAAAATAAATTAATGAGAGTTAAATAAAAAAACTGCTAATGCTCCAAAGTCATTACTACTATTACAAAATATGCAAACATACAAACATATACCAATCACCAAAAGTGTTTAAAATATTGTAATGGGCCGAGGTCTACCAAACTCATTCTAAATTGATAGTCTTCATTTGTGGAACTCATATGTCTTTACTCTAATTAAATTAGTTACAAATTAAAATCATATAAAATAAGGAAATTTTGAAGTAGCCATTGAAGATCAAACAAAGCCCTTTTTTAATGTTTATTAATCATAATAGATATTGCGTGTTATATAAGGAAGATTTCTTGCATTTTATTGATGATAAGGATTGACTTTACTAACAGCCAATTCCCTATTAGGCTTGGCTTTATTTGAAAGAAATCAGAGGGATGAAATGAAAATAATAGTTTTTAAAATGTTTTATTGACACCTCATCTTGAAGACAATCTCCATTAACTAGAATTAAAACCATATTTACATGAAACTACTTAGCACAAGAAGCACAAGCAAAATACGGTTGCATAGCAATGGTAATGTCTATTAATTCATTCATTTCAGCTTCTTCACTTAACATATATATGATTTTAAACCTTCGTCAAGAACATAAACTAGCAGACTAATTGACTAATAACTGTTGAATATCACAGACCTTCGGTGAAGAAGGAGACGCCAAGCATAACGAGAAATGTAACGAGAAATGAAATAAACTTTTCTTATTTCTAAATGAGAGGTTACACCGGTATTTATAGAAAAAATAAATGCACAGAATATTCTAGATAACAGAAATAAAATACTAAATTACATTATTATTTTCTATTTTGTTTTTATATTCTAACAATAACCACTATATATAATGTAAACAAGCCCGCATTTTTCTACTATAAAAAATAATATAGATGTATAATTTGTATATATATCTGCATTTGTCCAATCTCAATTGAAATCACTTAGGGTGAAGGCCTTTGCATGGTTCTATTCACAACCAATTAATGACCGACACACCGGACAAGTCCGTTGCCGCTGCAGCCACGTATCCACACATGCTGCATGAAAAAAGTGTCGGCACTCCGGGAAAAACCTTAAAGCCTTATCCTCCCCCTGCTCCTCATAGTTGACAAGACAAATAGAGCAGCAACTGGAATCGACCACTCGTAGATCCTGACTTTTGGCTTCAGCGTAGGTGAGTGTAGGCCATGTCCTCAGTGTAGCATTGTCAATTCCAGTCTCAACATTTTGCACGGGCTGAAGGGGAGGGGCAACAGTATATTAGAACAACAGAATAAAGATACGTAATTCTTGTAATCCTATAGTATAGTGACACGTGTACAGCTAGTCAAATGCATATTATATATACTGATGTATAGGTAAAGAAATGCAAAACAAGATAATAAGATCTATTTCCTTCTTTCTCAAGCTCTCGTGTTATCTCTCTGTCCGTTCATGGAAACCACCAAGAACTGATTCTGAGACTTCTTTATGGTATCAGAGCAGCTCGTTTTCTAGGGATTTTTTTTTTCTTTCTATCTGCATCTTGTTATCTATGGCAAGCTCGGCCTCCACAGCCTCAAACACCGGGACAGCTCCACAGGAATCCCAGGTAAAGAGGCAAATCGATCCTTCGCTCAAATTTGTGGTTGCAAACCTCAAATCGATCATTCCTCATCCTCTTTCGGCTGAGAACTACCCAATATGGAGTAATCAAATCATCAAGCTGCTCAAGGCAAATGGATTTGAACAATTTCTTGATCCATCGGCGTCCACAGCACAGGTTACGTCTGATCAAGAACAAGAAAACAACGATCCGAACCTGATGAGACAACGATGGAAGGTTACCGATCAGAACTTGGCCACAGCCATCTGCGCTACAATATCTCAGCAAATCTTGTCGTATGTGGTTCATCTCGAATCCACAGCCGAAATATGGCAAACGCTTCGAACTCGCTTTCAATCAACAAACAGGTCCAAAGTGATTCAACTTAGAAATGAACTACAAAACATCTCCATGAAAACGATGTCCATGACCCAATATCTCACAGAGATCAAGAAGCTTGTAGATCAAATAGCTTATGCTGGGGCAACGGTTGACACCGAGGACATTCTTCATCACATATTAAATGGTCTTCCACCAGCATACAATTCGTTTAAAACGTCCATTCGGACTATGCAAAATCCGCTGCCACTCGACAATCTCTATGCTCTTCTCATAAGTGAGGAAATTCACCTCCAAACGGATGTGCTCCGAGCAACAAATCAACCAGATCATAACGCAGCGCTATACATGAATCGTGGACGTGCGAAACGGGGCAGAGGAAATCAGAATAACTCTGGCAATCAACAAGGAAGGAAAAACCCGAATTCCAATTTAGTCTGCCAAATTTGTAAAAAGAAAGGACACTCGGCGGATGTATGCTGCATCGCTTGAATCCAAACTATGTACCAACAGGGCCTTCGTCAAAACATCCCAATGCGCTGCTTGCCTCCGGGGACTCATCCATTTCAGACTGGTACCTCGACTCGGGTGCTTCAACTCACATGACCCACACTCAAGAAAATCTTGATCATAGTCAAGAATACAGGGGAACCGACAACATCACCATAGGGGATGGCAGAACTCTTCCCATTGCACACTCAGGCTCGGGAATTCTACCAACCCCGTCCAGTAAGCTTCGTTTAGAACAAATTCTTCATGTGCCGTCTCTGTCGCACAATCTCTTATCCATTTCGAACTTAGTTAAAGACAATCATATTTCTATTATTTTTGATTCTAATGGTTTTGTGTTTAAGGATCCCCTGACTAATCAAATACTAATTCGAGGACCATGTAAGCACGGTCTGTACAGGATACCACTCCAAAAGAACGGCTCATCCGCTGCAGCTTTCGTGGCATCCACTGTAACGGCGCAAACATGGCATAATAGGCTTGGGCATCCAAGTCACAGAGTCTTCAAAGACATTGCTAGCAAAAACTCATTGCTGCATATACCTATCAATCCTAAGTTTTGTGCATCTTGCACCACCTATAAAAGCCATAGAATATCTCTTCCGCTATCTGCTAACAGGAAGCATGATATTCTTGAGCTCATTCACTCTGATGTGTGGGGACCTTCTTCTATTCCCTCGCATCAGGGATTTCGCTACTATGTAACCTTCATAGACGATTACTCTAGATTTACATGGTTATTTCCTCTTGCTTATAAATCTGATGTTACCAAGTATTTTACTGACTTTACTGTGTTTATTGAAAGACAAACGAACAAGAAAATCAAAGCAGTAAGAACTGATGGCGGAAGTGAATATCTCAATAATAACTTCAAAAGATTTACTCAGGAACGAGGCATCCTACACCAAGTGTCTTGTCCATACACACCTGAACAAAACGGGCTTGCGGAACGCAAGCACCGTCACATAATAGAAACCACCAGGACGTTGCTAGCAACGGCATCTATGCCTCTCGAATACTGGGCAGACGCAGCATCTACAGCAGTCTACTTGATCAATAGACTACCAACTATAACTAGCAAGAATGTTTCTCCGCTGAAACTAATGTTTAACATAGATCCATCTTACGCTCAGCTACGAACATTTGGATGTGCATGCTATCCATTAAACTTATCCAAGGATCACACCAAACTACATCCAAAAGCATCCGAATGTGTATTCATGGGATACTCTGACACTCAAAAAGGATACAAGTGCATGAACTCTATCACAAAAAGGATTACCATAGCTCGACATGTTCAATTTAATGAGCAACATTTTCCTTTACAACACTTAACTAATTCTGTTTCTATATCTACAGAACAGCTTCCTCATTCCCTCCTTCTGCCGGTTTCGGAACATATTCAAATTCCTGACTCAAATCAGCTAACAATGCCCACAGCAATCACACCCGTAACAACAACAACCTCCAATGGGGCCACTCATTCAGACAACATACCAGACATCAATACATTTGTGCATACACTTCAAGCAGCCCCTCCGATATCCAGACATCCTATGACCACTCGGCTACAGACGGGGTCTCTAAGACCTACCAAACGTCTTAATCTAATGCATCAAACATCGGCAAACGTCAACCATTCCGATCCTATCAGTTTCCGTGAAGCAAACAGAAATGAAGAATGGAGAAAAGCAATGACACTTGAATTCTATGCATTGCAACAACAAGGCACGTGGTGTCTTGTACCGTCTCCAACAAATGCATCTATATTAGGCTGCAAATGGACATACCGAACAAAGTATAACTCGGACGGATCAGTTGCTCGCCTCAAAGCTCGTCTAGTCGCGCAAGGGAATCGACAAGAATATGGCTTGGACTACTGGGAAACATTTAGCCCAGTAGCAAAGTTACCAACTATCCGTATTATGCTAACAGTGGCACTCTCCAAAGGCTGGAAAGTTCAACAATTGGACGTCACAAATGCATTTCTTCACGGAACGCTAAACGAAACCGTCTACATGCGGCAACCTAAAGGATTTGAGGATCAAAATCATCCGGAGCACGTTTGCCTTCTACGAAAAGCCATATACGGGCTAAAACAAGCCCCTAGACAGTGGTACAATACATTTACAAACCACCTGATCTCCATCGGTTTTCAACAAAGCAAGGCTGATCCATCCCTCTTGACGTTCGATCATAACAACACTCGAATATACCTATTGGTCTATGTCGATGATATACTCCTTACGGGTAACAATGATACAAAAATCAATGAGCTCATAAACAACCTTCATCAACGATTCAACATGAAGCAACTAGGAATCGCTCACCATTTCCTCGGCATCAAAATCTGATCTCTTCCAGATAAACTGTTTCTATCTCAATCTCACTATGCGCAATCTATTCTTAATCAAGCAAATCTGGGCAAGTGCAATTCGGCAGCAAATCCATCTTGCACTAAACACTATACTGAATGCTCAGCCGTTAATCCTCTTTCTACTCCTAAATTATTTCACAGGATAATCGGAGCACTTCAATACCTTACCATAACACGACCTGACATAGCATATGCAGTAAACGTGCTATCACAACATATGCATGCTCCAACAAATACCGACGCTAATAGTCTCAAACGACTACTAAGATATATTCAAGGAACCCGTGAATTCGGCCTTCCAATTACTAACTCAAATCTTAATTTGCAGACATTCTCGGACGCAGACTGGGCGGGAGATCCAACTACTCGAAGATCGACGTCAGGATTCTGTACGTTCTTAGGAGACACATTGGTCTCCTGGACAGTCAAGAAACAAAGCACGGTGTCTCGCTCCTCCACGGAATCTGAGTACAGAGCACTTGCGGCAGCAACGGCGGACTCCATTTGGATAAAAAGATTACTTGAGGACTTCGGCTTACAGCATCTCAAACCGGTAGAACTATTCTGTGATAACACTTCAGCTATTGCACTAGCAAACAATCCGATGTTTCATGCTAGAACGAAACACATCGAGATTGATCAGAGATTCATTAGAGATCATATCCACAACAACAACATTTGCCTTCTTCCAGTTAGTACTATCGATCAAATAGCAGATATATTCACAAAACCGCTTTCCACATCAAGATTTAAAGAACTTCGTGCCAAACTGACAATTGACCACGAATAATCAGTTTGCGGGGGACTATTAGAACAACAGAATAAAGATACGTAATTCTTGTAATCCTATAGTATAGTGACACGTGTACAGCTAGTCAAATGCATATTATATATACTGATGTATAGGTAAAGAAATGCAAAACAAGATAATAAGATCTATTTCCTTCTTTCTCAAGCTCTCGTGTTTGCTCTCTGTCCGTTCATGGAAACCACCAAGAACTGATTCTGAGACTTCTTCACAGTAGAGTAATGCCAGACTAAGTAGGTGATGTAGGAGATTGTAGCGATAAGTAAAAGGATAATGATGAAGATGGAGATGGCGTAGATCATTGTGAAGTAGCTGCAGAGGTCGCACCAGGGTAGAGAAGCTATGTGAAATAGAGCTCCGAGCAACAGGGAGCCGAGTCCACAATTCTCCGGCACTGCACCGCTTCTGCGGCACCAGCTCAAATGGCGACTGCTAGCAGTAGCGCCCACGCTGAGGTAACTCCACCAACCATCTTACTCACAGTCATAATCTGCTTTGCTCCGCTTTGTATTTTAAAAGAATGTATTATATCTGGAGTAAAGAAGGGGAGAGTGCAATTAAAGAATGAAAAAAAGTTAAGTAGTGGATATACCGCTTCATCGGAGGCGGCGAAGGCAGCGCTAAGGCTAGGAGAAGAGGCATCCGGTGATGAGTCTTCAGAAGTTGCAGCTGGACTATGAGCTGATGCCGGAGAAGCACTATATATATGACTATTAAATTTGGTTGGTATATTAAATTTGTAGGTATATATATTTGTT
Source organism: Dendrobium officinale (assembly GCA_019514585.1). NCBI lineage: Eukaryota > Viridiplantae > Streptophyta > Magnoliopsida > Asparagales > Orchidaceae > Dendrobium > Dendrobium officinale. The sequence continues at coordinate 34,097,431 of CM033698.1, forward strand.
ATGAAAAAATTAATTTTTTTTATATAATATAAAAAGGAATTATCCAAACCAATCCTATCTGTCGCCATGTGCCTAGGAAGAAAGGAATTCCTCGTTTGAAGAAAGTCTTGGCCTAGGCTTATTTTTTTTGGGACATTTAGGCCAATTAAGGCAAACTCACACACACAACGCATACACATGGACTCGAACCTTGGACCTCTTATTTCCAAACTAAGACCTAGAAATGGTAATTTGACAGATGGAAAATGACCTTAGCTATTTAGCTAAGGTCATTTTCCATCTGTCAAATTACCATTTCTAGGCCTTAGTTTGGAAATAAAGTTGCTGTAAGTGAAGAGAGGTTGCGGGCAAATGCTTCTTTTCTCTATATATATGTTATAAACTTGTAACTTATAATATAATATAAAAAAATTATTTTTTACCTAACAAATTTAATAGTCCACTGAAGAAAACTATGCCATTCGTTTGGAAATAAAGTTGTTGTACGTGATGTGGACGGCCAGGGTTGGTAGGCAACCTGGTTGGCCCTTCGATTTTTTTTTTTTTTTACCAGTGCATGGCCCCACCCTAACAACCCGATGCTAGTCTGAGTCCGTTGATATCAACCTTAATTATTCTGATCTTTTATTTGGTTTTGCTTTTTTGATTGTAAGTATCTGATGTGACCCTTTGAGAGGTCTTCTTTTTATAATTCTTCTTGTTCAATATATTTGGGGTTTAAAAAAAAAAACAACAAACAGGTTGCGGGCAAATGCTTCTTTTCTCTACATTTATGTTATAACTTATAATATAATATAAAACAATTAATTTTTACCTAACAAATTTAATAGTCCACTGAAGAAAACTATGCCATTCGTTTTATTATTTCCTGCCGGACGTGCACAGTGGCAGAGCCAAAATATTTGGAGACTTCCGCATGATCAAATGGACGGCCGATATCAACTCTCTTGATCTCGGATCATTTAACGAGTATTTGAGTGTCTTATTGATGTCAAAATTTGACAATCTTGGGCTTGTTGTATTCATCTCGTCGAGCCACTCGATTCTACTATATGCATGTCATATATGGTTATCCAATTTATTGTTTGAACATTCTAATTATGTTTTGGGCCCTCGATTTGGACACATTTGGGCTCGGATTGAATCGAATTTAGTGTCATTGTGTTTCGCTTTTTGAGACGTTTAGTTCGACTATAATTTTGATAAATCAAAGTGCAGATGGTCCCGAATTTAATTTTGGAAATTTTCAACTCATAATTGCCTCAAGATTCGTTCCTGATCAAGATAATTTTTTGATGATATATCAATAATATAAAAATAATAATTTCTACCTAACAAATTATATACATACAAATTTAATAGTCTTCATGTTGTGTTTTTCTAGCACTTGGCTAAATTTTAAGGACCAGAGAAAATACGATAATTCATAAAGAGCGTGATTGGGAAAGAACTTAAGAAAGAGCAGAGTCGCTGAAGAGTTTGGCCATATCATTCCCAAAAATTATAAATAGCCCCTAACTCTTCACATAAAGGGGGACCAAGGAGGGAGGGAGGAAGAGGAGAGGAAGGAAGAGAAATATGAGATCTCTCCAGTCACTAAACTTCTCCTCGACCACCGACTGTCGTCAAACTTCCACCCGACCACCAACTTTTGTCGGGCTTATGTATGACCACTTATTGTCATCAGACCTTTACCTGGCCACCGATCATCACCGAACTTTCTTCCGACCACCGATCGTCACTGGAATTTTTTCTGGACACCACCATCACCCACCTACTACGATCTTTCCGACCTCTATTGCCCACTGATTACCATCCTTTCGACCACTATCACCTAACTACGCTCATTCTGACCACTGTCGCCTGCTTACTATGATCCTTTCTACCATTATCACCCGATTATGGTCTTTCCAACTTTCATCGTCGACTACGGTCCTTCAGACAACCCTAACTCAACTACTATCTTGTTTACTACCGTAGCCCACCGACTAAGGTACGTTCTTTTGACCTCTGTCACCCAATTGTAATCTTTCCGACCTCTATTGTGTTCTAATTATGGTCCTTCTGACCACCTTAGCTCAACTACAATCTTTTCGACCACCATTGTCCGCCGATTATGGTCCTTTAAACCTCAGTCACCAAATAAAGGTCTTTCCGACCTCCGTCATCCAATTATTTTACTTCCAAACACCTTTGCTTAACTATGGTCTTTCCGACCTTCATCGCTGACTACGATCCTCTAACTTCAGTCAATAAAAAATAGTCTTTTGACCCGCATCACTTATCGACTACGGTTCTTCCAACCTCCATCGCCAAATAACAGTCTTTCTGACCTCATTCGTTCAAGTACTACGGTCCTTTCGACCACCATCACCAGACAACGATCTTTCTGACCGCTGTCACCCGTCGACTGCATTCTCTCCGATCACCATCTCTAGACTATGGTCTCTCAGACTGTCGTTTCCCAACTATGGTCCTTCCGATCAACATTGTTCATCGGCTATGGTCTTGCAGACCAAATGAATATGTCAGCGCTGATTCTTCCAACTCTCATTATGTAAAGCACTCTATATAAATGTATATTGGCTACATCAAGCCAAGGCCTTCCCTCTACGGAAGGGCCTCATTTGTAATCTACTGTAAACACTAGTGTATTCATTTAAATTGGGTAATACTCCGTGGTTTTTCCCCTTTTCAGGGCTTCCCACATAAAAACCTTTTTGTATCTTGTGAATGATACACCCCAACTCTTTTTTATATGTGTTCTAAATCTTTCCACAAAATTAGGACACCAAATTTTATATTTCTCTATCCATGCGAATATTCTGTGAGAATGTTGTTCTTGGTTGGGAGAAAACTTTTTGTTCAATTTCAAAAGGTCGTTCATGTCAACTTCCTTACATCAACCATTGTTGAATCAATTTCATGGGAATCAGATATGAATTGTTGGGAAACCTTTACTATAATTGTTGCTAACGAAATTCCTCCAAAGCTTTCAACATCTAAGAAAATATGTTGGGAAACTATTTTTCATAAAGCTTCCACCAACTTTCATCGGACTTATGTATAACCACCGATTATCACTAGACTTCTACTTTTCCATTGACCATCATCTGACTTTCATCTAACCACCGGCCATCATCATACTTCTGGCTAGACACCACCATGTCCCGTCGAGACTACGGTCTTTCGATCTCCATCGCCTGTCAATTACTATCCTTTCGACCATTATCTCTAAACTAATATATTTCTGACCTCCGTCGTCTGTTGACTATAATCATTTTGACCGTCGTCACCCAACTATGGTCTTTCCAACCACCCGAACATGATTACGATCTTTCTGACCATCGTCGCCCGCCAACTACTATCCTTGCAACCTTCGTCAATCGACTACGGTCTTTCTGACATCTGTCGTCCAATTAAGGTTCTTCTGACCACCTTTGCCTAACTAAGGTCTATCTGACCTCCGTCGCCTGTTGACTACGACCATTTCTATCACCGTCACCGGACTATAGTCTTTCCAACCTTCGTCGCCCGACTACGGTCCTTTCGACTACCCTCACTCGACTATGGACTTTTCGACCACCATCGCCCCCCCCCCCCCCCCCCCCCCTATGATCATTTCGACCTCTGTCACCCGACTACGATATTTCTAACATCCTTCATTTAATTATGATGATCATTCCAACCACCTTCGCCCAACTAATGTTCTTTCAACATCCATCGCCTATGATCATTCTGACCTATATTGTCAAACAACGATCTTTCTAACCTCCGTCACACCCCAACTACGATCCTTTCAACCTCCATCGCAAGACATCAATCTTTTTGACTTTCTTCATTCACCTACTACAGTCCTTCCGACCACTTTCAAACATTTTTTTCTCTATCGACCAGAACATTCAATGACACAACAATTATATTATAACATTTATATAGAGGAAAGCAGCGCATTTGCCCGCAACCTCTCTTCCCTTACAACAACATTAGTTCTCAATTTCCTGTTCCAGAACCGCATGGCCAAATCGGGACCTAGAAATGGATATTTGACATGAAGGGAAATGACTTCAGTCTCGCTTATCCAAGACATTCTTCAAATTAAAGAGGCATTCCTTTCTTCCTAGTCATATGGAAACGGATACATAGGATTGGTTTGGATCATATATCTTAGATATATTATATAAAAAATTAATTTTTTTACCTAAAAAAAATTTAATGGTTTTATAATATATATAATTTTTACCTAATAAATTTTATATACCTATAAATCTATTAGTCTTATATAGTGTTTCTCCGGCACCAGGTTCACAGTCCAGCTACAGCCTCTGATTCCTCGTCATCGAAAGACTCTTCTCCTAGCTCCACTGCTGCCGCTGCTGACGCCTCCGATAAAACGGTATATACAGTACCTCCTTTTTGTTCGTTCTTCAATTACATTCTCCCCTTCTTTCCTCCGGTTCTTTTTAGAAAATAATATTTTTCCTATTCGTTAAAATTAGATTTACATCTGTGCCTTTCTAGAAAATAATATTATAATAGTTTATATTGTAACGTATTTTTGTTCTATTTTGTTTATGAAATACGAAATTATTTAATAAGTTATATATTTACGATCATATTTTTGTAAATTTTTTACTCGTTAATAGTGCAATATTTAGATGGGCTGAATTTCAAGTCTATGATCAAATATATTTACTCTTAAGCAAGAGAAATTATTCTGTGCAGAATAATTTGGACGGTAATTAAGAATTATCTTGATTGTGAGTGTACACATATTGTGTATATAATATACACAATGTTTGTCACATCTATGTATACATATTATATACAATGTGTATACACTCACATGTGATGCATTGTCGGATCGGAAAACCTGCAGAAATCAAGACACCGGAAAACACAAGAGATAACACTGTAAATAGTAGTATAATATTTCTTCTATCTGTCTCTTCTCCATCTTTCTATTACCTATATAGCACAATGTGGCTGAAGTTTCCTACTATTAATGGAGGGGCACAACCCTAATATAGTTGTAACTACTTACTAAGAACAGTAATAAAAATAGAAATGTACTAGTAGTGGTAACGCAGAGAAACAGAGGTAGTGGTAACTTGGACTTGCTCCTTCCTGAAAGTAATTCTGCACCGCATCAGCTTGTTCCTTCGGACTCGAGCGTTAACCCGGTAGTCAAATTTGTCGTCTTCAGAATCCGAATGTGGAATGGGATAGAATCCTTCCCCATCGCCCTCCGACTCTAAGAGTTCCGCGACCGAGGGCGGAATCTTTCGTCGAGTCTGCTCCCCCGTCCTGTAGTACCGTGCTGCTATTGCAGGGGGAGTTCGTCGGACGTCCGGACCCAAGCCATTACTAAGAAGCAAGGACTGGATGACCTTCTTGATGTCAACCTGAAATCACATGAAGTCGGATGCAAGCTCGGTGAGCTGCTTGGATACATCGGCATGGGCTGCCAAAAGGGCTTCTAAGCTTCGATCATTGTCTGAAGCTGCTCGTCGGCTGCTTTCAGCCATTGGTATTTTCTCCCGCTACTGGCTCTGATACCAATCTAATGCCTTGCCGGATCGGAAAACCTGCAGAAAACAAGACACCGAAAAACACAAGAGATAACACTGTAAACAGTAGTGTAATATTTCTTCTATTTGTCTCTTCTCCATCTTTCTATTACCTATATAGCACAATGTGGCTGAAGTTTCCTACTATTGGAGGGGCACAACCCTTATATAGTTGTAACTACTTACTAAGAACAGTAATAAAAATAGAAAGGTACTAGTAGTGGTAATGCAGAGAAACAGAGGTAGTGGTAACTTGGACTTGCTCCTTCCTGAACGTAATTCTACACCGCATCAACATGTCTTGACGATTCTTCATGTCCGGACTCTGCACATAATAAATAATACTAGATATTTACTTATATTAATGTTACTCCACCGCAGCTATATAATTTACAAGATTTTATCAGGCTTTGTTGGTGTTATTATCCATATTGATTAAATGTAAACTAATAAATTCTTTTAAAATAATAAATTTATAAAATTTCATCCTTTATATTGGGTTAGAAATAGACACGTGTTCTTACCGTGTTGACACCTTATTTTCAAATGTCCAGCAACTCTCCCTCTCGGCTCCCTCTTCTCTTCCGATAATCTGCAGGAGCTATTATTCTGTGCGGACACCGGACGGAAGAACCGTCCGATTAAGTGCTAGTTATCCAACGGTACCGAGCGTGGATACGGAACTGGGTACCCAGCAATGGGGTGACGTGCATGGGCGGATGCAGTGTGGGGTCCATGGGGGCAGTGGCCCCCACTGACTTTGGGAATAACAGTGGGAATAATATTAATAATATTTATAAAACATTAAATAAATAAATATTAAGCTGTTATAGTAAGTAGTAACGTCACATTAATAATATTTCCTCTCAGGTTCTCAACGCATGCTTCCGCCTTTCCCTTTCATATTCCGACTTTCCCTATTCCTACTCCGCAGAAATTCGAGAACCTGTTTTTCTCGGCGCCGGAGGAATTCGAATCCCGCCGCCGGCCACCCGTTCAACGTCGCACACTCGCACAGCACCACTGCTTTTCTCGGCGCCGGAGGAATTCGAATCCCGCCGCCGGCCACCCGTTCAACGTCGCACAGTAGAACAGCACCCCTGTTTGGCTGTTTTCCTCGGCGCCGGAGGTATTCAAATCCCGCCGCCGGCCACTCGTTCAACGTCGCACAGCACCCTTGTTTAGTTGTTTTTCTCGGCGCCGGAGGAAGTCGAATCCCACCGCCGGCCACCCGTTCAATGTCGCACAGCACCCTTGTTTAGTTGTTTTTCTCGGCGCCGGAGGAAGTCGAATCCCGCCGCCGGCCACCCGTTCAACGTCGCACAGCACCCGTTGCCTACTTGCCTCAACCCGGTTAGATTACTATCTCATCTGAAATATTTTTTTAATTTGCTGTGTATGGCTTAAGAAACAAAAACTTGAATTTGCCAAGTTTTAAAAACAGAAGCTTGCTCTTGCCAAGAACAAGAAGGTTGAAGTTTGATTTCAGAACAGCCGTGCAAGCAGCCAAACAGGTATGCTGATCTCTCTTGCATTTTGTCTATTATTTTTTTATTGCATGAAATTTTATTCATGTAATTTTGTCCATTGTTTTTTTTCTATATTATATACTACAAAACATTATGTGAAGTTTAGTTGCCGTGAGTTATCTTTTTTTTTTTATAATTGATAATTTTTTTTTCATTTAATTTAGCATGGATAGGTATTTCAAAAAAAAAGTTGTTGAAGATGACTACAAAACATTAGGTGAAGAAGACAATACACAAAGCAAACATACCCGTGTAGAAATTAATTTTTCGGATATCCCTGCTGATCCAGGCCGATTGAGAAAAAAAAAATTTAGATTATCATCCTAACGAGAGGGATAGTATTAGGAGGCATTATTTGTTAAAAGGACCGTATCAACCGCGTGATCATGAATTCCCGCGTACTCAATTTGGTGATAGATTTCGTAAAAATTTAATCCTGCATGGTTTGATGATCACAAAGCTTGGTTGGAGTATAGTATATCAAAGGATGCAGCGTATTGTTTGTTTTGTTATCTGTATAGATCTCAAACTGGAGAACAAGCTGGTGGTGACAATTTTGACACAAAGGGTTTCAGAAATTGGAAAAAAAAAGGATAGAATTCATCAAAACCAAACAGAAACAACTTTCTAATTAGCAGGAACTTTTTTTTTTTAACTTCTAAAGGCCAAAATTATTATTGTAGATGTACTGTTGTTATCATCAACTCAGGCACATCCAAATATGGCAAATTGTTCTGGATTTTTTTTAAAAAAAAATTTAGTGGCATCATAAAAATAGCAAATTGTGTTCTTGATGCTTTATCAAATCATTATATTTTTGTCTTATCTTATTGTGTGCACTATTATGATCTCTAATATGACTAGAAGTCTTTTCTTCTATCTTCCAGTTTTCAAATCTTTCACCAACAAATGAGTTTTCATCACCTTGGCATTTGATAATTTGTTCTCAAGGCTTAAATAACTAGTAATAAAGACAAAATATAACTTCTTTTTTACACTGTATTCTAACCAGTCTGAAAATTCTTTTAACAATTTTGAGTTAAATTTACGTGCAATATTGTCAATCATTATTTGAGGAAAGTGATAATTTTTTAGTTGATAGGATCCTTCATCAAATAAGCTCTCCAAACTTTATCTCTCATTTACATTGCCAATCATTATTTAAGGGAAACGCTGGCTTATATTGAGTTACTTTCTTCCTCAGTTGTTCTTTGTTGCTTTCTGTTTTATTTCTTGGTTTTCTTCTGCTTATTATTCTCATTGCTCTTGTGCTCTATCTTACTATTCTAATTGTTTTTCTTGGCAGAATGATCTACTCTTTTTTCCCTGCAGGTATTCTTCCTCAAGCCTTTTCTTGCTTGGCTTACGGTTCGTTCCTGCTTGGCTTGCTGCTCGTTTCATTTGTGCTCTTATTGATTTTCTCTGCTATCTGCAGTTCTTTTTTGGCCAAATTTTAGAAAGAAGCCGGACATTTCTTAAAATTAGTTTAAGGAGCGCATTTTTAAAAAAATTTAAAAAGGAGCAAAATAGCCAAATCATTTGGCGTATTCTGAATACGTTAAATGATTTGGCGTTTTCTGAATAAGCTAAATGATTCAGCGTATTCAGCTAAAAAAAAATAGTCATGTACAGAGAGAATGTGTAAGAGTGAGAGAGAGACAAGATGAGGGAGAGAGAAAAGGGGGAGAGAGAGGGCCAAACGGCATTGAAAGACAATACAGAGAAATGATGTACTTTTTTTAATGAATGATGTACTTTTTTTTAATATTAGTAATTTAATTTATTAAATAATTATTTATAAAAATTTTTTAATTAAAATAAATAAACTTTTTAATTATTTAATTTTTTAAATACTTAAGCAATTTAATTTATTACAAAATCTTTTAAATTTTCATTCTAATAAAATATTGATAAAAATTAAAATTATAATTAAATATTATTTTTAATATAAATAATTTAATAAAATATATAAATATTTTTTAATAATTTATTTTCATTACATTTATATTTTAAATGGCCTAAAAATTAATTAAAAACTAATTTTATACTTATTTATTTTAATTAAAAAGTATTTATAAATAATTATTTAATAAATTAAATTACTAATTTTAAAAATAAAATTTACATAATATTATATATATATATATATCATTCATCTATCTTTCTCTCTTGTTTTTTCATGATGTGGCCTTCTCTCTCCCCCTTTTCTCTCTCCGCCTACTTATTTCTCTCTCTCTCACTCTTTCACATTCTCTCTCTCCATGCCAATTATTTTTTTATTACTGAATACATAGAATACACCAATTGATTTAGCTATTTTGCTCCTTTTAAAATTTTCTTTTAAATATGCTTTTTAAACTAATTTTAACAAATACCTTGCTTCTTTCTAAAATTGGCCCTTCTTTTTTCGGGTTTGGCTTCTTGCCTATCTTTCATAGGCTATTTTCTTTGCTTCTTTTTTATTATTATAGTAATTAGATTGGGATCTTTGACTTTTATGTTTTTTTTGTTTTTTTGAACTTTTTTATCTTAGCTATTTGAGCATTAGCGGGTAATCGATCCCTTTAAGGACTTATACTAATTTTTCATAATTAACGCGTACACCATTCATAAAGGGAGATCATTAATATCAATCTCGGCACATTCTTTCCTATTCAAAAATTGATTCATTTATAAAATGCTTGACAATTATCATGTATGTTGGGTAAACTTACATGCAAAAAAATAAAAAAAAAAACCTAATTGTCTTTCGATGAAGTTGAAACTAATTGTCATTCATAAATCTCCATCAATCAAATAAATACAATAATTAATCATCAAAGCTTTTGTAAATATGTTGATTTTTCAGCTTTGTTGTCATGGATTTGAGCTTCAAGGGTGGCTGAAGACCGTTGAACAAAAGGCATATATGTGAGGTTTAGGAGGGGCAAATTACCGAATTATACCTAACATAAATAGTATTTTATTTTTTAGGGTGGATCTGCCGATGGAGAAATTATTTAGTGTGAACGCTAGATGGGAAGAACTGTCCGGTCATGTGAGTGAATTGTACACACTATATATAAATTTAAGATTTAGGACGTACATATAATGTATACACTAACATGACCAGATTAATTGTTCTTTCTGTCTGACGTCCGCACAGAATAATTTTTCTCACCCATGCCCATGCTTTTTGCAATAATATCACAAGTTTGTGAGTAGATGTCAAAATAATTTAAAATATTCCTGACTATTTAAATATTAGAACACATGTCAAATACTTGTGATAGAAATTTATAGTAATAATATAGCCTCATATTAAGAATACTTTTGTTTATTATAATTTTATTATTTTTTATATGTATTCCAAAAAATTACTTGATTGACGCAAATCTTGAGGCAATTTTAAAACTAGAAACTACAGGAATTATCTCTAGGATCAATTGAACTCTAATCATAGCAAACTTATTGTTGAATTGAACATATCGATAAGACAAATTCATTGATGTCACAAATGAATCGATCTGACTCCAAATAAGCTTGAATCGAGCACATAAAACATATTTGAAAACTTTTGAACATAATTGAGGGACAAAATAGTTTCCATATATTATGTGCATATAGTCAAATCAAATCACTTGATAAAATGAATCTAATTAACGAGCCAAGATCATTCAATTCTGATATCATTACGACACATAAGGGGATTAATAAATGTGGATTGTATGTGGAGTACTTTGGATTCTAACCAAATTTACCAAAATGTGTCTCTCCAAAAAGGCTATAAATAGGATCTCCTTATCTACATGAAGGGAGATTCAAGATCTAAGAAAGCTAAAAAAACTCTTAGCAATTTCCAACAATCACCACTGACAACCAATATTAGCAATCGCCATCCTCATTGCTAGATTTCCATCAACCGACTATTATCGCTTGATTATTAACATGTAACCCTATCATTAGGTTTTACTGGTCTGCTTGTTAACAATTGATTTATGTAATCCCTATAATGATAATTAGATAATTGTATCCAACAGTGTATAATCTTATTATCTTCAATTATGAGGAAGAATTCTTCTGACTCTTTGTATATAATGGATTATTACAATTGGGGCATGCCTTATGATTTTCCCCCTTTTTGAAATTTTCACGTAAAATATCATTTTTGTCTTCCACAATTTTTATTTGTGAATGTTGGATCTTTGTACAAAATTAAGATAGTAAACATACACTTTGTTGTCTAAATTTTCTAATACATAACAATTATCTTTTCTTGTTTATATATTATATATTGACACATGTGTACTTACATATTATATTATATTCAATCAAGTTAAGGTAGCTCTTATATATAATCTCAAAAATTCTCATGTATTGATACTTAAAGAAAAGAAAATCAAATTTAATAATCTAATGTGAATATATTTTACATCAAATCCCCCTAACATCAACTCATTATAGCATCACATCAAAAAAATTATTAATGAGCTAGCATTACTTTTTTTTATTCAATTAACAGATTCGTATCTTGTTACATTCTAACATTCAGTGTGATCACTGATTTGATTATCGAATAACTTTTGCATAACCATCTTATGAGATCATAACAGGTCTCTAGTGCCGGCACATAACACCCCTTAAATGCTTATGGGTGATTTCAACTTCTGCATATTTGTTTCTAACGCTATTGGCACTATCCTATCTAAAAATAGACTTTAGGATCTAGACTCTATGATTTTTGACACTAAATTGAAAGAGATGCAATCGGTGGGAAGCCTTTATTTGTGGTTTAATCAATGTTTGAATAACCCTATTCACATCAAGTTAGACAGGGCTTTGGTGAATGAGGATTGGCAAATCTCCTTCCCTTCGATCCTCCTCCTGCTCCATCCAATCCCCATCTTGCTCTGATCACCGCCCTACCCTTTTTCATTATGGTATTTCTCTTCCCTCCAATCACATATTCTTATTTAAAAATTACTAGACCAAGCTTTGTTGGTATTGCGATATTGTGCTTGATGTTTTTTTCTCCCCCGCCAATGGAAATCCCGTCCTGGATTTTTGTCTTAAGCTCAGAAAATTGAAAGGGGAAATCAAGGTGAATCAATGGGCTAATTCTTCTATCATTAACACTCACCTGGCTGGACTTCATTATAAGTAATCAGATTACTTGGAGAAGCTTAATGTTGACCCGATGAATGCCATCTCAAATGCTACCCTTAAGTCCATCAATCATCAAATCTTTGAATTTTTGTCTATGACTGCTTCATGGGTAATTCGGAGAGCTAAAGCTGATTCGCTCTCTCATGAGGATTTGAAGTTCTTATATGCTAAAATTCATTCTAGAAAAGCTAGCAATAATGTTGTTATAAATTAGGGATCTACCTATCCTGATATTATAAGGTCTGAAGCTATTCAACCCATCATTAATCCTTTCGAAGCTCTATGCAATTCCCCATTCTTATTAATGGTGCTCTTGAAAGTTATTTCCCATCTTCTGCTGGTTTGAGATAGGGTTTCCCCCTAAGTCCTTATTTATTATGTATAGTCATGGGCGCTTTTTCTGCCCTCATTAATGAGGTGGATTTTGCTGGTATTTCTGCTGATGGATTTTATCTCTCTCACCTTCTGTATGCCGACTTTCTCCTGGCATTTGAGAAGTCAGATTTAGCTTACTGCATTAAGCTCACTCAATTTCTTAGCACTTTTCTAGTGCCTCTAGGCTTCATGTAAATTATGACAAGAGCAACATTATCATTAATTCCCAATACCATTCACAATCAGTCTTCCATCTATCATGCACTTTCCATCACGAATGTTAGCACTCATTTTACCTAAAATGATTATTAAGAGCACCAGGAAGCTTACTTCTAATTTCCTATTTTTTGGAGATGTTGCGGCCACAAGAAATTGTATTTGGTGTCTTGGGATAATGTTTGTAAACCTAAACCTCTTGGTTTGGGCATGCCTTCCATTTTTGCGCTTCAATATGGTTTTAATTGTTCGGTTGATCAAAGTGAAGAAACTGCATCAAGCATTGATCAACTCCGTTGTATTTCCTTTCACCCAAATTCCTAGCATTGAAATATAGCCTAAAAACCCTAAGAGAAAGCACCAAGCAATGACAATGGGTTGGAAAGCTCATTATATCCTCTTATGCACGACAAATTATTAGGTCCGGTCACCAAACCTAATTTTGCGTCTGGATTACGTGTGCTTTTCTTGCGTTTTTACTGCGCTTTTAATCTATTTTTGCAAAAGGGCAGCTAATACATAATTTTAATTGCATATTAGCTGCTTTTGTTGAGTATTTGCCAATAAATATCTCACTCATTAAGTATTTGGTGCCCTTTTGTTGCGCTTTTCAAATACTCAATAAAAGGGTAGGAAAATGACATTAAAAGGGCATCTAATATGCAATTAAAATTATGTATTAGCTGCCCTTTTGTAAAAATACATCAAAAACACAGTAAAAGCGCACGAAAAGCGCAGGGATCCGGACATAAATTTAGGTCCGGTGACTGGACCTAATAATTTGTCGTTGAATGCCGACTTCCACATCGCTTAATTCACTTTCCTAAATAAAAATATCTTTGATAATGAACACATATTATTACTAGAATTTTTTCTATAAAATATTTATATGATAATAAATAACTCTAATAATTTTAATTTTGATAAATATTCATTATTATGATAATCTATCATTGCAAAAATATTCTATATTATTTACTCCCTATAATGCTTAGAAGTAGACATTATATATGACTTATATTATTATATAATAGATACGTCATCAAAAAACTATCTTGATCGTGCATGAATCTCGATGCAAAATAAAGTTGGAAACTTTAGAAATTAAAATTAGGACCATCTGAACTCCGATTTCAGTAAACTTATAGTTAAACTGTGCTTCTCGGAAATACAAACCCAAAGACATTAAATTCGACTCAATCCGAGCCCAAATGAGTCCAAATTAATGACCCGAAGCGCTGTTGAAAGCTTCGAACCACAATTTGGATTACCAAACGGTTCGAATCGAGCGGCTTGACGAGACGAATCCAACAAGCCCAAGATCGCTGAATTCCAACATCAATAAGACCTTCAAATATCTGACAAAAGGTCCATAATCAAGGGATTCAATATCAGTCGTCCATCCAACCACTCCCCATTTGCCCTTGATAGAGAAGAGAAGAGAAGGAAGAAGAGAAGAAAGAAGCTCCTCCTCGACCACCGCTTCGGTTTCTCCGGACCACTGCCAGAGTCTCGTCGAACCACCACTGGAGGGCCTCACCTCCATCGAACCACCACTTGAGGCCCTCACCTCCGCCGGATCACCGCCCGACATCGTTACTCATCCGGACCACCACTGACGGCCCTCACTTCCACCGGACCACCACTTGAGGCACTCACCTCCGCCGAACCACCGCCTGACGTTGTTGCTCCACCAGACCACTGCCTAACGTCGTTGCTCTGCCAAAGCACCACCGAAGGCCCTGATCTCTTATGAACCACCGTCTGATGTTGTTGAACCGCCGGACCACCATTTGATGTCCGGAATTCTTCCGGACCACCACCTGATACCCGAATTTCTACCGAACCATCACCTAAGGCCCGGACTTCAGCTGGATCACCACTTGATGCCTGAACTTCTGCCATACCACCACCTAAGGTCCAACTTCTCCTGGACCATCACTTGAGGCTCGAACTTCTATCGAGCCACCACCTGATGCTTAGAGTTCTCCCATAATATCATCCTTCTACTACGGTCTTTCAGACCATGGTCTCCTGTCAACTACGATCCTTCCAACCTCCGTCGCCCACTGGTCCTTCTGACATCTATCACCAGACAACGGTCTTTCTGACCGCAATCACCTGCCAACTACGATCTTTCGGACCTCTGCCTCCTACCAACTACGATCCTTCCGACCTCTATCGCTTACTATGGTCCTTCCGACCTCCATTAACATACAACGATCTTTCTGATCCCAGTCTCATGCCAACTACGGTCTTTCAAATCTCTGTCTCCTGCCGACTATGGTCCTTCCAAGCTCCATCACCAAACAATGGTTTTTCCGACCTCTATCATATCGACTATGGTCGTGCTGACCAAACAAACACATCTATATTGATTATTGTAACTCCCAACATGAATGCGCTCTATATGATGTACATTTGTGACATCAAACCAAGACCTTCTCTTAAGGAAGGGTCTCATTTGTAATCAACTGCAAATAATTGTGGATTCATTCAAACTGGGTCAGACCCCATGGTTTTTCCCCCTTTCTTAGGGGATTCCACGTAAAAAATTTAGTGTCTCTTATGAACGCTACTCTCTCTCTCTCTCTCTCTCTCTCTCTCTCTCTCTCTCTCTCTCTCTCTCTCTCTCTCTCTCTCTCTCTCTCTCTCTCTCTCTCTTCTTTGCTTGCTTGTGTGCTGGATCTTCGTACAATGCTAAGAAGTTAAACTATACATTTCTCTACCGCAGCGAATATTTCAAGACGCAATAGTTTGGCGCTGTCTATTGGGCCGCTTTTTAATTGGAAAAAACATGGTAAATAGAATGGTGGGGTAATGGTGGGAGTCTACGTGGTGCGATATTACAAGACTTCGGACGTAGAGCTACGTCCGAAGTCCGCACCCAATAAAAATTCCAACCATTCACTACAACAAAATATTCGATTACAAATAGATATTAGTGCTAGTAATAATGACGTGTCAGTCGGTAAAAAACTATGGATTGATTGTACATTGAAAATTCTGCTTCGATAAAATGCACGTCGAAATTAATTTTCTGTGCAGCCCAATTTGATTTATTGGCTTAGAATTTTTATTATCAATTAAGAGGTTTTGAATTTCACTCTTGTGTATGATGTGTATGTGAGATTGTGGTTTTTTTATTCTTCAGAAGAAATCCATTTTGACTTAAGAGTTTATCTTAAATGTCCTAAATATCAGGGAAAAAAACATTCTATCACAGATCCACCATTGTGGCTTTTTGCTAAATAAATCACTATAGATTTTTTGGCAATAAACCTGTAAATTTATCAATATCTTACAACAATTTTATCATTGTAGATTTGGTCGACAAAACACTAACAAAGGAATTTCCAACGATGGAACTTATCACATTATCGATAGAATTTTTGTTACGATAGATAATATGATATATCATTATTATGATGGAAATTTTATCGATAACATGTAGGGTCAAAAATAATAGTGGGCAGGGCCTACATTTTACAATTATGAAATGATTTGTAACCCAAAAAAAAACATCAACAATATATCACCTGTAATATATTTAAATAATTGCACAATAAAATAGAAAAAAAAAAAAGTAACAAAGAATTATATTTAACAAACAAATAAAATCATCTAAAACATAATAGCAAATATAACAAACCAGAGCATGTTTACTAAATAGATGTTCTCAAATAATCATACGTTCAAAAATAAGTTTTATGACTTACTCCCATCTCCTCTCACTAAAAAAAAAAAAAAAAAAAAAAAAAAATCGCAGCAGTTATTTGGAGTGGTTTTAAAACCACCGCCAAATCCATCAATTCGTAGTGGAATATCATTACAACGCATTACAATCATGACGGACGTCCAATAGTTTTAAAACCGCTGCAGGTACATTTGTGGCGAGTAAAACCGTAGGGAAAAGTCTAAAATTGTGCTATGATAACCCTATTATTTTATAGTGATCTTGATATAATTGTACATATTCCTATCTCTTTTCCCTCCAAATATAAACTCCCCCTACTCTTTCATCTTCGATTATTATATCATATGGCTAGATACCACCAAAGAACATCTTCATCATATGTCATAGCTCATCCCCCATTGCATCCAACTGGTCTTGGAGTTTCTCATTTAGCACAATGACTTAGCTCTTCACTCTCTCTTGCATGCAACTAGCTATATATGATGACGAAGGAGATATCACACTACAATGAGACATCATTTCGTACAATCTATACTTTTCAATCCCCCAATAGTCTATGTTCACAAATCAACATATTTGGTAGTTAGATGGAGTCACACTCGCTCCATCTAAAGAAACTTATGGAGTCACACTCGCTCTATCTAATCCAAACTTATATGGAGTCACACTCGCTTCATCAAAATTAAACATATAGAGTCACACTCACTCCATTTAAAATAAATATATGGAGTTGCACTCGCTCTATCTAAAAGAAATTAACATATGGAATTGCACTCGCTTCATTTAAAATAAAGTATTGGAGTCACATTCACTCCATCTTAAATAAACCTAAGGAGTCACACTTCATCTAAAGAAGAAATAAATTTTGAAAATTAATAAATACATGCATATCTTATAGATTTATTTACTTCAATAATCTCAATATTTTATTTAATCAAAAAGCTTATCATGTTAATAAAAAAGATATGCAATTAGTATGTGATTACTTAATTCATAATTATAAATATGCTTATTTAATAAATAATTAAAAATATGCTACAATCTAAATGCATTGCATGTAGAGAAGAGCTACCATTAAACCCAAACAATATAAATAAGCAGCAATGTAAATAATGGTATATGTTATAAAGCTCTTGTCTAATAATTTCTTCCGCCAAAACTCTTTCCACTTGAAATATAGTTCTAACTAAGAATAACCAAATTCACTTGGATACTTTTCACAATAGGCATTGATACGTCGTCCAAAAAAATACCTTAATCCGGCGCGAATCTCGATGCAAAATCAAGTTGGAAATTTCAAAAATTAATTCGGAGATCATCCGAACTCCGATTTCAGCAAACTTAGAGTCGAACTGAGCGTCTCGGAAATGCGAATCCAACGACACCAAATTCAACTCGATCCAAGCCCAATGGGTCCGAATCATGGACCCGAAGCGATGTTGGAAGGTTCAAACTGCAATTTGAGTTACCAAACGGTCTCCGATTTTAACGAGCTTATACTCGAATCAAACGGATCGATGAGACGAATCCAACGAGCCCAAGATCACTGAATTCCGATATCACTAAAGTCCTAAAATGACCAACGAACGGTGCACGATCGTAGGATTCAATATCGGCCGTCCATTCGACCACTCCCTATTCGCCCCTGATCTCATGCCTATTTACTGGCCATGCCACTCCAGAAAAATCTATAAGTAGAGCCCTCATTTCTCATGAGAGGGGGCCAAGCAAGAAGAGAAGAGGAGAAGAGAAGGAAGAGGAGAAGGAAGAGAAGGAAGAAGCTCCTCCTCGACAACTGCCAGAACCTCGCCGGACCACCGCAAGGGCCTCGTCGGACCACCGCCAGAGCCTCGCCGGACCACAGTCGGAGCCTAGCCGGACCACTGCCCGAGCTTCGTTGCACCACCATCTCAAGGCCCGACGTTCAGGCCTGATGTTCAGGCCTGACGTTCAAGCCCGACATTCTGCTCAAGGCCCGACATTCTGCTCAAGGCCCGACATTCTGTTGAAGGCCCAAAGTTATGCTCAAGGCCCGACGTTCAGGCCTGACACCTTCATCTGAGGCCCTCACCTTCGCCAAAGGCCATCACCAACACTTGAAGCTCTCACATTCACCAAAGGCTCTCACCTTTACCAGAGGCCCTCACCTTTACCAGAGGCCCTCACCTTCACCAGAGGCCCTCACCTTCACCAAAAGGACCTCATCTTTTTCAGAGGCCCTCACCTTCTTCAGACCACTGTCGAAGGCCCTCACCTCCGTTGGACTACCGCCTGACGTCGTTGCTTTCCAAACAGCCACTTGAGACCCTGTGCTCAACCAGGACACCACCTGAGGCCTGGATCTCTACTGGGCCACTACCTGACGCCTAGAGTTCTACCATAGTATCACCCTACTACAACGGTCTTTCAGACCCTGATCTCCTGCCAACAACGGTCTTTCAGATCTTGGTCTCTTATCGACTACGATCCTCCTGACCTCCGTCGCCTACTATGGTCACTCCGACCTCCATCACCAGACAACGGTCTTTCAGACCCTGGTCTCCTGCCGACTACAGTCCTCCTGACCACCGTCGCCTACTATGGTCACTCCGACCTCCATCATCGGACAACGGTCTTTCAGACCCCGATCTCCTGCCAACAACGGTCTTTCAGACCCTGGTCTCTTATCGACTACGGTCCTCCCGACCTCCGTCGCCTACTAAGGTCACTCCGACCTCCATCAACAGACAACGGTCTTTCTGACCCCGGTCTCCTGCCGACTACAGTCCTTCCGACCAAACAAACATGTATATGTAACTCCTACCATGTAGTGTAATATATATGATGTATATTTACTATATCAATACAAGGCCTTCTCCAAAGGAAGGACCTCATTTGTAATCAACTGCAATTACTAGTGGATTCATTCAAACTGGGCCAGGCCCCGTGGTTTTTCCCCCTTTTCAGGGGTTTTCCACGTAAAAACTCTGGTGTCTATTGTGAATGTTTCACCCCCTCTCTTATATGCTTGTGTGCTGGATCTTCGTACAATGCTAAGACGTTAAACCATATATTTCTCTACCGCCGCGAATATTCTAGGACGCAACAGGCATAAATGGGAAAATGATAAATAAATATTATAATAAATTATTTGTTCATCTCATGTACTTTTTTTGGAACATTTAGGTCATTTAAGAAAAATTTACACACACAACGCATACACAAAGACTCGAACCAAAAACCTCTTAGTTGAAAGCCTAAGCTCTCAACCAAGAAGTCAAAATGAGCTGTGTATTTCTTGTAATTTCATTCCATCGTTAAAATCTATATCCAAACTCTCTCCCCTCAATTCAAATGAATTCTTCATGAAATTATAGTTTTTGTTATCTTCCTCCTACGATACCCTAATTTGGTCTCCTACTACAGAACTCCACAACATCTTATTTGTTATTAAAACTAATTCTAACCTCTAAATCAACTCCCATGTTATTCACATCCGAAGCCCACCACATCATAGATATAACAAATATGTAAATTAACTCTCGGCTAAGAGAAAATACTCAGCAAACATGATAAACTACTCTAATTCAGCATTGACTCCCTTTTTTTATTTATGCTCTTAAAAGGCTATACATTATTCATTAATGTCACATGCAAGTATGCCTTAGACATCAAATTTCGTTTCATTCAAAATTTGATCTCTTAGGTGCATCAATCAACAACAATCATATTTACCTTACAAATTTATCTATAAATATAGTTAAATATTCTTGTGGTATTTGGTAAATATGCATCTTGATGGTACTATCTTAAGCAAAAGTCAATGTTATGCACCAAATGTATGAATTTAGCTTTCAAAGTAACTCAATTTATGTTCATTCAATTTTGAAAAAAACACTAAATTAAATGAATTTGAAAAAACAATATTAGAAGGAAGAGAAGTTGCACTTGAGTCAATAGCTATGGCCCAAGCATGAGGGAAAGTATCTATAAGAAAAGTAGCCTTGAAGATGGAGACATGTAAGAGAAAGATATAATTGAGAGTGAGAGAGACAGAGAGGGATAGAAAGAGGAGAGGGTAAGAAGATGGCATTAGTGAGAGAAATATGATGGAGATGGAGAGAGGAAGAGAAAGATACGACGAGAAGAAGTCAGACAGAGAGAGTTAGGTAGGGATAAAGACCAAAGGAGAGGAGTGGTAACAAGGCGTGGGGCTACAACATCTTAAAAAGTAATTGGAAAAGATGAGCGGTGGAATGTGTCAAGATGGGGAGAGATTATTCTGTGCGGACATCGGATGAGAGAACTGTCAGGTTTATGCTCAGGTACCGAGCAGTACCGAGTATCACTCGGTATAAGTTCAGTACCCGACGTGACGCTTTTTCATCGGAGTATGGATTCCTGACAGAATAATTTAAATATTTTGCTATAGAAAATTGATGAATTTTCTATCATAAATTCTTATGATAAAAAATTTGTCAATATATTTTAATAATCTATTGTAGATAGTACGACAAAAAAAAGCATCACAATATTGGTTGTAAATTTTATGATGGAAACTCTTTAGCATAAATTATCTCTATTCTTGTAGTGATTTCTACCTCATATCTCATGAAAATTTATTGACTATTGATAAGATTATTTAAATATGTTCATATAATCAATTAAAATATTATATATATATATATATATATGTGTGTGTGTGTGTGTGTGTGTGTGTATGTATAATTCCTCATTGTGTATGGGTGTGAAATAAATAATCCAAACCAACAATCGAACAAACTCAACCCAAAAAATTTGGGCTTGGGTTGACTCAAAAATTCAAAAATGATAAGATTATGATTCGGGTTCATGTTAAATGGACCGGGTTTGTGGGACACACTCATGATTAAACTGGTCGTGTTGATCCAAAATGGTGTAAGATTTGTATGATAAATGGGTCAAATAAGTCTAGTTTTGGGCAAACGCGATGTTCTTTTTTGCTCTGCTAGGGTTTCCGCCACCTCCTTTTTCCCCGCGACTGTGAGCGATAGTTCCTTTGGATTCTTATGGCTACCTCTAAGCTAAAGGATCCTGGTTTCTTGAGTGGGGTTTCTGCTCCCCTCTCCTTCAAAGATGCAGTTTCTGGTATTTCGCCTTCATCTTTTCCGGATTTAAGTTTTTCTTCTCATCGTGGCTTGCCGGCTTTGCTAATTTCTGAAGAAGAGGTTCGGTCTCTTGCTAAACCTTTCGAATTTTCGTTGGTTGGTCGTTTTCCGGGTAAGACACCATCAGTTGATGCCATTAGAAAATTTTGCTTTGATTTAAAGTTGATTGGGGAGTTTTCGGTCCTTGTGCTTAACCAACGCAATGTTTTGATTAAACTTGTGAATGATTTTGATTGCAGAATTTTTTCACATAGGTCTTATTTTGTTCAAAATTGTTTCAAGAAAGTGGTTAAATGGTCTCCCATTTTGGATGTTGAAGTTGATTCTCCTATTGTGACTATCTGGGTTTCTTTTCCCCTTCTGAGACCTTATTTATTTTCACCTAGGATTCTCTTTGGTTTAGGTTCGCTCTTTGGTCGGCATGTGGCTCTAGGCAGTTTGTGGCTTGTATTTTAGTTGAAATGGATGTCTCCAAAAAACATGTTGTTAAGGTTTGGGTTGGATCCGTTGATTCGGGGTATGTTCAAAATGTTCTATTTGATGATTTTCCTAGCTTCTGCATGCATTGCAACTCTTTAGGTCATTCAAAGGATTCTTGTTCTATTTTACATCCTAACCTTAAGATTAATAAACTGATTCCTGTTCAGTGCGTTGTGCCTCTGACAGAGGTGCATGTTGTCAACCTTGACTGTTCTAGGGAAGAAAAGGGGGTTGTGGAGACTGGTGTTGTTTCGGAAGTTATTGCTAAGGTTTTGTCTCCTAATGCTACTCCCTTTATCCCTAATGAGGTCTTGTCGGTGAATGAGGTTGTTGAGCCTCCTAACGTTTATCTGGGTGAAAATTTGGTTGCCCCGATTCTGGATCCTGCTATCTTAAATGCTGTGTCTTTACCCGTTACTTCGGTTTCTCCTTTGCTGGATGTTGGGGGGAACTGTCTTCAAACACAGAATGTGAATGTTATTGCTGACTGTGAGGAGAGTGTGAATATTAATTCAGTCTGCTCAAACAATTTTGTTAATGTACCTATTAATTTGGTTGGTTCGCAGACTTTGGAAAACCGTTTGGGGGGAGTTTTCTGGTATTGAATTGCGAAACCAAATGAATTGGCTTGATGTTTATTCTGAATATGAGTCGGAATTTTCGGATGCGGGTGGTTTTTCCCCGAATATTTGTGGTGGATCAGACCCTGGAAATGATTTTACTTTTGTTAGGCCAGTTTCTGTGGCACCTCGTGGAAGATTCCGTGGCAGGGGACGTCGTAAAAGATAATTTTATTTGTTTCTTCCCGTTTTATGGTTTATTGTGGTATTTTTTGGTGGACTGGGCGATGATGTGGCTGGTGTGGGTCTCCGAAAGGATTCCGCTCGTGTGGTTCGAATGCAAAGGGTACGATCACACTGTCCCGTAGGACAAAATGGTCGTAGACCTTTACACTCGGCACAAGCAGGCCGATGGAAGAGCAGATGAAGTTATAGATACGATTAGCCATGGAGGATAGCGGCTTTCACCTACCAACCTCGATGGATAATAATATCTATAACCCAAAAGTTCACGAGATTTCCCCTATTCGATACATCAGCACCGAATAGGATTTATTTGATTGTGGAGATCGGTTTCCTACGAGCGCAAGCCCTCGTAGTTAATTACATCCTAAGCCTTGACTTAGGAAAACTCTCGATTAAGGATGTTAGGTTATCTCCTCTACAGTGGGTTAGTGCAAGGGGTTCCTAGGCTTCCTAATCAAAGGGGAATGTCCCAACTTGGCTCGATCAATCACGCGTGGTTCAGTCAACATCCGGTCGGCTTAAAGAAGAGAAAAACTGGAGAAAAAAGAGAAGGGACAACGCATTCAGAACATACACGAGGAGAGAGAAGGAGGTGGCGTCATCTATGTGACGCATATGGGTAGGATTTATAGCCTCTGGAAAAGTAGAGAACTAACCCACCAATAAGGTGTGTAGGGGTACACTCGTACCCCTCACCTTTAGACCATAAATCTATAAAAGATGTAGTGTTGTACAAACAACGCTAACATCTACGACCTAACTAATGCAATCTGGACTTATTCCTTGTCTGACAAAGGAAGCCAGCTAAAACCTCCTAATCGTGTAAAATTCATGCTATCCAGTCTGTATGAAGAAGGGTGGGTAGTTTAGACATTGAATTTGGGATCGACAAAATAGAGAAATTCCTAAGTGATCCCACACTTATGAGTGGTATAATGCTCCTAAACTAGTGCAATTAAATCTTTATTTTAATTAGTTACTAATGCAATTTATGCTGGTTAAAGTCTCCAAATCAGATATGCATGAATTTTAAAAAGGCTTTATAAAATAATTCTTGAATGACTAAATTTCTCCAGGTCCGGCACTTCATCCTCATAGGCCAGATTATCCGGACTCTACCCGCAGGCGGGGAAATTTGTCTAATAGAAGAGAGAATGCATGTATGCCACCCCGGACGATTCCGGCTATTCCCTAGAGTCGTTATGTTTCTATGTGAGTTAATCTTAAATTTTATTAAATAATTACGAGTAGAAAAATTTTATTCCTAAAGAGCCTAACGGTCAGACACAAGCACATGCAAGAAAGAAACCTATAAAAAAGCATGCTGGTTCTACTGCGCAAACAAAGTAAGTAAATCACAGCACAGAAACAAAATCCCACGAAAAAGAATGTCCATGGCAAGTGCCATACAATATTACATCTCAAAGTACAGTAAGTAATGGTGGCCGGCTCTCCACCGACAACAACCCAGAAATGACGCAAATCTTAAAATAAGGCATTTTTATATCTCTCACTCTTCTTCTTCACTTCCTTGATTCGTCTTTGGATCATCTTCAGCTCTTCGGGCTCCTCGTAGTACGTCCTCCAAGAGAATGCCCAAATGAAAAAGGAAAACCCCCTGTAGGGGTTTACTTTTCCCTTTGGACTTCTCGTAGTGCGTGCTCCAAAAGGATACCCAAATGAAAAAGGAAACCCTCTGTAAGGGTTTACTTTTCCCTTTGGACTCCTATTTCTTTAAAAATGCCTTATTTTTAGATCTTCACAAAATTTACTATCAAATACATTACATTATAAAAAAAAAAGGAAAATCTAGACTCTCCTGCAGGGGTTATCCTAAGCAGTTATAATAAAAAGCCATCCAAGCAGTTATATATATAAATCAAAATGAACACATCAATCACTTAGCCGTGCTCTGATTATTGGGGGCTAAGCAGCTGAAGCAGGTACCTAAAGCAGTTATATAGTTATTACTATTAATTTTAGCCCCCTTTTTAGCGCTGTATAAGCACGGCCACCTGCAGGAAGACAGCATTAGTATAAAAGAGCGTGCCTAACCTATGGGTATTCTAACGTCACAACCACAGTACAGAAAGAAAACTAAAAGAAATCACAGAAAAGCAACACAGAAAACCCACGGAAAAGGCTACCAAAATACTAAGCAAACAGCACACGGGTCACATGCAGAGCGTCACAACAAAGTACAGAAAAGAAAAGAACAATAGAACAATAACTTAACCTAAAGCTAATAGTCGTGTCCTAGCAAACCAGTCTAAGTGTGTGTAGGCCGTGTGTTTTTGGTAGATCCTAAATAGGATAATTTAGTTAGAGTTGTATGTATTTTTATTTGTTTGTTGAAAAGGGAAAAGGAAATTTTAGTTTAAAATTCAGATCTTAGTGTTTTAAGGTTGATTTTAGGAGTATTCTATTTTTATTGTTTAATTAATCATCACCTTTGTTTCACACCGAGGCCGTGAGGTTTATTTCACCCTCCTTGGGGCTAACTTAATAGCCTCGTAGGCCTGAGTTACCCAGTGATAATTAACTTTGTTTAATTATTATTGTTTGTTATGAAAAGAAAAGAAAAGGGTAGATTGGGTATTTTAATTAATCAAATTAGTTAATTGACTTTTAGAGGTTATTATTCTAAGGTTTGATATTTAGAAGTGTATTATCTTAATGCATTTTAATTTAGTATTTGATCTCCTAATTAAATCTACCTCTTTTAAATTCTTAGATTGGTTAAGGGTTGATTATTAGATTAATTAGAATTGATTTAGGTTTACATTTTAGGTTTAAAGTTTAATAGTTATAGAATGTTAATAATTATTTAATTAAGAATTCAGTGTTTTAATAAGTTTTAAGAATTAGATTGAGATTAATTGGTTGATTATTAGTGAATTAAGAAAATAAAATCTAAATCTAGGAAAACGTGTCACTAAGTTGTTGTTTTAAAGTCTCTATCCTATAAGGAACATGCACCCTAAGTCTATGTTTTCTAAGACTCGGTCCTTAATTTTTGTCCTTAGATGTCACTAGTGTTGTAGGATTAAAAATGTTGTTCTTCTAACTCCTAGGACTTCTACACGGATGTCATAGGATTTTAGGGATCTAAAAATAAAAATAAAAGCAATCCTAAATATATATAATTGAAGCTTCTAAGGCCCTAAGGGTGGGAGGAGTACAACCATCTAAGCCCCTAAAGGTTTTCTAAGTTTTAGTGAACTTACAACACCGGGGGCTACGACCCGGTGGTTCCGCCCGTAGCGCCCCTACTAGATGAGTAGGGACGACTGATGCTTGGATCCCATTGTCTCAGCTCCAGCTCCAAGTGCTCCTTGTCCATTGCTTTTACAAAAGGTACCTCGCAAGACATAGAAAAGACATGTATTAGAACAGTTCTATAAGCAATCAATAATATAAAAGAATAGAAGTGCAAGAAAAGAAGCAGATCGTACCTTTTAGTTATTTGTTGGGCCACTTGTCTTTTAAGTTCTCCTCGGTTTGTAGGTGTGCGGTGCCAAGACACAGAAGAAACAGTGAAGAAAACTAACAAAGCTAAGCAAAAGACGACTAAATGCGAAGAATAATAATAAAAAAAAGAACGAAAATCGAATACGAAAAGGGGTGTAGGCATTGTTGTTATTGGATACACTTCGTAGAAGTCAAGTGCATCCGATTATATCAACAATACCCTTTACTGTTCCCACTCCAAATGAGGCGCTTGATATTTTGACACTTCTACCCACAAAGACTTTCTAAACCAAGCTTACAACAACTAAGGGAAACCAACCTCTAAAGCTCAACCTAAAATCTAGAAATTCTATACGCTTAAGTTTACCCAACAATTCTTTTTTTTATAGGAATAAATACTAAAGAGGAGAAAATCTAAGCAAGTAGAGACTAATCAAAGAAGCTATTAAAAGACACTAAACATTTATCAACATAAATTTCCCAAAATTTCAAAATCTCCTAAACTCATTCTTTTAGGAAGAAATATTAAGCAAACTCTAATTCTAATAAGACAGCACTAGTTATTCTTGAAAGACACTAAGGGATCTTGCTACACAAGCTTAACTTACAAAATTATAGACCTCAAAATGATTTATAGGAACCGTTACCTGAACTCCTACAAAACCCCCCAAAAGTTATCTACTAAAATCTCTTTCTCTTTTTTCATTTTGTTGTTTTGACACAAAAATTCTACAAAATCTTTTTTACCAAGACTTCATATTTTGACACAAAAATCTACCCAAAGACCCACTAATCAAGTGCCCCTCCTCTCATTTGGAGTGGGGTATGAAAACACGAAGCTCTCCAACAAGGAAGTTGTATATAACCCCTCATTGTAGAGCTTTCATAAAAAAAAAACGTCGTATAAAAGCCTTCAGAATAAATCCAAAACCGCTAACAAATTATTATAAACAAAGCAAATCAAGACTTCTTTCAATCAAAAGCAACTTCTCAAATTAGCGACACAAAACGACTTGCAAGAAAGCTTCAATAAAAGCAAAGAGAAACCTTTCACGAAGCTCTCCAAACATGAAAAACAACTCATGGGCTTCCAAAGAAAGTAGCATAAATTTTCATGCTCCAAGGTGATACATGCTCACAGTTAAGGGACAAAGTAAGCATGACAAAATACTTATATCTCACAACATCAAACAAGTTCCTCCTTACTCATTTTTTTTAAACAATATAAGCTTGTTTGCACCATATAAAACCACTCATAGTTAATAAAAAAAAACCGTTACCATTTTTACATTTTAAGAATTAAAACTTGCCATGAAAATATCAATGGAAAGAAAGGTCTAAAACACTTCATCATTAGAAATCTCTATAAGAAACCTAGCAAATATAATTGTGTCGCACCTCAACAAGGATGACGAAAAGATAAGGCCAAGCTTCAAATCTATACATGCTAGCCAAAACACTTGGTCAGAAGATTTCAAATGTAAACTTATGTCTCTCAAAACACCATTCTTCTCAAAGACACTTCTTCAAACACTTGGCATGCGCATTTTTAGAAAGGAAACAATATGGCTCTTCATGCTTTGTCAAATTGTATAACATGTTTCAAATATGATTTTTTTTATAAACCCATTATTCATTCTCGAACGACGTAAGTCAGCACATGATAGCAAGGTCATCTATGCAAAGTGTCACAAAGCTCAATATTGAGAATAAAAAAGTTCTTACTATAAATCACGAGGATTCTATCCACATTCTTTTTTATTTAGTCAAAAATAAGCTTCGCGTATAAACCACTTACAAGTTCTTAAAGCCATGAAGCAACACACATGTTTAGCGTTGGAATCTAGCACTTACAAAATATCCCAAATAATTTCTTCAAACAAACACAAAGGAACGTTTGAAATTCTCTCCCCTCACAAAATAGAACTTCAAACAATCAACATAACTTTCTACAAAACCCTTAACACCAAATAACGAATAAAATGTAGAAAGATACATTAAGAAGTTGCAAATAAAGCTTCAAATTCGTGACAAGTTATCATGCATAATCTAACAAGAAACACAACCTTTTATATGTGAAATGCCCCATAAACTCTCCCAACTATGAAATCACACTTAGAGTTCTTTCTCATATAAAGAAAATCACCATTGCTCTTTTCCAAATAACGACCTTTGAATGCCCAAATTTTATTCTTAAACAGTTCGAGATGTGAAGCAAATAAAAGGGATCTAATCGATTCTCATGAAAGTTTGAAATGTAAAAACACATCAAAATCTGCATTTTCCCTATTCTCAAAATAGTTTGGAACTTGGAAGAGGTAAAAAAAACTACATTTTTGCTCATTCCCAAAGCAATTAAGACTTCGAAAACAGTACAAAAACTGCACTCTACCATTCTCATAATACCTCAGAGCATAAAAAGAAGTAGAAAAACTGCATACTAGTTATTTCTAAACCATCTTGGGACCAAAAAAAGTGAAATTCTGCATTAGGCCTATCCCCAAAATGATTTAGAGGCAAAAACAACCAAAAAAAAAAAACTGCATATGCTTTGCTTCCCAATGCTATTTGGAACCTAAATAAATAGAATTCTGCATATGGTTTGTCTCCAACACAATTTAGAGACCCAAAACAACATAATTATGCACATATCTCACTCCTACAGCAATCCGGAGGCTAGAAATGTTAAAAATCTGCATGTATTTCATACCCACGGCAATTTGGAAGCTAGAAACATTAAGAAAACTGCACTCGTTTCATACCTACAGCAGTATGGGAATTAGAAACAAGTAAAATCTGCACTCATTTCGTTAAAAAGAAGAGAAATCAGCCCACCTTCTCTACCATTCTAATAGCAAATGCAAAGCCGAACACAATTTTGGATGCGAACCACCCCTAAAAATTTCCAAATAACTTTGACAAAAACTCATGTATTCACAAAAGGTCTAAACACAAAGAAATGCTACAGTATTCAATAAATTCTTTTCCTGAGAGAGACAACGCTTTTTTTTTTTTATAGATTTTAGTTTCAACAAGTCTCGACAATAGCATGATACCATTCTTATAACAAACAGTGAAAACCCACCTTCACTTGATTTGAGTTTATCACTTAAAAAAAAAAATGTCAGCACAAATAACAAAGTAAATTTGAGGGACAACCCATCCAAACTTGTGAACTTGTAAGCTACCAATGTCAAAGTTCATGAAATTAGATAAATCATGGTAACCTCCATATCTTGCACCAAACATCCTTTTGACTACCAAATAAAAAAAAAAGGAAATTTATGTCTAATGCTTCGAGAAGAGAAAGGGGTATTTAGCCAACCTCATAACCATACTTTCCAAAGCTTCAATAATGAGACTTTCTATGCATGATATTCAAATAAAAAAGAAGGAGGATAAAAAAAAAAAAACGATCTCTTTAAAGCATTTGATCAAATAATTAGTATGCAAAAATCCAAGGAATGGCGAAGTAATTTCCTTTGAGCATATTATCACATTACGCCTAGCCTTTCTAAGAAAACTCAAAGTGAAGAGCCATTCAGGTTCAAGATAGCCACATTTCAACACAAGAGAAATACTTGTCTTCCAGAATTTTGCCATAACAACACAAAGTGTAAAATCTGCTCCATTCAGGGCATTAAGAAAAACAAAAAAAAAAAAAAAAAAAAAAACTTAGGGATTCAAGTCATGTTTTCTTCTTCTTCTCATGCATATATTTTTTTTAAGACCAAAGGTTGAAGGGATCTAAGCAAAGGGATGTGGGAAGTAAGCAAGCAAGAAGGAGAAAAAGGAGGGAGAGAAGTAGAGGATGAGGAAGAGGTGGAGGGATAATAAGAACAAGGAGTGGAAGAAGGAAAAGGAGAAGAAGAAGAAGAAGAAAAAAAAAAAAGGGGGAAGAGAGAAAGCCATACCTGCTAACCTAGATTGGTCCGGCGAGAAGGAAATGTGACGGGCTTAGCCAGGGGCCGTTGGGATCAGAAGAGGGGCTGTCGGGATCGGAAGAGGGGCTACCGGGTTCGGGAGGAAGCCTGTCGGGGAGCTCGGCTTGCAGTGAGGAGTCCGGCCTTGGTGTGCAACGACGAGACGGAGAAGACGGGGGCTGTCGTCAGCTCGGGATCGTGACCTGGCTGGGGTCGGACGAGAGCGGGAGTTCCTGGGTTTCGGTCCGAACAGGAGAGGAATCGGAGGGGTCGGGTCTGGCGTCGCGATCGGGGCTGCGAACACAGGAGGCCGGCATCGGGTTCGGTCCCAGACCGTGCGAATAGCAGAGGGAAAGAGAGGGAGGGAGCCGCGCGTGAGAGAGAGCT
The DNA here is from genome assembly GCA_019514585.1 of Dendrobium officinale. Classification (NCBI taxonomy): domain Eukaryota; kingdom Viridiplantae; phylum Streptophyta; class Magnoliopsida; order Asparagales; family Orchidaceae; genus Dendrobium; species Dendrobium officinale. Next base: position 34,128,156 of record CM033698.1, read on the forward strand.
GGGCGCCTGGGAACTTCGGAACTCCGAGCCAGAGACTGAGAGGGAGATCGGGATTTTGAGAGAGAGAGAGGGGGCGAGAGAGAGAAGAGAGCGAGAGGGAGCGTAAGCGCGAATGCCCGAGCTCGAAGCTTCATTTTGGGTAAAACAAAATTTCATTGCCGAAAGAGGAAGCCCGTCGCTTGACGTCTTTCTTTGGCTTTCGAAATCATCCCGAAAGAAGTTCGTTCGCAGCTCGATACCTGTTCGGATCGCAGAGGATCACTGCGGCGCGGGATTTCAGCCGAAACGAGGATTTCGTTTGATCAAAGCCGTCGAAGCGATTACATGATTTAGGGAAGAAATTTAAAATAAGCCAAAAGTGCATTGTAGTTAGTTTAAATTAAAGTGAGCTGGTTTGACTCAACTTGGGTTGAAACTGGACTCAATTCGAAGTCGAAATCTAGGTCATCTTGGGTTCGAGACGGCTCAACAAAATTAATCGTACAAAATCGGGCTCGCAATAACGATCAATTTAAATCAAATCAAGCACGACGCGACGGAAACAAACTAATCGAGTCTAACTGAACGCATTTGAGTCTAATCCGGCTCGAGTCGGGTCGATTCGAGTTTGAATTGGGTTCGACGGGATTCAATTAGATCAATCGAACGAGCTCGAACACATGTTCGAGCTAAAATCGAGATCAACAAACGGACCCCCAACATATGCGGAGAACAATAGGTGAACCGTATATGTTGGCGTTGACCTTCCTAACTCTAGGAAGGTACAACCTTAAGGTCAACCAACAGGACAAGATCAATCATGAGAGAAAATCAGAGAAAGCAGCTCAACTATCTGCCCAACTAAAGTGACATAATAGGAGAAGGAGAATGAGATCAGAATCTCATGATTACATGAGCCCAATCGAAGTAAAATCACAAAGGACCAAATGGAATTCAACAATCATCCACAGCACATGTCTAAGGTGATGCGAGGAGAAGAGAATTCAACAATGGCTTGAAAATCATATCATAGAAAAACGTCTATCTGCCTGACCATGTCGCAACAGCAGAGTAGGAGAAGAGGTTTCATGCTAACAAGAGCACGAATCAAGATAACATCAAAAAGAGCTAAACCGAACACAAAAGTCCACAAGAAACACTCTAATATCACTGGCGCATATGCCAAAGTGATAAGAAGAGGAAAGAACACTCTAATATCGTCGGGCGCATATGCCACGGCGATAAAAAGAGGAAAGTACACTCTAATACCGTCGGGCGCATATGCCGCGACGATAAAAAGAGGAAAGTACACTCTACTACCGCCGGGCGCATATGCCGCGACGATAAGAAGAGGAAAAGAACAACACTCTACTACCGCAGGGCGCATATGCCGCGACGATAAGAAGAGGAAAAGAACAACACTCTAATACCGCCGGGCGCATATGACGCGACGATAAAAAGAGGAAAGAACACCACTCTAATATCGTCGGGCGCATATGCCGCGACGATGAAAAGAGGAAAGAACAACACTCTAATATCGTCGGGCGCATATGCCGCGGCGATGAAAAGAGGAAAGCACACTCTACTACCGCCGGGCGCATATGCCGCGACGATCAGAAGAGAAAAAGAACAACACTCTAATACCGCCGGGCGCATATGCCACGACGATAAGAAGAGGAAAAGAACAACACTCTAATACCGCCGGGCGCATATGCCACGACGATAAGAAGAGGAAAAGTACACTCTACTACCGCCGGGCGTATATGCCGCGACGATCAGAAGAGGAAAGAACACTCTAATACCGCCGAGCGCATGTGCCGCGACGATCAGAAGAGGAAAAGGGTGGTGAGGAATGCCTCCCAGGGACTCTGTCGGGCTCTCTCAACCAGAAAAATGAACTTTACACTCTAATACCGCCGGGCGCATATGCCGCGACGATAAAAAGAGGAAAGAACACTCTAATACCGCCGGGCGCATATGCCGCGACGATCAGAAGAGGAAAGTACACTCTAATACCGCCGGGCGCATGTGCCGCGACGATCAGAAGAGGAAAAGGGTGGTGAGGAATGCCTCCCAGGGACTCTGTCGGGCTCTCTCAACCAGAAAAAGGAACTTTACACTCTAATACCGCCGGGCGCATATGCCGCGACGATAAAATGAGGAAAGAACACTCTAATACCGCCGGGCGCATATGCCGCGACGATCAGAAGAGGAAAAGGGTGGTGAGGAATGCCTCCCAGGGACTCTGTCGGGCTCTCTCAACCAGAAAAGAGAACTCTACACTCTAATATCGTCGGGCGCATATGCCGCGGCGATGAAAAGAGGAAAGTACACTCTACTACCGCCGGGCGCATATGCCGCGACGATCAGAAGAGGAAAAGTACACTCTACTACCGCCGGGCGCATATGCCGCGACGATAAGAAGAGGCAAGAGCTCCACAACCAACCAACGCTCATATGCGTGGTGCTGTGAGAAAGCCAAAGAAATAAGTAATCCATCATCTAAGAAATCTCAAACTTATATTTTAGTTACCACATGGTAGAGGACAAATCGTCGTGGCCATGAGTAATTAAAACATAAGTAGAATTTCTTTAGGTAAACTTGAAATCACATATCATGAAGCAATCGATCGATATACATCGCTAAAAAGAGGAACATATATACGACCGTGTAAAAAGGATAATATCATAGAAGTGACAAGGGGACACACTTGTCACTCAAAATCGTAATCATATTAAGGATCAATGATCGCTAGAAGAAATCACAGTGGTAGAACCCATGCTAACTGATGGGATCCTGTGAGAAGTACAAGTAACACTTTATGCATTCAAAAGAGGCTGCTCTTATAACTAAAAACAAGATCTCAATGAGAAAATATATCATTTGAAAGAAGTAGCGGATCGACTTTCTGCTAGAATATCAAAATCCACTAAGAAGTAATATTAGCATCTAGATCCAGATGTACCACATCACAAGTAAGGGAGAACAACATCCCTTTAAAAGTGAACAACCATAATCGAAGAAATGAACATACAGTCATCTCCTACACAATCATCGAAATGTTTTAAGGAGAGACAGGAGGGACTTTGGGCTCTTGGAGCGTAGAACCGGGTTCCACCTATGACAAGGGCAACCGATTCAACCCAACTAAGAGCTTCCCTCTCTTTTTTTATTATCTTTTTTTTTATCTTTTTTTTTTATCTTCAAATTATATTCATAGTTATACATCAAGTATACTAGAATATAAAGAGAGGAAAATTGTTGGCTTTGATAACCCAGGCCATACTCTCCACATGAATAAAACTAGGGAGAGAGAAATATCATGCACAAGATCTATAAAGGAATAAGACATTGACTTTGGTAACCCAGGCCACATTCAACTCATATGAATGAACTGGGGAAGTGCAAAGATCACAACAAAATTCGTAAAGAAATTAACGTAGTGACAATGGATCAATATCACTATATTTGACTAATATAGATCAATGATGGACCCAGTATCACATTCTGTAGAAATTTGAGTTAGTAGTTTTGGTATCCCAGACCACACTTGAGGGTAGCAAGTGAAACTGAGGAGAGTCAACCCTCGAAGGGGACTGAAAAGGAGACTTCATGTCACAACACCAGAGCGGTTGGTGGGCATGAGTGCAAGTACAAACATCCCTACGGCGTATTTACATACAACTGCTAAGGATAATCTCATACTTTGCATGACGAACATCACGTGGTAGAGGACAAATCGTCGTGGCCACGGATTGTCGAAAAGTAGAAGAAATCCTTTGGAGTTATATTTATACAGAGGGGTATATATAAGTAACAAAGGAAGAACAACTATCATATTATGATCGATAAGAGAAGGAAACTTATATAGGGACTGTGGATCAACATAACCACACCTGACTAACACAGGTGGGCATGGACTCGATATCACCTATGAAAAATAGATTTGAATTAGGGACATTGGATCAACATAATCACACCTGACTAACACAGGTGGGCATGGACTCAATATCACCTATGGAAAATAGATTTGAATTAGGGACATTGGATCAACATAACCAACACCTGACTAACACAGGTTGGTATGGACCCAGTATCACCTATAGAAAGTGGATTGGGATTAGGGATATTGGATCTACCACACCACACCTAATTAACCTAGGTGGGTATGGACCTAGTATCACCTCTGAAAAATAGATTTAAATTAGGCACATTGGATCAACATCACCACACTTGACTAACACAGGTGGGTATGGACCCAGTATCACCTATAGAAAGTGGTTTGACTTATTGGTTTTGATATTCTAGACCACGCTTTAGGTGACAAGCGAAACTAGGTAGAACAACCTCTCACAAGGGAGGGACAAATCAAAGGTTTCATGTGCTAGCATCAATATGATTTGTGTGCACAAGTATCCCTACGACATCTTAGCGTATCCCCTTTAAGGATAGCCTCATACTCTTCGAAGCGAACATCATGTGGTAGAGGACAAATCGTCGTGGCCACACAGACTGCCCGAAAAGTAAAAAGGATCCTTTCAAGAAATACGAATACAAAGGAATATTTATAGGAGGTAGGAAGGTTCGCTAGTCTGTAACGAACAACCAGCACTAGTAAAAGAAGTGCCATAAGATTTTTGATGGGAACCCATGACTCTAATTTTACACATCTGATGGGGAATAAGTTGCTTGCTAGTAATCTGACGTCGGAAGTCTCCTTCCTCGTCTAAACTACTATCAACAACTAATCCACCCTAAGGTATCAAGTACCTACGAAAGGTAAGAAGGTGTCGGGGTCTGCTCGGCTGTCTCAGGGTGAGAGAGCCAAACGAACACAAAAACCCGACGGAAAGAAGAGAATTTAATAAGGTATGAAATAACCTAAAAGGCCGGAAGGAAAGGGACCAAAGCTAGGGGAAAGCCTAGCCAAGAAAGGAACCTAACTAAGAAAAGGACCCTATCTAAGAGTAGGACAAACCTAATCTAAGGAGAACTAAACCCAGAGTTCACACAAAAGAAGATAATTTAACATCCGAAGATGGAGAGAGAAACCTGTCCCACCGTGGTCGCCAGAAATCTGTGGGTCTCCAAAAGGATTCCGCTCGTGTGGTTCGAATGCAAAGGGTACGATCACAGTGTCCCGTAGGACAAAATGGTCGTAGACCTTTACACTCGGCACAAGCAGGCCGATGGAAGAGCAGATGAAGTTATATATACGATTAGCCATGGAGGATAGCGGCTTTCACCTACCAACCTCGATGGATAATAATATCTATAACCCAAAAGTTCACGAGATTTCCCCTATTCGATACATCAGCACCGAATAGGATTTATTTGATTGTGGGGATCGGTTTCCTACGAGCGCAAGCCCTCGTAGTTAATTACATCCTAAGCCTTGACTTAGGAAAGCTCTCGATTAAGGATGTTAGGTTATCTCCTCTACAGTGGGTTAGTGCAAGGGGTTCCTAGGCTTCCTAATCAAAGGGGAATGTCCCAACTTGGCTCGATCAATCACGCGTGGTTCAGTCAACATCCGGTCGGCTTAAAGAAGAGAAAACTGGAGAAAAAAGAGAAGGGACAACGCATTCAGACATACACGAGGGAGGGAAGGAGGTGGCGTCATCTATGTGACGCAGATGGGTAGGATTTATAGCCTCTGGAAAAGTAGAGAACTAACCCACCAATAAGGTGTGTAGGGGTACACTCGTACCCCTCACCTTTAGACCATAAATCTATAAAAGATGTAGTGTTGTACAAACAACGCTAACATCTACGACCTAACTAATGCAATCTGGACTTATTCCTTGTCTGACAAAGGAAGCCAGCTAAAACCTCCTAATCGTGTAAAATCCATGCTATCCAGTCTGTATGAAGAAGGGTGGGTAGTTTAGACATTGAATTTGGGATCGACAAACTAGAGAAATTCCTAAGTGATCCCACACTTATGAGTGGTATAATGCTCCTAAGCTAGTGCAATTAAATCTTTATTTTAATTAGTTACTAATGCAATTTATGCTGGTTAAAGTCTCCAAATCAGATATGCATGAATTTTAAAAAGGCTTTATAAAATAATTCTTGAATAACTAAATTTCCCCAGGTCCGGCACTTCATCCTCATAGGCCAGATTATCCGGACTCTACCCGCAGGCGGGGAAATTTGTCTAATATAAGAGAGAATGCATGTATGCCACCCCGGACGATTCCGGCTATTCCCTAGAGTCGTTATGTTTCTATGTGAGTTAATCTTAAATTTTATTAAATAATTACGAGTAGAAAAATTTTATTCCTAAAGAGCCTAACGGTCAGACACAAGCACATGCAAGAAAGAAACCTATAAAAAAGCATGCTGGTTCTACTGCGCAAACAAAGTAAGTAAATCACAGCACAGAAACAAAATCCCACGAAAAAGAATGTCCATGGCAAGTGCCATACAATATTACATCTCAAAGTACAGTAAGTAATGGTGGCCGGGCTCCACCGACAACAACCCGGAAACGACGCAAATCTTAAAATAAGGCATTTTTATCTTCACTCTTCTTCTTCACTTCCTTGATTCGTCTTTGGATCATCTTCAGCTCTTCGGGCTCCTCGTAGTACGTCCTCCAAGAGAATGCCCAAATGAAAAAGGAAAACCCCCTGTAGGGGTTTACTTTTCCCTTTGGATTTCTCGTAGTGCGTGCTCCAAAAGGATACCCAAATGAAAAAGGAAACCCTCTGTAAGGGTTTACTTTTCCTTTTGGACTCCTATTTCTTTAAAAATGCCTTATTTTTAGATCTTCACAAAATTTACTATCAAATACATTACATTATAAAAAAAAAAGAAAAATCTAGACTCTCCTGCAGGGGTTATCCTAAGCAGTTATAATAAAAAGCCATCCAAGCAGTTATATATATAAATCAAAATGAACACATCAATCACTTAGCCGTGCTCTGATTATTGGGGGCTAAGCAGCTGAAGCAGGTACCTAAAGCAGTTATATAGTTATTACTATTAATTTTAGCCCCCTTTTTAGCGCTGTATAAGCACGGCCACCTGCAGGAAGACAGCATTAGTATAAAAGAGCGTGCCTAACCTATGGGTATTCTAACGTCACAACCACAGTACAGAAAGAAAATTAAAAGAACATCACAGAAAAGCATCACAGAAAACCCACGGAAAAGGCTACCACAAATACTAAGCAAACAGCACACGGGTCACATGCAGAGCGTCACAACAAAGTACAGAAAAGAAAAGAACAATAGAACAATAACTTAACCTAAAGCTAATAGTCGTGTCCTAGCAAACCAGTCTAAGTGTGTGTAGGCCGTGTGTTTTTGGTAGATCCTAAATAGGATAATTTAGTTAGAGTTGTATGTATTTTTATTTGTTTGTTGAAAAGGGAAAAGGAAATTTTAGTTAAAATTCAGATCTTAGTGTTTTAAGGTTGATTTTAGGAGTATTCTATTTTTATTGTTTAATTAATCATCACCTTTGTTTCACACCGAGGCAGTGAGGTTTATTTCACCCTCCTTGGGGCTAACTTAATAGCCTCGTAGGCCTGGGTTACCCAGTGATAATTAACTTTGTTTAATTATTATTGTTTGTTATGAAAAGAAAAGAAAAGGGTAGATTGGGTATTTTAATTAATCAAATTAGTTAATTGACTTTTAGAGGTTATTATTCTAAGGTTTGATATTTAGAAGTGTATTATCTTAATGCATTTTAATTTAGTATTTGATCTCCTAATTAAATCTACCTCTTTTAAATTCTTAGATTGGTTAATGGTTGATTATTAGATTAATTAGAATTGATTTAGGTTTACATTTTAGGTTTAAAGTTTAATAGTTATAGAATGTTAATAATTATTTAATTAAGAATTCAGTGTTTTAATAAGTTTTAAGAATTAGATTGAGATTAATTGGTTGATTATTAGTGAATTAAGAAAATAAAATCTAAATCTAGGGAAACGTGTCACTAAGTTGTTGTTTTAAAGTCTCTATCCTATAAGGAACATGCACCCTAAGTCTATGTTTTCTAAGACTCGGTCCTTAATTTTTGTCCTTAGATGTCACTAGTGTTGTAGGATTAAAAATGTTGTTCTTCTAACTCCTAGGACTTCTACACGGATGTCATAGGATTTTAGGGATCTAAAAATAAAAATAAAAGCAATCCTAAATATATATAATTGAAGCTTCTAAGGCCCTAAGGGTGGGAGGCGTACAACCATCTAAGCCCCTAAAGGTTTTCTAAGTTTTAGTGAACTTACAACACCGGGGGCTACGACTCGGTGGTTCCGCCCGTAGCGCCCCTACTAGATGAGTAGGGACGACTGATGCTTGGATCCCATTGTCTCAGCTCCAGCTCCAAGTGCTCCTTGTCCATTGCTTTTACAAAAGGTACCTCGCAAGACATAGAAAAGACATGTATTAGAACAGTTCTATAAGCAATCAATAATATAAAAGAATAGAAGTGCAAGAAAAGAAGCAGATCGTACCTTTTAGTTATTTGTTGGGCCACTTGTCTTTTAAGTTCTCCTCGGTTTGTAGGTGTGCGGTGCCAAGACACAGAAGAAACAGTGAAGAAAACTAACAAAGCTAAGCAAAAGACGACTAAATGCGAAGAATAATAATAAAAAAAAGAACGAAAATCGAATACGAAAAGGGGTGTAGGCATTGCTGTTATTGGATACACTTCGTAGAAGTCAAGTGCATCCGATTATATCAACAATACCCTTTACTGTTCCCACTCCAAATGAGACGCTTGATATTTTGACACTTCTACCCACAAAGACTTTCTAAACCAAGCTTACAACAACTAAGGGAAACCAACCTCTAAAGCTCAACCTAAAATCTAGAAATTCTATACGCTTAAGTTTACCCAACAATTCTTTTTTTTATAGTAATAAATACTAAAGAGGAGAAAATCTAAGCAAGTAGAGACTAATCAAAGAAGCTATTAAAAGACACTAAACATTTATCAACATAAATTTCCCAAAATTTCAAAATCTCCTAAACTCATTCTTTTAGGAAGAAATATTAAGCAAACTCTAATTCTAATAAGACAGCACTAGTTATTCTTGAAAGACACTAAGGGATCTTGCTACACAAGCTTAACTTACAAAATTATAGACCTCAAAATGATTTATAGGATCCGTTACCTGAACTCCTACAAAACCCCCCAAAAGTTATCTACTAAAATCTCTTTCTCTTTTCATTTTGTTGTTTTGACATAAAAATTCTACAAAATCTTTTACCAAGACTTCATATTTTGACACAAAATCCTACCCAAAGACCCACTAATCAAGTGCCCCTCCTCTCATTTGGAGTGGGGTATGAAAACACGAAGCTCTCCAACAAGGAAGTTGTATATAACCCCTCATTGTAGAGCTTTCATAAAAAAAAACGTCGTATAAAAGCCTTCAGAATAAATCCAAAACCGCTAACAAATTATTATAAACAAAGCAAATCAAGACTTCTTTCAATCAAAAGCAACTTCTCAAATTAGCGACACAAAACGACTTGCAAGAAAGCTTCAATAAAAGCAAAGAGAAACCTTTCACGAAGCTCTCCAAACATGAAAAACAACTCATGGGCTTCCAAAGAAAGTAGCATAAATTTTCATGCTCCAAGGTGATGCATGCTCACAGTTAAGGGACAAAGTAAACATGACAAAATACTTATATCTCACAACATCAAACAAGTTCCTCCTTACTCATTTTTTAAACAATATAAGCTTGTTTGCACCATATAAAACCACTCATAGTTAATAAAAAACCGTTACCATTTTTACATTTTAAGAATTAAAACTTGCCATGAAAATATCAATGGAAAGAAAGGTCTAAAACACTTCATTAGAAATCTCTATAAGAAACCTAGCAAATATAATTGTGTCGCACCTCACAAGGATGACGAAAAGATAAGGCCAAGCTTCAAATCTATACATGCTAGCCAAAACACTTGGTCAGAAGATTTCAAATGTAAACTTATGTCTCTCAAAACACCATTCTTCTCAAAGACACTTCTTCAAACACTTGGCATGCGCATTTTTAGAAAGGAAACAATATGGCTCTTCATGCTTTGTCAAATTGTATAACATGTTTCAAATATGATTTTTTTTATAAACCCATTATTCATTCTCGAACGACGTAAGTCAGCACATGATAGCAAGGTCATCTATGCAAAGTGTCACAAAGCTCAATATTGAGAATAAAAGTTCTTACTATAAATCACGAGGATTCTATCCACATTCTTTTTTATTTAGTCAAAAATAAGCTTCGCGTATAAACCACTTACAAGTTCTTAAAGCCATGAAGCAACACACATGTTTAGCGTTGGAATCTAGCACTTACAAAATATCCCAAATAATTTCTTCAAACAAACACAAAGGAACGTTTGAAATTCTCCCCTCACAAAATAGAACTTCAAACAATCAACATAACTTTCTACAAAACCCTTAACACCAAATAACGAATAAAATGTAGAAAGATACATTAAGAAGTTGCAAATAAAGCTTCAAATTCGTGACAAGTTATCATGCATAATCTAACAAGAAACACAACCTTTTATATGTGAAATGCCCCATAAACTCTCCCAACTATGAAATCACACTTAGAGTTCTTTCTCATATAAAGAAAATCACCATTGCTCTTTTCCAAATAACGACCTTTGAATGCCCAAATTTTATTCTTAAACAGATCGAGATGTGAAGCAAATAAAAGGGATCTAATCGATTCTCATGAAAGTTTGAAATGTAAAAACACATCAAAATCTGCATTTTCCCTATTCTCAAAATAGTTTGGAACTTGGAAGAGGTAAAAAAACTACATTTTTGCTCATTCCCAAAGCAATTAAGACTTCGAAAACAGTACAAAAACTGCACTCTACCATTCTCATAATACCTCAGAGCATAAAAAGAAGTAGAAAAACTGCATACTAGTTATTTCTAAACCATCTTGGGACCAAAAAAAGTGAAATTCTGCATTAGGCCTATCCCCAAAATGATTTAGAGGCAAAAACAACCAAAAAAAAAAACTGCATATGCTTTGCTTCCCAATGCTATTTGGAACCTAAATAAATAGAATTCTGCATATGGTTTGTCTCCAACACAATTTAGAGACCCAAAACAACATAATTATGCACATATCTCACTCCTACAGCAATCCGGAGGCTAGAAATGTTAAAAATCTGCATGTATTTCATACCCACGGCAATTTGGAAGCTAGAAACATTAAGAAAACTGCACTCGTTTCATACCTACAGCAGTATGGGAATTAGAAACAAGTAAAATCTGCACTCATTTCGTTAAAAAGAAGAGAAATCAGCCCACCTTCTCTACCATTCTAATAGCAAATGCAAAGCCGAACACAATTTTGGATGCGAACCACCCCTAAAAATTTCCAAATAACTTTGACAAAAACTCATGTATTCACAAAAGGTCTAAACACAAAGAAATGCTACAGTATTCAATAAATTCTTTTCCTGAGAGAGACAACGCTTTTTTTTTTATAGATTTTAGTTTCAACAAGTCTCGACAATAGCATGATACCATTCTTATAACAAACAGTGAAAACCCACCTTCACTTGATTTGAGTTTATCACTTAAAAAAAAAATGTCAGCACAAATAACAAAGTAAATTTGAGGGACAACCCATCCAAACTTGTGAACTTGTAAGCTACCAATGTCAAAGTTCATGAAATTAGATAAATCATGGTAACCTCCATATCTTGCACCAAACATCCTTTTGACTACCAAATAAAAAAAAGGGAAATTTATGTCTAATGCTTCGAGAAGAGAAAGGGGTATTTAGCCAACCTCATAACCATACTTTCCAAAGCTTCAATAATGAGACTTTCTATGCATGATATTCAAATAAAAAGAAGGATAAAAAAAAAAAAAAAACGATCTCTTTAAAGCATTTGATCAAATAATTAGTATGCAAAAATCCAAGGAATGGCAAAGTAATTTCCTTTGAGCATATTATCACATTACGCCTAGCCTTTCTAAGAAAACTCAAAGTGAAGAGCCATTCAGTTTCAAGATAGCCACATTTCAACACAAGAGAAATACTTGTCTTCCAGAATTTTGCCATAACAACACAAAGTGTAAAATCTGCTCCATTCAGGGCATTAAGAAAAACAAAAAAAAACAAAAAAACTTAGGGATTCAAGTCATGTTTTCTTCTTCTTCTCATGCATATATTTTTTAAAGACCAAAGGTTGAAGGGATCTAAGCAAAGGGATGTGGGAAGTAAGCAAGCAAGAAGGAGAAAAAGGAGGGAGAGAAGTAGAGGATGAGGAAGAGGTGGAGGGAGAATAAGAACAAGGAGTGGAAGAAGGAAAAGGAGAAGAAGAAGAAGAAGAAAAAAAAAAAAAGGGAGAAGAGAGAAAGCCATACCTGCTAACCTAGATTGGTCCGGCGAGAAGGAAATGTGACGGGCTTAGCCAGGGGCCGTTGGGATCAGAAGAGGGGCTGTCGGGATCGGAAGAGGGGCTACCGGGTTCGGGAGGAAGCCTGTCGGGGAGCTCGGCTTGCAGTGAGGAGTCCGGCCTTGGTGTGCAACGACGAGACGGAGAAGACGGGGGCTGTCGTCAGCTCGGGATCGTGACCTGGCTGGGGTCGGACGAAAGCGGGAGTTCCTGGGTTTCGGTCCGAACAGGAGAGGAATCGGAGGGGTCGGGTCTGGCGTCGCGATCGGGGCTGCGAACACAGGAGGCCGGCGTCGGGTTCGGTCCCAGACCGTGCGAATAGCAGAGGGAAAGAGAGGGAGGGAGCCGCGCGTGAGAGAGAGCTGGGCGCCTGGGAACTTCGGAACTCCGAGCCAGAGACTGAGAGGGAGATCGGGATTTTGAGAGAGAGAGCGGGGCGAGAGGAAGAGAGCGAGAGGGAGCGTAAGCGCGAATGCCCGAGCTCGAAGCTTCGTTTTGGGTAAAACAAAATTTCATTGCCGAAAGAGGAAGCCCGCCGCTTGACGTCTTTCTTTGGCTTTCGAAATCATCCCGAAAGAAGTTCGTTCGCAGCTCGATGCCTGTTCGGATCGCAGAGGATCACTGCGGCACGGGATTTCAGCCGAAACGAGGATTTCGTTTGATCAAAGCCGTCGAAGCGATTACATGATTTAGGGAAGAAACTTAAAATAAGCCAAAAGTGCATTGTAGTTAGTTTAAATTAAAGTGAGCTGGTTTGACTCAACTTGGGTTGAAACTGGACTCAGTTCGAAGTCGAAATCTAGGTCATCTTGGGTTCGAGACGGCTCAACAAAATTAATCGTACAAAATCGGGCTCGCAATAACGATCAATTTAAATCAAATCAAGCACGACGCGACGGAAACAAACTAATCGAGTCTAACTGAACGCATTTGAGTCTAATCCGGCTCGAGTCGGGTCGATTCGAGTTTGAATTGGGTTCGACGGGATTCAATTAGATCAATCGAACGAGCTCGAACACATGTTCGAGCTAAAATCGAGGTCAACAGCTGGGACTCGCATCCCTGGTCTGCCTGTGGCAACCATTGGTTAAGAAGCTGTTTCCTTTTGGAGGGTCCCTGCCAGACTAAGGGGTGCTGGGAGCCTCGGCTGTTCATTTACTGAGCCTTGTATTGGCTTTTATTGTTCACCTTTGGTTGTATTTTTTTGTTTTTGCTGTGTTTGTAGCTCGGTTTTTTATTTATATAATTTCTGTTTTGTTAAAAAAAAAAAAGTCTAGTTTGGGCTACTTGCATTTGGCTTGAGTCGAATTCGGATCAAATATTTTCACCCATATGATAAACGAAGACTAGATGTGGAATACAAATAATATTTTCATTACTACTGTAGAAGACACAACAAGAGTAGATGTCGTTAGCGAGTTTTATGGGGAGCATAATTTAATTAACTTGCGAGTACAGAGAAAGAAACATTTTAATTAAAGTTTCTTGTTCAGTAGATAAATTTAACTGAAATTTAAAATATTAATAATTATATTATGCCCACATTTCTTCTAAATCAATTATATTATGGACTTCTAACAAAAATAATCTAAAAATATTTTCATACTACGTCTAACAAAAATATTTTCAAACATTTCTTCTAAATCAATTATATTAGCGAGTATTATGGACTTCTAACCTATTACCCGATCCAATCTACGTCTTCGTACATACTCGGGCGCTGATTGGGCTTCCGATTCGGCGACTCGAAAATCAACATTCGGTTTCTGTACTTTTCTTGGTGATACGCTAGTGTCATGGACAGTTAAGAAACAAAATACTGTCTTCCGATCTTCTACCGAATCGGAATACCACGCTTTAGCTTCCGCCACAACAGATACAATATGGATCAAATGATTGCTTACTGATTTTAGAGTCACGCACTCGGCTCCGGTAGATATATTTCGCGATAACATGTCGACGATAGCACTCGCAAACAACCCCATCTTCGACGCTCGTACCAAGCACATAGAAATTGATCAACGCTTCGTACGCGATCACATTTTGAACAAAGTTATCCGTCTCCTACCTATCAGCACGATTGATAAAATCGCGGATATTCTTACCAAACCTTTGTCGACACCTCGGTTCAAAATGCTTAGAGACAAACTGACTATTGGTAACAATACCCAGTTTGAGGGGGAATGTTAAGGGCAATTATATTATATCTTCTAATATTCTTGTATCCAATAAGAAGTCTACACGTGTACACTCTCAAACCAGCAATTGTTATATATTGGGTTGTTCGCCTACTGTAACTAAAGATGAGAAACAATAAAATATTCTTTATGAATTCTTTGTCTCTCTTACTGTTCTTCTTCTTCCCTCTTCATTTGCTAAGTTTCTACAGAGAGAGGTGGAAAGAGATCGGTACAGTTAAATTTATCAACGCGACAAATGATACAATTTCTGATTCTAAATGAGCTCAAATCAAGTACTTGAATTATATTTAAAATTTTCTAAACATAAATTGATGGACCAAAAAACCTCCACTTATAGCAGGCTTATAATCAAATCGAGCAATTCTACGAAACGAATCTATCAAACCCTAGATCACTTGATCCTTGCATCTTTAAGATATTCAAAATAAAAATAGACGGAATGATGAAGTGCTATGAATTCTATTCAAATTTATCAAAATATTCATCTAAAAAAAGGCTAGAGTCTCATTTTCGTCACAAAGAGATAATGACGAGCTGAGAGAATTAAATAGCCTTCTTGCCTTTTTTTTAGTTTTTTCTAGCACAAATTTTCCAGCACGTAATAAAAAAAATAATGTTAAAAAAATAAAATAAACTTGAGATGTTAAAAAATTCCTCTTCACCAATCTCCCCTCTTTTCTGTCTATATATTTTATTTAGATTGAAAAAAAAACAATGTGAGTATTATATTTTTAAAAGGCACTAACTTTTAATAATAAATAAATTGTGCTTTTTTAAAAAAATAGATAATTAAAGCAAAATTACACACATGACATACAAAAGCTTTGAATCCAAAATCTCTTTGTCGAAAGCCAATAATCTCAACCAGCATATTAAAGCTTATTTGGGATAGCTTTTCTTCTTAAACCAGCTTTTTATATATTCGTAATTTTTATACAAGAAATCTGCTTTAAGAAAAATTTTGTACTAAAAATTTGAGAAGCAGTACGAAAGTCATCCCAAACGAAGCCTAGGAGTAGGGATAACTTTTTAGTGTTTTTTAAAATAATTTTTTTGTACAAACTTTTTTTAAATGGAAATTTTGATACTGAAAAATTATTTTATAGAATAGTAAGAAAGTTTATAACCAAGCTCGTTTAGCTGCGTAATAAATAAATTGCACCCTAATATTATTTTAGGTAATTAATGTCTGATCTTGAAACATAACCTTTACACAGAAGTTGATGTAAAAAAAAAAGTCTTTAAAAATGCTAAAATTGTGTCACGTGAAAACAGTGCTCTTTCGCATGTGTAGAATTCGACGCTTTGAAATTTGGACGACGAAATTTTCTGTCTTTGAAATTTAGAAGGAGAAATTTCCGCCGACTTTTGTAAAAATAATAATAATAATAATAACGCGTTTTTTATATCATTTTTTGTGATGTATATTTGAAATTGTCATTGTTTATTGTAACTGAGCACAAAGATTTCTGATCTCATTTAAGAAAAAATATCTGAATTTTTATTCTCTTTTGTATAGAAGATGCGGAAAAAAAGAGAAAATATCAGCGTCTTCATGTGATTGGAGTCCCGATGAAAAATTATATCCAAACTCTGTAGATAATAATCTCTTCACATTTTTTTTTTTTTGAACGGGATATCCACCCGCTTTCATCCCCAAAAGGGCACTTGGCGGTGTGAATAATCTTCGGTTGACCTAGAAGAGGCACCCATCCAAGAAACCTCCTGGTCTGCACTTAATTGAGCCTCACTTAAGAGGCGCTGCCGCTCGAGGGGAATCGAGCATGAGGTGGGGTTTCCAAATTTCAATCGTACTCTCCCACTAACCAAAGTAAGCCACGGCGGGTATCTCTCCACATTTAATTATATACTCTTTCTTCTATGAATGACACTTGCTTGGTGATTAGAAATTTCAACTACATTACATTTATATACAAGAAAATAGGTAGCGACCCGACTCCCCTTAATACTAATTTTATATAATGTATCTTTAAAGTTGATCACTATGATATCCTTAGCAAAAAAGGGTATAAGTTCACTTGGTGCAATGACTAATCCCAACTCCTAATTCAATTCAGATTGGTTTAGGCTCTTATTAGTTCTTGACAATTTGATTTTTTATGTATTTTGTTGCTTTAAATTAGCTCATTTCATACGCTCTGACTATTCTTTGATGGTGATTTTTGTAATTCTCAACTTCTCTACTGACATTGATTGATTTTCAAAAATATTTGGATCATAGATTGACACTTTTTGGGCTACTGCATAATTCTTGACCTAATTATATTTGGGAAAGCTCGTCTTTAACATGTTTTAAAAGTTCAAACATCTTAGTGAGTTATCAATTAGAACTTTAGCTCCATTGTCTTTGCATCCCACAACTTACTAAGTTACAAGTAGTTCTAGATCCTTTCTCCATTGGATGCTTACACTGTTGATCAAGTTGAATTCTTAGGCTACTAATATCAAGAATGAGTTGTCTCAACTTTAGAAACTTGAGGCAAATTGGGTAAATGATTATATAAAGATAAAGATGTCTTGAAGTTCCTTTATAAGAAAATCTAAAAGAGAAAAAATTGTGATGGAATTAGGGAACTTCAAACCCCTTTGGGCCTTACTTTTCTTCAATCTTAATAATATTACTATGTCTTTCTTCTCTTTGCTCAACAACTCCAACCATGCTTCTCCTTTAATCAATTGTCCCTTGATAACCCCCTCTTTGGCCAATTTTATGACTTTGTTATGTTTGAATGAAATTTTGATACATCATACAAAAATTATCTTGATAGGGCACTAATCTCAAAGCAAAATCAAGTTGGAAACTTCCAAAATCAAAATCAGGAACATCTGAACTCCGTTTTTAGCAAACTTATAGTCGAACTGAGCGTCTCGGAAATACGAACCCAACGACACCAAATTCGTCCCAATCTAAGCCCAAATGAGTCCAAATCAAGGACCCGAAGCGTTGTTGGAAGGTTCAAACCACAATTTGGATTACCAAACGGATTTGAAACATAACAAGCTTATAGTCAAATCTAGCGGCTCGACGAGACGAATCCAACGAGCCCAAGATCACTAAATTCCGACATCACTACAACATTCAAACATCAATTGAACGGTTCATGATCAAGGGATTCAAGATCGGCCGTCCATCCAACCACTCCCAACTAACCCTTGATCCTCCACCTATTTACGGGCCATGTCATTCCCAAAATCTATAAATAGAGCCCCCTGTTCTCTTGAAAAGGGACCCCCTGAGCCTAAGGAAAAAAGAGAGAGATCGGAGATCGCTCTTGCTTCCTAGCCTCCTCGATCGACCACCGCCGGAGTTTCGCCGGACCACTGCCGGAGTTCCGCCGGACCACCACCTGACACCCATCTAACGCCGTCACCATCGGACCACCAGTTGACGCCCTGTGCTCCACCGGACCACCGTCTAACGCCGTCACTTCGTCGAACCACCAGTTGACGCCCTGTGCTCCACCGGACCACCGTCTAACGCCATCACTCCGTTGGACCACTTGTTGACGCCTTGTGCTCCACCAGACCACCGTCTAACGCCGTCACTCTGTTGGACCACCAGTTGACGCCCTGTACCCCACCGAACCACCATCTAACATCCTATACTCCACCGGATCACTGCCTAATGCAGTCACTCCATCGAACCATCACCTGACGTCCTGTGCTTCATCAGACCACTACCTGAGGCCCTCACCTTCGTCGGACGCCCTATATTCCACTAGACCTTCACCTGAAGCTCTCATCTTTGCCAGGCCATTATTGAAGACTCTCATCTTTACCAGGCCATCATCTAAGGCTCGAAGTTCTTCCTGATCATCATCTAAAGCCCGAAGTCCTGCCAGATCATTACTCGACACTCGGACATCTATTGTATAATTGCTACTTGTAATCTGATCGTCTTTAGAGACGAGTCAACCCATTGTAACTAACTCAAGTTCTAGTGAAATCTTTTCAACTGGGCTAGGCCCTGTGGTTTTTCCCCTTTTAAGAGTTTTCCACGTAAAAAATCTTGTGTTCTCTGTGTGTGAGCTGGATATCCGTATAACGCTAAGACGAACGATTAAAACTCTATCGCCGCGTATATTCTAGCCCGCAACAATTCCCATGATAATTAATTCTCAAAAAAAATTTCTCCTTCATCTCGATGAGCAATGTTAAAACTAGGGAGAGGCTGGAATTGTCTCCTACTCCTTAGAGAAAAATATTGCATTGCATATATAATATAAAATATTTACACTTGAATTGTCTTATAGTATTTATATCATTTTTTTCAACCAAATTTACTTTTACTCATAAAATAGAGGAACCGTACAATTCAAGGCCAATAAGAGGTCAGGACGAGAAAACATACAACCGAAATGTTGATAAACCAGATACACCAAGAAACAGGAGAATGCTAAACGGAGCAAAATAGAAAGAAGAAGAATAATTTCTACATTACTTTAATTCTTAATACAGGAGTGAATATATAGAACAGCTTGAGTGAAGCCGTTAGAAAGAAAGTACAATTTAAAGAAGGTACACATTTGATGTTGAATGTGGACCGTCCACGTGTAGGGTCCTAACAGCCCCCCTCAAACTGATGTCTACCAGGTAGAAATGAGTTTGCTGGAAAGGTTGTGAAATCGTGATGACGTTAGCGGTTTGGTAAACAGATCGGCTATTTGATCGTTAGTACAGATATGATGAACGGTGAGCTGCTTTTTGATGATACAGTCGCGTATAAAGTGACAATCGACATCTATATGTTTCGTTCTAGCATGGAAAATAGGATTGTTAGCTAGAGCGATTGCTGATGTATTATCACAATAGATGATCGTCGGCGACTGTTGCGGTATGTTAAAGTCTTCCAACAGTCGACGTAGCCAAATTATTTCTGAAGCTTATGCTGCGAGAGCCCGATATTCGGCTTCTGTTGATGAACGGGCGATAGTATTTTGCTTCTTGACTTGCCAGGAGATGATCGAGTCACCTAGAAAGTTGCAGAAGCCGGACGTGGACATACGATCTAAGGTGTCGCTGGCCCAATCCGCGTCAACGTAGCCTCGGAGGGTAAGATTTGTTCGGTTGAGGTTGATGCCTGTGTTGGAAGTACCATGGATGTATCTGAGGAGACGCTTAAGTGATTCATGGTGTGCGTTGAGCGGTCTTTGCATATGCTGGGATAACTGCTGGACTGCAAACTGGATGTCCGGCCGAGTGAGTGTGAGATATTGTAGAGAGCCAATGAGCTGTCTGTACAGATTTGGATTGCTGAATTCGATGCTGGAGTTGTCCCGAATGGTGTGCTTGCAGACGGTTGGTGTGGATACAGGTTTGGAGTTTGCCATTCCAGCCCGCTCAATGATGCGGCGAGCGTAAGGTTGCTGATGTAGAATCAGGCCGGTCTTTGTGTGGATTGTTTGAATGCCGAGGAATTGCGAGAGATTTCCCAGATGACGCATCTGAAAGGTAGATTGAAGATTAGAGAGTAATCTAGAAATTTCGGTCGGAGAATTACCTGTGAGGAGAATATCGTCCACGTAAACGAGGATGTAAAGTTGTGTGTTGCCGGCTTTGAATGTGAATAGGGAATGATCAGAGTTGTTGATCTTGAAGCCGTACTGAAGAAGATGATTGGATAACGTGGAGTACCATTCTCGAGGTGACTGCTTTAATCCGTAGAGTGCTTTCTTTAATTTGCACACATGGTTGGGATAGAGAGTATCTTTGAATCCTTGAGGTTGTTGCATGTACACGGTTTCGGAGAGATTACCATGGAGAAAAGCATTCGAGACGTCTAGCTGATGAATGTTCCAATTGTGATGAAGTGCGATAAGAATTAGGACCCGGATAGTCGGCATCTTGGCTACGGGGCTAAACGTCTCTGTGTAGTCAATGTCGTGTTCTTGATCATAGCCTTTGGCGACGAGACGTGCCTTGTAGCGAGCGATAGTGCCGTCCGAGTTGTATTTAGTGCGAAACGTCCACTTGCAACCCATAATGTTTTGAGACGGATCGGGTTGTACTAGTTCCCATGTTCCCTGTTCCTGCAAAGCTTGAAATTCTTGCGACATTGCTTGTCGCCAGTGTTCATTTTTAACTGCCTGCGTGTAGGTGGTTGGCTCGTCTACAATAATTGTAAGAAACATGTCGAATATCTGTTTCGGTGTAGATATCCCACTTTTAAGCCTTGTAGTCATGTGATGAGTTGATTTTGGTGGGGCAGTAGCGATAGACTGCTGTGAAGTGATCAGATCGTTGGGAGCCGGTGTTATTTGTATGCCAGGGAGCGAGCCGGGATCAGTAGGTAAAGGCGTTTGAGTGGGTTGCGGTTGTGGGGCAAAGGGCTGATTGTCATTGTTGGACGTGTATTGGTGTGTGTTGAGTGGACAAGGGATTTGAGACGCTGGAACCAAAAGAAGAGGTGGCGTGGGGGAAACAGTATTGTAATTTGTGTGCCGAGGCGTGGGTTGATAAGAAAAGGGAAAAACATTCTCATTAAAGACGACATGGCAAGAGGTATACACCTTATAGGTTACCGGATCAAGACAACGGTATCCTTTTTGGTTGGGAGGATAGCCGATGAAGATGCAGGGTGTAGATAGCTGGGATAATTTATTGGCCGAGTAAGGTTTGAGCCAGGGGTAACACAGACATCCGAAAACCCGAAGGTTGTGGTAGTTCGGTGGTGTGTTATAGAGGAGTTCGTAGGGAGATTTATGTTGAGTGTTGGGTGAAGGTAGCCGGTTAATAAGATAGGCGGCTGTGAGAAGGGTATCAACCCAAAGTTTATGAGGTACGGAGGCTTCGAGTAGTAAGGTGCGGGTGGTTTCGGTGAGGTGACGGTGCTTACGCTCCGCTACTCCGTTTTGAGACGGTGTATACGGGCATGAAGATTGATGAATTATCCCGGTTTGCTTGCAAAAATTTTGGAATTTGTTATTTATAAATTCTCCCCCATTGTCGGTGCGGAGGATGTGAATTTTATGTTGAAATTGCCTTTCAGTAAGCTTTTGAAATTCAAGAAAATTATCGAAAACTTCATATTTGCAAGTAAGTGGATACACCCATGTATATTTTGTAAAATCATCAATAAAGGAGACGTAATACCTATATCCTTTTGTAGAGGGCGTTTGAAAGGGGCCCCATACATCGGCATGAACAAGAAAAAGAGGTACAGTAGTAATAGAATGTGAAGTGTGTGAAGGTAGCTGATGGATTTTGGCCATTTTGCAAGTGTTACAGAAGTGATGTTTTATGTCAGTTTTGATGTCCCGGTTTGCTCGAGCGATTTTGACGAGAGTGTAGTTGGACGGGTGACCCAATCTGCGGTGCCAGAGTGCCGGTACATGCTGAATGGAGATGAGAGCCAGCTGTTGATTTTGAATTTGCGAAGGACCGGTGTGTTGGAGCGGATATAACCCGTTAATACACGGACCCGTGAGAAGAAGGCGGTGGGTCTTCCGATCCTTAATGGCATAACCAGAAGAGAAGAAGGTGATATCGCAATTGTTATCCGTAGTTAATTTATGAACAGAAAGTAAGTTAAATGCAAGATTAGGAACAAGATTTAATTTGGAGAGAGTTAGGCTACCTGCGGGCGTAGGGAGGATACCCTTGCCCGTGGTGTGAATTGGGATTTGATTCCCGTTACCCAGTGTTACTTGAGTATTGCCATGATATGGTTGCGGTTGTTGTATGTGCGTTGGGTCGGAGGTTAGATGAGACGAGGCGCCGCTATCCAAGAACCACTGAGAGGTAGAAGCCGATGTTGGAGATGTGAACAATGCGGAAGGTGGATCAGTATTGTATTGATCGTCGTGGCGGTGCCAGCACTTAATCGCGGAGTGACCAAATTTGCCGCAGATTTGGCATGTGATGGACGGTCGGTTGGATTTGCCATTCCGGGTGTGCGGCTGGTAGGAGCGGTTGTCAGGATTGCTGCGACTGTTGTTGTTGCATCCACGGCCACGGCCGCGAGTGGCGGTGAGAGCCGTGGAGTGTCCAGAGATTTGTAAAGACTGAAGATCTGTTGCGGTTTCATGAGCAAGATTTAGCTCTTCGCTGCAGAGCAGAGTGTAAAGTTCGTCGAGGGTGACCGGTCGTAAATTTGTACGGATTGCCGTCTTGAACGCTTGATAGGTGTTAGGCAGACCATTCAATGTATAGTGAATGACGTCTTCAGCTGCTAGTTGAGATCCGGCGGCGGAGAGAGCATCGACCTTGGATTTTACCTCGAGGAGATATTGGCTCATGGTTTTATCTTTCATGGAAAGAAAGTGAAGTTCGTTTCGTAATTGGCTAATTCTGGACCGTGTGGATGATTGAAGACGATGATCAAGAATTGACCAGATCTCGTGGCAATGGTCCGCCGTGAGGACATATGGTAGGATTGTGTTTGTAATGACAGAGTAAAGTGCGGCGGCGAGGTTTTGATCAATCAAGGTCCATGTATGGAAAGAAGATTGAGAGTTAGTTGTAGAAGATTCTTGAGATGGGCATTTGGCGGTGCCAGTCAAGAAGCCTTCGTAGCCGTTTGCGCGAAAGAGCTTTAGAACTTGGGATCGCCAGACAGCATGGTTATCGGCGGTAAGAGGTTGAGCAATGACATGTTTGACGTTGCTCATTAGAAATTTGAGAGACGAGGGGATTTGAGGAGAGAAGAACTCATCTGTGGAGTCCGCCGGAGCGAGAGACGTTTGCGTTGCAGAGTCTGTCATGGAGTTGGATCAAACAGAGACTTCTGATACCATGTTGATAAACCAGATACACCAAGAAACAGGAGAATG
This sequence comes from Dendrobium officinale, assembly GCA_019514585.1. Classification (NCBI taxonomy): domain Eukaryota; kingdom Viridiplantae; phylum Streptophyta; class Magnoliopsida; order Asparagales; family Orchidaceae; genus Dendrobium; species Dendrobium officinale. The sequence continues at coordinate 34,151,533 of CM033698.1, forward strand.
CTAAACGGAGCAAAATAGAAAGAAGAAGAATAATTTCTATATTACTTTAATTCTTAATACAGGAGTGAATATATAGAACAGCTTGAGTGAAGCCGTTAGAAAGAAAGTACAATTTAAAGAAGGTACACATTTGATGTTGAATGTGGACCGTCCACGTGTAGGGTCCTAACACGAAATAGTATAAAATTTATAAAAAGCCAACCAGTTTGAAAATACAAAGAAAATTAAATCCCCTAAGGCAGCCGGACTCAAAAACACCACCGATTTGTCAGGCTTGGGCCTTCGTAGGAGGTAAAGAAAGCAACTGTTAGAAGTTCTAAACACTCAAAGTCCATCAAAAGACACCAAAGCTGAACGAGCTACAACCACCTAGGTTGCCAAACAAGTTCAGACCATCCAAGGGCCGAGCAGCAAACATGCCTCATCATTATCCACCAAAATTTCAGGCACAACAACAACAACAAGTAAGCCTTTCCACAACCAAGAAGCTCCAAAAACCACTCTAGTAGATATCCACCAATCAAAAACTACCATAACCCTAGTAATTCCCTTATGACTCCCTTTTTGTCTATGCTTATAACACCAGAATATATCACATAACATTATCTCAGACAAAATCTTAAAGGATTCTAGCCACTTATAACTCCTAGTAATTCCCTGACACAGATAGAATCTCAGAAGATTCTAGCTATTTATGACTCCCAACATATATAATTTAATCATATATGCAGATATATCATAACATTATAATAATTAAAGAGTAATTGAACATATATCAAAATTTTACAGTGTTGCAAAATAATAGACAAAAGAAAATTCAACTAGGCAAAAATACATATTTTCAAAAAATTACAAAATTATTAGAGATCGTGCAAAATGATATTTTAAAACTTTTATTATACTACACGATTATTTTTTAACATCAAGATAATTTTCTATTCAATAAAAAACTCCATAAATTGCAAAACCCCAATCGTAAAATTTCTCGAAAATATTTAAAATGTGCATAATCGTAATCTCTATAATATCCAAAATGTTATGGGATAAAAAGTTTTACATGTGCAAAGTTATCCACTTTTTCCGCTAACAAATACAAAATTTGAATCGAAATATTCACTAAAACTTGTATATTTTTTAAAAATTAAGATGAGCATAATTTGTCTTACCTTGCGCGAGACGAACAAGCTTCTCAATTGGGCTGATGGATTTTGATTTTCTCTCAGCTCTCTTTCTCCCTAATTCTTCTTTTTTTTTTTTGTTAACCGTGAGCTACTTGCATATGGCATGCATAAAACTTTCATTATGCTTTTAATATTTATTTTTATATTATTAAACAATATATAATAATATCATTAAAATTAATTTTCAATAGATATTTCATAGATATTCTTTTAGGCACTCTAAAAATTATAAAAAAAATCATAAATTAGCTCATTTTATTTAAAAAATTATGATGAAATTGGTTTCCAAAACGGACACCTAACGGTCCCTGAAACCCCACTTGTACCGATAGGCACGGATTTCTTAAGAAATTTTAACAATGCCCAAAAATTATGAAAAAATAGGGAAACTAAAACACAATATTATTAATATTTTGACGAAGAAGGTTTGTTATTTGGACTTAAGATGACTCTTGAAATAAATATTACTATTCTAGGTCAAAAATTCTTATAAGAAAATTTATAGGAGTTCTAAAACCCCCCTAAGAAAAGGCCTTCTCCACTAAACAATTCACATTCGAATTACAAATCTCATTAAATTTCCCCTCCGGCTCATCCCCCTCACCCCCACCAGGTGAGGAGAAAGATTCATCAATCCAATCAATTTTTGAGATAGACAAGTAGCATGTCTTCAAATGATCTTTTAACTCTTCATTAGAAATAATAACCACAGGAACATCAACAACAAACTCCCTCTCCCCTCAGAAACAGAGAGAGAGGAAGATACATCTGAAACATCAACCATGCCACAAGTGGAATCATTAAGACCAGCAGTGTTAACATTACACAATTCCAAATTAACCTCGCCAACGTCTTGCACGACAACAATCTCCTCTGGCACATGCAGGACACACAAAATCCTCACCAATGACAGCACACTAGTCCCTAGAGGCAATAATCTTTCTCCTCTTAAATTTAGGGCAACTCCTTTCTCTGATCTCCCTCATTCAATTGAAATCATAGTTCTACAAATGCAGATGGTTTATTGTTGAATTTTTTTGCCTCCCGTTGGACAATGGTGGGTGTGGGAAAAATAAACTAAAAATTTTTAAATTTTATTTTTACAATAAAATAATTCAAAAAAAAAAACTACATATCATCTTGAAAGATAAAAATAATATTAATTATATAATGAGGTTTTAAAAAAAAACCTACGTTTTTAGATATTTTTTTCTACTTCATGTGAATATGATATGATTTATTTTAGTTTTGGTGCATATTCGTCATAAATGTAGGTTTTTATAGTTAATTACATATAAAAACATTTATTCTTGAATACTCTTAATTAAAATAAGAATAAATATTTTAAAATTTTCAAATTTTAGATAAAGATGTTTTTTTTTAGAATTACAATGGAAGGTACTTATACAATGGTTTCTGCACTATCCCCAATTCAAGCTTTTATCTACAGGCCCGTTTCTCATGAGGAATTATTCTGTGTGGACACCGTATGATCTGGAGGCTAAACAGAATGCACCACGTCACCCAGTATACAGCGTTACCATGCACCGGTACCGGTACCTAGCAAAAAATTAATGTAACGAGTTCTTATTGGTCTCCAGATATCATCCGTTGTCCCAACAATTTTTTTCTTTTTTGTTTCTCATAGCTATTATTTGTCCCCTGATTTTGAGTAGATTTCTCGTTCAATTCTTATAAAGAAAATTTTATAACGCATAAATACTTAGTATCTCATTATTTTCTTAACTTCATTCACCTAATTTTTTTTATTAATGGAATTGGGCAATCACCATTCTCAATAAAAAAAATAATAATAATAACAAAATAATTGATTTTCAACACCGTAGAAAAAAATGCTTACGCTGTTTGAAAATGTTGACAAGTCTACAATATTCTAATCTACCTCCCACACACTACCTAAACAAGAAAAACTCTGTCCAAGTTATTAAGAATGGGCTTTAATTTGACTCAATTCGTTATTACTATATTGGTTTTTTATTAACAAGTTAATAAATAAAACTTATTTATGTTTGATTTTTTTAATGAGCTTAATATGATCAAAATAAAAAAATAGTTCAATTGAAAATTATCAAGTGTATCAATAGTTTATTTTATTGTTTACTCTAATTGTATTGCATGAAAAATATATTTGTCAGTTTCATATATAATAAGTCTAAATAAACACTACTAATACTTTCATTTGAGTAAATCGGACTAACTAAAATATCATTCATGGCATCAAAATATATATATATAAAAAAAAGATACATAAAAATATTTATTTATTTGGTTGAGCAAATCCAAGCATTTCTTTGAGTTATGAACCCCCATTAAAGATGCAAAATTTGAAAGATGGTTGCCTTCACTGCGAGCGCCGAGCGAGCTCCCATAATTGCTTCCAAATGTCATGCCTTCCAATCCTCGTCGAAGGAGTGAAGTTTAGAGCCGTAGAACTGCATATCATCCGAAGCAACAACACGATCAAATAGAGAAAATGAAAAGCTTTTGAAAAGGAGGGAGGAAGAATGACAATAGTTCCCTCGATAATGAAGGAAGAAACAACGGGTTATTGCAGGCTTCACTCTCTCGTCATGCGTGAAATCCTTTTTCACTCGATCTGCACGATTTACCTTTACACGTAAAATGAGCTGCAACGGGAGTTTCTAATATATTAATATTTTATTTAACTTTACACTATATCAAAAACAAACATGAAAATGTTCAAAAAATATTATATTGACTAAATTTTACATCAACTTTACTTTCAACCAAACGAAAAATTATTACGTGCGGTGTCCGGACATCTCTGGAGACCAATCAAGATGCGCTCTGTCACTCAATGCACAGTGCATCAAATGATGAGGCGCATTTGAATTGACCTCTGAATACGTTCGGACATCGCATAAAATAATCTCTCCAAATATCACCTAAATAAACCTATTTAAATGATCCATCATCAAACTAAAAAAATAATAATTTTTATTTTAAATCCGTTAAAATTCAAACGAACGACTGCCATCAGAACTGTCTTATTTCTTTAATAACCCTGTATATATAAAAAAAAAAAAATCGAAGAAAAGCGAAGTCCAATTTTTAGGAGTGCTGTAAAGTCAAATCTTATCGTTTGGAAATTTTGCAGCGGTTTAGCTTTCCACCCCTTAAACCAGTCTCGTTTTGCGGGTCCCCATTCTTCTTTTACCCCGTCGTGATTTTGACCGGCGTTCGCAAGTTGTAATGAGACACGTGGAATTTGGAGTCCGTTTTCCGTGTATTAGGTGTGACCTGGAGAAAAAAAATTTTAATCCTATTATAGTAACTAAAATTTTAAAATTCTAATGTATATATATATATATATATATATATATATATATATATATATATATTTTTTATAATTTTAAAATTTTAGAAAAATAGATCGGTATATAAATTTAGAGAAAAAGATCGGTATTAATATGAAGAAGTATTTCAGAAATATTATACAAAAGATATGAGAGATTTATGCTCCATTTGAGATACCTTCTTACTATTTTTAAAGCAAATTTTAAGTACAAAAATCTCTTTTGAGTACAAAATTTTATTGAACTAAAAATATTTTGTATTAAAAAATTGCTTTAAAAAGTAATAAAAAAGTTATCACAAACGAAACCTTACAGCTCATTTGAGATGGTTGTAACCTTTTTATAGATAATTGTAAAATTATTGTTACGGAGTAACTTTTTAAAAAATTATTGTAGAAAGTAACTTTTCAGCGTAAGAATTTTTTGAAAGTTAAGCGAAAATAATGATCAAATAAAAATTATAATTATATTCCAAAAAATAAAATAATAAAAAAGCTAACTCAAGTTAAGTTTTAATCCTAAAATTTATGAAGACGAGAGTAGATAGTGATATTGTATCGAGTCAAGTGATTCATACTTCTGAACACTTCAATGGAAAAAATAATAAATGATTAAATAGATTGAATAATCACATTGATATATTTTGAAGATAAAATAATTAAAAAGAAAAAAAAATGGATATCCTTAGAAAAGTATAGTTATAAAGAATTTTAAAATTGTTGAATTTATTTTTAAAAAAAAGTGCAATACAAGAGCTAATTAATAATTGCTGCGGGCTAGAATATACGCGGCAGTAGAGTTTAGAAATTCACGTCCGAGCGTTGCACAAATATTCAGCACGCAAACAGAAAAGAAAATGAACACCAGGATTTTTACGTGGAAAACTCAGAAGAGGGAAAAAATCACGGGGCCACACCGAGCTGAAAAGTTCCACTAATGTTTTTGTAAATTACAAGAAACTGATTCGTCCCACAAATCGGGACGATCAGATTACAACTTGAAACAAATTTACAAAGTTTTGAAGAATCCCGTTGTTTCCCAAAAATCCGGCAGACTTCCGGCATATTCAGGCGGCGGGAAGAGCTCCGGCGATGGTCGAGGAGGAGAGAATTCTCCCTTTCCCCGTTCTCCTCTTCTTCTTCTCTCTCTTCACTTGAGTCCCCTTTGTGAAAAATGAGGGCTCTATTTATAGTTTTTCTGGAGTTACATGGCTCGTAAATAGCCATGAGATCATGGGCGAATAGGGAGTGGTTTGAACGGACGGCCAATATTGAACCCTTCGATCATACACCGTTCGTTGGACATTTGGAAGCCTTAATGATGTCGGAATTTGGCTTCCTTGGGCTCGTTGGATTCGTCTCGTCGAGCCGCTCGATTCGAGTATAAGCTTGTTAAAATCAGAGACCGTTTGGTAACTCAGATCGCGGTTTGAACCTTCCAACAGCGCTTCGGGTCCTTGATTCGGACTCATTTGGGCTCGGATTGGGTTGAACTTGGTGTCGTTGAATTCGTATTTCCAAGACGTTCAGTTTGACTGTAAGCTCGTTGAAATCGGAGTTTGGGTGCTTCCGGATTTAATTTTTGAAGTTTCCCGGTTGGGTTTTGCATCGAGATTCGTGCCCAATCAAGATAATTTCATTATAACGTATCAATAATCATGCATTACATTTGCATTCTTCTACAAATAAATCTAATAATTATAATAAAAAAATTCTCTCCATCCAAAGTTTTATACAAACTTTTCTTCGGTTGAAGATAGGCAAATGAAATTTAGTTCAATCTTGAAATAAAATATTTTCTCCAATGTCATTGCATTTTCTAAGACAATGTCACCATATCCTCTTTAATAACAATCTATTTTTTCAATATCAATTAGTGCACAGTTGGTTAGGCACAAATGACCCAATTTAGTTTACATATAAAAAATATCTTTATGCTTCGTTTGTGACGATTTTCTTATTACTTTTTTAAATAGTTTTTTAGTTCAAAAAATAAAAAATTTGTACTAAAAATCTGCTTTCAAAAACAAAAAAAAAAAGCTGTCAAAAAAAAAAAAAACCTTAAGCTCGACAAATCAAAATATGTCCAAATCTGCTAAATCAATAGAGCTGATCATTAATCTACCCTAGGGGTGTCAACTTTTGACACGACCCGAAAACCCGACTCGGACCCGACCCGGAAAATCCGAGTTGGACCCGACCCGTTTGATAAACGGGTCGGGTTCGGGTTGACCCGGCAGGTTGCCGGGTCAACCCGCGTACCCGTTTAACTCAAAAAAATTTGAATCCCGCGCCTGCCCGCCGCGCTGCCCGTGCCTGCCCACCGTGCTGCCCGCGATGCCTGCCCGAGGAGCCCACCCGCGCTAGCTGCTCGCTGCTTGCCGCGGAGCCCGCCTGCGGGGCTGCCCAGCGCTGCCTGCTCGCGGAGCCCGCCTGCCCAGCGCGCCCCGCCGCGCCATCGCGCCTGCCCCCCGCTCTCTCGCCAGCCGCGCCGCCGTCCGCCAGCAGCCAACCGGGTCGGGTCGGGTCAACCCGTTAACCCGCCGGGTCGGGTCGGGTCAACCCGTTAACCTGCCGGGTCGGGTCCGGGTTCGGATTTCCGACCCGTTTGTCTTCCCGGGTCGGGTTAGGGTCGACCCGTTTGAACCCGGGTCAGTTCTGGGTTCGACCCGAACTCGACCCGTGACCCGAAATTGACACCCCTAATCTACCCTAATCCAGAAATAAAATAATAACACAAATCCTTGATGACATTATCAAGTAAGAAATAGAGTGATTAACGATTAAATATTTTAACTTTTAACATTAAATCTTCATTTGGGACAGCTTTTATATTGATTTCTAAATCATCTTTTCAGTACAAAAATTTCAAATTCTAAAAATTTTAATAGTAAAAATTTATTTTAAAAAGCAAGAAAAAAGTCATCCCAAATCAAACCTAAAACTAACATATCATGTATTTTTGTTATGTTATTTCAACATAAATAAAAAATCAGGATAGGATGTATGATTATGAAATAATCTCTTAATAATAAGAAACTTAAGCAAATAATTATGTCCTCATAAAGTAAAATATGCATAAGAGAAAAAAATTCAATTGATATAGTACATCAATTCCAGCCTGTGAGTATATCAATAAGCTTCTTTGAAACCTCTCTCCCTCCTCCCTCCATTTATATAATATGTACCACACTACTAGCACAATTTAGTACATATAAAAAGCATTGGAGGGTGGAACTGTGAATAATTCTTTGTTTTTTAGCATGACATCTTAATTTCAAGTCCTATTGTTTTTAAATATATAATGATTCAAGCGGAGGATTTAGGTTTCATTTGGAAAAACTTTTTTACTATTTTATTTCAATCACATTAGGGGTCTCAAAAATTGACACGACCCGAAACTCGACCCAGACTCCACCCCGAAAAAATTTGGGTTTAGGACAACCCGTTTGTGAAATGGGACGGGTCCGAATTTGGACTTTCGACCCATTTGAAAAAACAAGTCAAATTCAGGTTGATTCGAAAACCCACGAGTCGACCCAAAATGACCCATTTGTAATCCTATGTGACTTGTCTCGTCACTCGATCAGCGTTATAAAACCCTTTAGATTTCATGATTTTTTGTGCAAGTTCGTCTATAAGAATAGTCAGTACGAACTGAGTTTGTCAGTACAAACTGAGTTCGTCTGTACGAACTAAACAAATTTTTGACATAGCCAATCGTCTAGTGACGAAATTAATTATCGTATGTACAATATGTGGCCTGGGAGATCGTTTCGGGACGAACGAAAAATATCGTCTGTATGATCCGAAATATCTTAGCTTATTAAATATCCCATTAGTTCGAGGCTATAGAGAGAAAGAGAATGAAGAAAAGGAAAAAAAAAGCTTGATTTCGAAGGCTGCATAGCAATTTTCGTCCGTCGACGCAGTTGGAAGAATTGCTCATCTCGCATTAAGGAATCCATATCCTATTTCTGATTTCAAATATTTCATGTTTTGGTGTTTTTCTGCTCAGATTCGTGTTTCCGTTACAAAAAAAATGTGCTTATCTTTATATTGACGAAACTTTCACCACGTAACTTTTTGTATGTTAAAGAGAATATGATTTTGAATGTTTCGAATATTTTCTAAAAATTTTCATCTGGAATTCTGAATTCTATGGGATTTTTATTGAATAGAAAATTATCTGAATGTCAAAAATAGTGCTAAAAGTTTTGAAACATTATTTTACACGATCTCTGGTAATTTCATAAGTTTCTGAAACTGTGTATTTTGATTCAATGGATTTTCTATTATCTGTCATTATACGATCTGTTTGATATTATGCATTGATGAGATGAAAATGAATGTGGTTATATGATTGAAAGTACTATTATATTACTGTGATATGACTGTTTGTGTAAAGACAAGTAAAGACTGATTGAATCATTGAGTGGAGACTGATTGACCTGTACAAGATGATGGGCCGACGAACTTTCCTTTAAATATGATTTGGTGTTATCCTCTACTGATTCACGTGATACTGATTGGAAGTTATAAGGAGATGATTAATATGCTGACGAGTAAAGAGTGACGACTTTGTTTACTAAGCCAACAGATAATGATATTGATACTGATATAAGACTGAAAAATACCGTAATAGCCAGCTCTTCTACTTCTACTTATTTTGTAAGACTACTATACTGAAATGTATGCTTTGAAGCATTGTTCTTATTATTGTACGAATTTATCTTTACTGTCCGGATTTACTGTTACTATACGATTTAACTGTTATTCCATTACTGTTTCTGTCATTAGATTGATACTGATACTGATACAGACACTGGTACTATTTAATACTACTGATTCATTGTACTGATCTTATGCATGTGCTACACTGAGTAAGTGATATAGAATAACTGGATAGCACGTATACATTTCGATATAATTTTATTGTATTGATTTGATTTCAACAGTCATTATCGATGTATTGATTCGACGTTGTATACAATTTTGTAATGTATTGATATTATGGATATGATGCTTTCTTTAGTGATTTGACTGAGGTTATAGATATGACGATTACTGTAAAGATCTGGTATACGTACGGGTTTATTGCTTTATGGACTTTTTTACTATTTACAAAATTTCCTACTATCGATTATGGATATTACTGTTTCTGCACTGATTTTTGTTTCTGCATTGACTCAATGATCATGTGTAAGTGATTGCTATGAATTGACTAATTGACATACATATTGCTTTTGTACCGTGCTTTGATTTCAGTTTAGGTTAGTGACCTGCTGGGCTTTTTAAGCTCATTATATGTGATTAATGATTTAAGATCAGGGCAAGAGAGCAGGAGTGTGAGATTGATCAGTATTCTTCAGGTTTTATTCTTTTTTTGTTATAGTGATTCTTTTTGTACTCAGGATATGATGGATATGTGATAATTATGAAGATCCTGAGCATTGTAAATAACTTTTAGGAATGAATATAAATGTGTATATTGATGTTTTAAATTATAGAATATATTGTACTGTTATTTACTGATGAATGGCATAGATAGCTCTGGTATGTTGATTGTTTGAAGGAAAAAAGAATAATTCTTCCAAGTTAGATCCTTGGGGCATCACAAGGATCCCGTCGATCATCGACGGGTTTAGTCTCTTAGGGTCGTGTCACCGCTGTTGGCCTGCCAGTGTCTCGCCCGAGTTGCCGTTGCCGAACTGCCTCCGTCCCACCCGCGCTACTACCGCCGTTGAAGCCAGCGGTAGAGCGAAGAGCGGAAGACTGTCCTTGTCGTCCCATCTGCCAGCTGCTGCTGTCGTCTCACCTGAGATGCCACTGTCGGCCTGCCTAAGAGCCGAAGATCGTCGCCGTCCCTCCCTCGTGGGTCGGGTCGGGTCAACCCGGTAATCCGCACAGGTCTATTCTGGGTTGACAATCCTGACTCGTTTGCAAAACAGGATCGGGTTAGTGTCGGTCTTTTTAAGGCCGGGTCAAATCGGGTTCAACCCAAATCCGACCCGTTGACACCCCTAAATCATACTTTCTATTTATCATCATTTTGTCACAGCTTTCAAAAAAATTTTCTGTTAGAAATAATTTTCAAATAAGTTACTTTCTCTACAGCAGCTTTACAATCACTTTTATAAAAAGATACAATCGTTCCAAACAAATACTTAGCAAACATCAATCTATGTAGAAATTTTGATTAATAAGGATCTGCTAAATTGAGGGATGTATTTAATAATACACATCACATTTAAAAAAGTCTTATTGGAGAGCAAAATTTGAGGAGACTCAATTGTTTCGTGAGAGTTAAAAGATTATTTTAGAAAAAGAGATAAAAACTATTAATAAAAAAAAATAGGGCTTCTGATTTGATTGGTATAGGCACTTCTCTTCATACTGATAGCTCCATTCTTTCTACTGATCAGCATGAGATACATGCGACTATTTTTAAATTGCAATTGCAGTCCATCAAAGAAAGAATAACTAAAGGGGCATATATAAATTTAATAGTTTTAATACCATTTAATTATATATATATATGAAATAGCAATAAATTTTTTGATGATTTCGATAAAAAATATTGAAATTAGATCATAATTATTGGAATAAGTAATACAATAATAATAACATAAATTATTAGAACAGCTTGAAACAATAAAATTCAGTGGAGACTATCTATATTTGATCGATTAAAATCATAGTATATCATTATTTTTATTTTTATAAAAATATCATATTTTAAATTTAAAATAAAATAAACTAGAATCAAAATTAAGCATCAAAATTATCAAATTTATCAAAATAAACGAAATCTAAAAGGCCCTATACTTTTAAAAATATATCATGATGAAATATATAGATTGGATATCAAATTTTGTTAATTTGTATGTGATACATTTTGAAAAATGTGCTTGGTAAACATGAATCTCGATGCATATTTAAATGAAAAACATTCAAAAAAAAATTGAAAAACATTCAAAATTAAATTTTGGATCAACAAAACTCCAATTTTAATAAATTTATTATAGAATTGAATGTTTTAATGAGACAAATCCATCAACCTTAAAAGTGATCAAATTTGTATCCAAATAATCCTAAATCCAGTACTTAAGGGTACCCACCGAGGCTTAGGGTGGTCGGTGGACGAGCACGATTTGGAACCCCCCATCTTGGGTTCTAATCCTCTTTACTACGGCCTCGCCTCTTCAGTGGGGCAAAGCAAGTGTGGGCTTGATGCCGGTTGGTGGCCTCGATATATAGGTTCCGCCGAGAGATTAGTTATGCCGCAAAGCGCTCCCTTTGAAGTAGCTACGGGTAGATACCCCCGTTCCAAAAAAAAAAAGTTCTTAAGGGTAATAGAAACCTTTAATATATTAATTAGATGAATAAATGACCTCTAAATCTTGCATGATTGTAATCAATTGAGTGTCTTAATTACACAAATCCAATGTGTTCAAGATCACTTACTTTTGATATCATTAAGGCACTTTAATGTAGAAAGAATGATGAATAGAATCAATATCAATCATCCAATGAAACATTTTCAGATTTTTCTAAATTTTACAAGATATGCAACTTTAAAAAATATATGAATATGCATTCACTCTTTACATGAGTGGAACCCTTGACCTAAGTTTTAAGATTGCACCCACATGGCAAGAAATATCGAAGCTCCACATAAGAACTACCACATGATTTATTATTGAACCATCGCCCAATCATCATTCTCGGACCATCACCCAACCATAGAATCACCACATTAACGTTGTTGTAGGACCATCGCTTGATTGACCATCTTTGTGTAGGATTAATGCTATTGATGAATCATCATTTTTAAAGGGCCACCTACCTGATCACAATCATTGGATCATTGTCATTGCCAAACGACAATTGCCAAACTACAATAATCAAAATATTGTTGTTATCATTGTTAAAGGGCCACCACCGCATTATCACTATCATCAGGTCACCAACGTCACTGGATTACATTTGTCAAGCAACTATCGCCCAATCACTATCATTGAATCACCATCATCAGATTGTTGTTGTTCGATCATCGTTGCCTGACAACATTCATTGGACCATGACTATCATAGGACCACCAACGTCAAACTATCGTCATGTGACCATCATCTTTCGAACACTACTGTTGAACTACAACCACTTGAATATTGTCAAATTTAATTTAATTTTTAGTAAAAAAATTTATATCACTTGTGTGTTTGTGTATTTTTTATTAATATTTAAGTAAGAGATTTTCATGCAAAATTAGAATAGAAAACTCCATTACCATATTGTTATGAATTTTTTAAGTATACAATAATATTAAAACTTGTATTATTTATTATATTTTAAATGATATTTATCAGTATACATTTAAAGTATTTGAAGTAGAACTTATCCTGACGAAATAGACTGAAATTGATTAAAAAAACAAAGCCGGATACGACAGTGATGCGCACTTAGGGGAAACAAGTAGGTGGAAGATGGTGACCAGGTGCGCCCTTTGCCTCCCTTCTTCTATTCGGGGTAGCTTTTGAAACGGGCCAGCGACAAAAGTGTGCTGGAGAATGAATGAAGAGTCCCGATGCTTAACACGTGGAGTTTTGCGTGGTTCCTTTGATCTCCCACCGCCGGCCCCGCGAGGAAGCTTCTCATGCAAAGAACCCGACGCCAGCTCTAGAAGATAGCGGAGAAGACAAAGAAACTTCAGAAAACGACTCGTCTTCTCCTTTTAAATTTCTACAACTTCCCCAAATCTCGGCCGCCTCGGAGATGTGGAGTTTCTCCTTAGTCATCGTTTCAGTTAATAAACTTTAGTAGTATTCATCGATTGTTTGGAGCGGGGAATGGAAGAGGAGGGATTCGGTGGCGGAGGAGTGTTAGATGTCAAGCTTTGGTCCGGATCTTGCCATTGGATTCTTATGATCTTGTTCGGTTTCTACTGCTGGGGCTGGGAGTTTTTGACTGCGCTACTTCTGTTCTCGAGCCTTTGATTAGTAAAAGAGAGTTTTTTTTTTTTCTTCTTTCTTCTGTTTTTTTGGTTGGTGGCTTTGTTGTTGGTAAATGGTGATGGGATCGAAAGGGAAAAGGCTGGAAGAAGGCGGAGGGAGGAGCGTGGGTTCGCCGGCGCCGTTTCTGACGAAGACGTATCAGATGGTGGAGGATAGGGAGACGGAGGATGTGATATCGTGGGGGGAGAAAGGAGTCTCTTTTGTTGTGTGGAAGCCCGTTGAGTTTGCCAGAGACCTGCTTCCAGTTCACTTCAAGCACAACAATTTCTCCTCCTTCGTTCGCCAGCTTAACACATATGTAAGTCCTCTCTCTCTCTCTCTCTCTAAATTTTTTTAAAGCTTTAAAAATAATAATAATATGAACTAATTTATCTTAATTAATAAAAATTTAGCCAGTCACACGTACTCATGGCTCAAATTCAGTCATTTTTTTGAGACATTTAGTTCAGTTAAGACAAATTTATAAATATTATATATACAAGACTCGAATCCAAAACTTCTTGATCGTAACCAAAGCTCCTAACCAACAAATCATGATGAGCTGCCATTAACTTGGTGAACTAATGAGTCACTCAATTAATGAGCTAAAAAAAATCAATTTTGAACTATTTCTAGTCGGTTAATTTATGAGATAGCTCGTTTGAAAAATCTTATTATTAAATAAATTAAAATTTTAGTAAACTTAATAATTTAAGTATAAGATTTTTAACATATTTAAGTGATTTATAATTATTCTTCCTTAAATTTTCTCTTTTTATCTTATTATAATATTTGCTTAAATTAAATTTATTTTCTCTATTTGATAAGAAGGATGAGCTGATTTGAATCTGTGTGGTAAAATTTAATTGATTAATCAAACACACGATTAAATTAAGGATGGCTCGAGCTCTTCTTTTTCCATTGAAGTTAGGTGAGGGGTCATCGTCTTCTCTGCAAGTTGGACGCCTGACGCCACAGCGTGCACGGCGTTTCTTTGCTTCTTTGCGTTAAAATTTTGACGACTATTACATTTATTAATTAAAGTATTAATCTCTAAAGCAGAAATTATTATCCTAAGTATTGCGTATGAAAATCTTAATCTTTTTGGGGGCGGGGACATTTATGTCAATTAAGATTTCGTTTGGGACGGCTATTTTATTGCTTTCTAAAACGAAGTTTTAGTACAAAAATAAAAAATTATGTACTACAACTCCGTTTTAGAAAGCAATAAAAAAGCCGCCACAAACGAAGCCTAAGTCAAACACAAATCACATATATATGACTCGAACTCAAAATCTCTTAGTTTATATTCAAAATTATCAATAAATAGATCAAGATGAGCTGCGCTCTTATTCCTTTCAAAAGTGGGATGAAAAAAAAAATCTTTTAATTGTTTGTGAAATATTATTTGGAGAAAGATAATTTGTTTGTTATTCAATTTAATATTAATTAATTTTGTATTTTGGTTTGAGTCTTGTTTAGAATGTTCTTGATTTTTTTAGGGAGAAATATTATTAATTAATTTTATGCTGAGATTTAATTTTTAATTTTTTTTTTAAATATTAATAATTTTAAATTTCTTATATGTAGAAATTCCGTTTATAGGATATTTGTTGTCATCATGCTGAGTTGGCCTAAGGAAATTAGGTACAAACTTAATCATATGAGGTTGTTAAGTTTTGTCTTTTACATATAGTCAGAAAATAAAAATATTTTGGAGGTGTGGATGAGGTAATAAATCATTATTTTTTTGTTCATTTAATATATTTTTATTAATTTTATTTTTATATTATATTTCATTAAAATTTTATACTAATCTATTATATTTTTTCTTGGATCCATCACACATTCTTCTTTTCTTATAAAAATTATCATTCTCCTATTTTTTTTTTCATATTGATATTCAATATCATACTGATAATTGAAATCTATGATACAAGAAATTATATTTAATAGAATTTTATTAATTTTTTTATAATTTAAAAATAAAAGAATAATTTTGAGGTATATGGAAGCTCTCCCAATATATTTATCGATTAAAGTCATCAAATATATGTAAACTTACATTCATTAATCATTTATTTAATTTCAAATCATTTCACGAAATTGTTTTAAAGTTTTGTTAAAATTATTTACATCAATGATTTTAATGATATTAAGAATTAAAACGTTCATTATATATTTAAATTTCATAAAAATAAAATATAAATGAGAAAAAATTCTAAGTATAATAAAGTAATGATATATAATTCTACTTTTAGAGGAATTTTTTTAAATCTCTTTTATATATTTTTTAATAAAAAAATTTCTATTAAGCTTATTTCAAAATAAAAATAATAATTCTTAAACCTAATTTTATACCAAAATATCTATATATGACTTTTATATGAATTGTTTTGAATAACTTCCATATGTTCTTTCTTTGGTCTGATATTTAATTTTCTTCATTTGTTTTTGCCTTAATCTATTTGTTTTGTTATTTATTTTTTATTTACAAATATATACATATTTATTCTATTATTTTATCTATGAATTTTGACTTTAAAATTCTTTTTAACTTTCTTTAATATTAAATATGAATTATGAAATTAATGTGCTTCAAATTTAATTTAAAAAATTTAATAATAATTTTTAATTAACTAGCAACTCACTTACAATTTGTTTGAGATTCTAAAATATTTTATAAAGATGATTGTTAAGTTGTTGCATAAAAAATAATTTTTTTAAAAGTTGTTATATATATATAATAGTAGCTTTTTTAAAGGTTATGCATTAGCAACTAAGACTTTGAACATCAGCTTACTACTTCAAAAAATTTTATAAAGCAGCATAAAAAAAATAATTATCATAAAAAAAAAATATAGAACTATAGATATATATGAAAAGCAAAATATTAAAAAACTGTCTCAAATAAACCTTTAATATAATATATATTAATTTTCTTATGTATTTATATAATATTATTAGCGTGGTAGGTTAGACGAGTTTGGAATGCCTACAACTTTGACCTTTGATTTGTTTGGATAATGGTTAGTAATATTATTGTATATTAATTTATCAACTGTTGGACTTATGGAGTATGCATGTTCACATTGCAATTAGGTTGAAATTTGATATTAAACTTTGATTAAATGCAGTTCATCTTGATCTATTGTTAGAAGCTTTGACTATCAATCAAGAAGTTTTGAATTCGAGTCACGTATAAATGATATTTATGTGAGTTTGACTTAATAGATTTTTTTTTCTTTTTGAGAGTTTGACTTAATTGTCTTAAATATCCCAAATATATATATATACTCATATATTATATTAATCTTAATTTTTTAAATTCAAAATTGGCCTCACATTTTTTTTTCTTTATTTTAAAATATTTACAGAAATGTATAGTTGATTTGTTTTTTTTTTTTTTTTTTTTTGACTTGTTTTTATTTAGGTTCTTAAAAATAAATTTTAGGTGTTTTCAATTTTTAAAAATATGAACTCCTAAAAATATACAATTATGAGATTAAAAATATCATTTAAAACCTAATAATTAAAAAATATGATTAAAGCTTAAGGCTTTGTTTTGGACGACTTTCTTATTGCTTCTTAAAATAATTTTTTAGTATAAAATTTTTAATTTTTGTATTAAAAAATTACTTTAAAAAGTATAAACAAAATCGTCCCAAGCAGAGCCTAAGAGTATGCAAGCCAACTTTCTATTTTGTAAAATATTGTTATTAAAAGCACACAAAAATAATTTTTTAATTATTTTGATAGTTTAAAAAATATGAACTCCAAAGCACATCACATCATGTAGCTCCATACCCTTCCATTAATAAACTTCATTGGAAGGCCAAATCAACGCTTCCCTAATTATCACATGCAGCTAGCATTGGCCTATTAATAGGAAACTTTGATTATTTATATATTTAACACTTAAAATTTTAATATTACATACATATTATTTTTAGTTTATTTTCATATCAAATATGAGTGATCAAAATGAAATATATGAGTGGTTGTAATGAAATATAAGTGGCATATTTGATATTAAAATAATATAGAGTGGTATATATGTAATATTAAAATTTTAGATATTAGATATGTAAATAAAATGATATAAAGTGATATGTATGTAAAATAAAAATAAAAATAATCCCAAACAGCCACTTAGTATTTAATTATGCTTTTAAATATTACGTAAACTAAAAAAGTAACCATCGGTGTTTGACGAAAGCAGGGTTTCCGCAAGGTGGTAGCTGATCGGTGGGAGTTCGCCAACGACAATTTCCGGCGAGGCGAGCAAACGCTCCTCTCCTTCATTCGCCGTCGAAAATCCTCATCCAACAGACAACCTCCTCCATCTTCTAACTCCGGTCAGCACTCCACCGAGATCCACAGCTCTTCCTCCGCCTCCTCGCCACCGCCGCCTTCGCCACGCCTTCTGAATCTCTCCAGCGAAAACGAGAAGCTTCGGAGAGAGAACAAAATCCTGAACTCAGAACTTGCGCAGGCAAAGCGGCACTGCGATGAGCTCCTCGGTTTTCTTTCCAAGTACGTCGATGTCGGCCAGCTAGACCTCGGCCTTCTAAGAAATAGGTCGGTAGAGTTCGACGAAGGGGAAGAAGTAGTTAGCGAGGAGGAGGAGGAGGTGGATGAAGGGGAAAAAGAGACTTCTTTCAAGCTATTTGGTGTTCTTCTCAAGGTTAACGTGAGCTGCGATGAGGTTCAGAGATCTACAAAGAGGCGACGTTGCCAAGGCGGCGGCGGCAGGATGCCAGTGGTCAGAGGTTCGTGGGCTGATGCTTTGTCTCCGGTGGGCGGAAGTAGTAACGTCAGCCAGAGAAGTTAGCTAGATAGCCTTAGGAGGGGAAAAATCGTTTCAGAATCTCCTCAGGCAATACAGACAGCGCATCAAAATCATTTGATTGTGCGATATATAGGAAAACAAATCTGAGTTGGAATATCATAATTTAAATTTAATTAGAGTGAACTTATGATTATTCTATTTGTTTTGAGAAAATCTTAACTATCTTTAAAACGTGAAACACACGTGATAATTTCTCCTATTGTCAATAGGAAAAAATTTCTTATTGTACAGAAAGAAAAGTATATGAGGTTTATAGGGTGAATTACGTTTAGTTACTCTGAAAATGGAGAGAAGAAATCAAGATGTTGGATTTCTTCTTTGTATCCAATCATTTTATGTAATTAGTACAAAAAGAATACCTGCTTAAGCGAGCAAAGACTTGAATTTTCTGTTCACTTTTTGTTTATATTTATGAACCTGGATACACTATAACCAAGTATATATGTAAGAAAGCTTATACGTTTAATGATTTATAGTGAAGAAAAGAGTGAATTAAACAAACTGAAAAACCATTCGGGAAAATAGGAAGCTCAGTGATATAAGGAAAAGGAGCTAGACATGTTTCCAGTGTGGAAGAGGAAGACAGAACAGATAGAAGTCATAACAAAAGCTTCTGAATTCGAATTCAAATTGCATAGCAGAGCACCTTAGACTTTCAGATTTTAGAGCAGAAGGTGAACTTTTAGAGTATATAGAGATCAATTCCTAAACATGCTGAAGTTTTCCTATGGTTTTGCACTTTTGCTTTAGCCAGTTGAGAATTTGGAGTTTTTAAAGATCACAGGCTTGATTTATGTTAATTCATTATGAATCATTCTTAAATCTACTGAAATTTGCCTTAAGTTAGAAATCTGAATCTTAGAAACTTAGGGGCTGTTTGGTAGCACCTAGATTTGATTTAAGTAGGATTCCATAAATCCACTAACTCCGGATTTCGGAAATCACGAGGGGCCTAAATCCTGAAAACTGTAAGGTAGCATTCATGATAAATCCTATTAAATCACATATGACTGTTTGGCTATAGAACGTATTTAACGAGCAACTGTTCCTCTGGAACCAATGGATTTCGTAAATCCCGCAAAAAACAGGATTTCAAAAACCTGGGATTTAGCACTGAAAGACGGAATTTTCAGTCTACAATGGCTTTCATTTGCAGTGAGATTTGGTTTTGCATTTTAGGCCGTTTGGCTGGATTTCGCTCAAATCCGCCTCAAATCTGGCCTAAATCCTGCTACCAAACAGCCCCTCATATAAAACAGCTCAAGTAGGGTTCCCTTGATTCTTCAGTACCAGCATCTGATTGGAGCTCTAGATCTGTAGCTCAAGCTTCTTGTTCTAAAAGGTATATCTCCCAACCTCCTGATTCTAATTCAGTTTAAAATGGTTCCCTTAATTATCTGTTATCGCTTGCTTTCGCTTAAGATTGTTGGTAGAATAAGTAGATTGTTTGCTTTGTTTTTGGATTGTGCTACTTCTCTTACATCATATGAAAATGGTTCTTGGAATGCCAGAGGCTCAGGGCATGAGATTAACAGCAAAATTGTTGAAGATGGTATCTCTCTCTTGACCTTCAGAACATTTAGTTACAAGAAAGTTAATATTTGGTCTTCATCTGTTGTGGATCACCTGGTTTGATTCGGTTCTTCATGTGGTATTATTTTTGAAAGGGATTCCAAATTTTTTACTTCTCCATTGATATATTTTCTATTTCAATTCAACTAAATTCAAATTTGAAATGAAATTTGTTCTGCAGGAACAAAGTGGAAGTAACCCTGTGTTCTATGTATTATATGTATGGTTTTAAAACTAAGATCAAAACGGCCAAGCAATCGATGGGATCATGAACCAGTCATCTAATTAGTCTAGCCCATGTTTTATTTGGATTGACAAAGAACTGAGTTAAAATTGTGTGAACTGAATGCTGAACTGATTTGAGTTTTTGCTCTATTTCTGGGTTTTGTATCCTGATTATTTTCAGCTGGTGATACCCTCCCAAGAAGCATGCCCTTGGGTTATGTATGGGCTGTGAGTTCCTGCAGCTCGCATTTCTTCCCGTTGTCATTTCTCCCATCCCGTCCGGTGTCATTTAGACTTTCTTCTTTTGAATTTCTTGGTCTTGTTTGCCACTTTAATCGATATTATTGATATCCCTCTTGATAGAAAACTTGATAGTTTGTCTATTCTTGAGGAGAGCTTTGCTAAGAAGCTTCATCAGTTCATCATTTCCCCAACTGAGATCTGTCTTCCTTTCCTAAAGCTCATATATTCAGATTTAACAAGAGAGCTTGTTCCTCAAATATCGGTTCAAAGAGATGATAGCCAAGTACTGGTGGACAAATTTTCGTTCTTCTGGAAGAAAAAAATGTATGAGCATTAGCCTCGAAAAAGCAACAAATAATTAAACATTTTGGTTAAATGAAAGAAAAGCTGAATTTGTTTCTCTTGGTAAACAACTGACAATTTTGTAGGTTCAAGAGCACTCTGCCATAATTTTTACAGCTTTCTGATTTTAAGGTTGCAGTGTTAGAGAAATTTCACTTTTATCTTTAGATTCTAACTATGATGCACTGACACGGACACGGCGACACGGACACGACACGTCACAGACGCGAGACACGGCAATTTTTAAAAATATAGGACACGGACACGGCGTGGACACGACATAATAATTTTTTTAATATAATATAAAATAATTTTTAAAAATATAGGACACAGACACGGCGTGGACAGATGGCTCTTTTGAACATTCACCTAATCCACCCCCGCCAACAGCAGAGCTCATTTTGCTAACAAACCATTCACACATATGAATACCTCAAATTAAATTGATATGAAGTGAAATCAAAATATCCCAATAATAAGACAACATGAATACAACAATATACCGGTCTGCCGGGGGTCCAAGGGGCAGCCCTTGGCGGGATTCGACCTGCCCGGTCAGGTTGCGGGTCAAGAAGCAGCGCCCCTGCTGAGGTTTCCGGGGGCAGCGCCCCCAGAACAAAATTTTATTGTAAGAGTAATTTTGAAATTATGCTTGTTTTTAAAGTTCGTAAGTTGTTTGTATGGGAAGATACCGAGTGGTACCGAGCATGTACTTAGCAGTACCGAGCATGTACCTAGCGGTATTGAGCGGTACCGAGCATGCACCTAGTAGTACCGAGCATGTAACAAGTGGTACCGAGCATATATTGAGCAGTACCGAGTATGTATTGAGCGGTACCGAGCATGTACTGAGCGGTATCGAGCATATATTGAGCAGCACCGAGCATGTACTGAGCAGTACCGAGCATGTACTGAGCGGTACCGAGCATGTAGCTAGCGATACAGAGCATGTACCCAACGATACCTCATTTAATAATCGGTCACGTGTGTCCGTGTATCCGTGTGTCCGACACGCGTGTCCGATTTTAATTTTAATTTTTGAAATTGCGACACTCCAATGCCGTGTCGGACACGTGTCCATGCTGTGTCCGACGCGTGTCCGTGTCCGACACTGCACACCCTCTTTAAGTGTCGTGTCGGTGCATCATAGGATTCTAAGTTGTTGATTATACTTTTGGTCTGTTGCAGGGCCAATCATAAGCAATTTTTTATCCTTAAGGCTGTTCTTTGCTTGTTTGAGGTGTATCAGGTTTAGGAATTAATTTTGATAGTTCATATTCATTTATCTATGTGAATTGCTAAATATTGGTATGCATGTAAATCTTCCTTAAATATATGATAAGAAATGAAGGGTGTTGATGGTTCTACAAAGAAGAGCTGCAAACAAATAATTGAAAGGCTGCAGCTCCGCTTTATATTTCATTGACACCTCCCTGCAAGCTGATGATGTTGGGAAAATGGGCAGCTTGGTTCGAAGATGACCAAACCAAGAGGCAAGAGAATTTCGCTAAGATATATGCAAATTAGGTTTCGTTTGGGACTGCTTTCTTACTGCTTCTTTAAGCAACTTTCTAGAACAAAAATTAAAATTTTTGTAATAAAAATTTGCTTTAGAAAACAGTAAGAAAGCCGTCTCAAACGAAACCTTAATCTTGCAAGTCAATGTGATGAATCACTATGTTTGATACAGTCTTGAATGAACTAGTAATCACCTTCAATGTATTCGGTACGAGCATGGAGAATTTGATTATTCACGACTGCTAAGACTGAGATATTATGACAATAAAGATATGTTGATGGAGTAATAGAAACACCAAATTGATTTAACAACCGGCCTAGCCAAATAACATTAGTCGCTGCAGTGATAGTCAATTTCTAAGATGTTGCAGATAATAATTACTCAAGGTGATAATTTCATGTAGAGTAAGATGATAGTAGCAATTGTATTTGTTAAAATAACTAAGGCTTCGTTTAGGATGATTTTTTTATTATTTTCTAAAATAATTTATTAGTACAAAAAATTTAATTTTTATACTAAAAAAATTATCTTAAGAAATAGTAATAAAGATGTCACAAATAAAATCTAAAGCTAAGACAGTAGTAATTAGCTGATAAATTATTCAAGTAAAGTTATGCCAATTTATGAGTTATAGGAGCATTCTCCCCCACCATCCATGCCTAAAATTGAAGAGTCTTATTGAATTGTTGTTCAATTTGAAAATGCTAACATTTAGTTAGTGTATTTATGTCAGGTGTATAAGTTTTTCACAATTTTGGAAAGTTGAAATTTAGTCTTATGAGTTAGCGAATTATATTCGTGATTTATTTAAGAATTAAATTATTATTTAACTTATGTGGCATCTCAATTAATTAAATTTACATGAAATTAAATATTGTTTTTGACCTTTTTGAATTAAATTATTATTTAACTTATGTGGCATCTCAATTAATTAAATTTACATTTTGACCTTTTTTGAAACCAGAGTACTTCCTTTTTTAGAATGTTGTGCGAATTTTGCCGAGTGAAATTTCTATAATCCTTAAATAGATTATTATTTTCTAGGTTGGACATGAAATGACATTCGCAAATTATTAAATTTATTTAAAAATAAATATAACACATACAAAATCAATCATAATTTATATTTACTTGATTCATATAAAACCTAAAATACATCATTCTCAAACAATTCTAATCTAAAATCCACAACTAGAAGTCTAGAATGATGCTCTCCGGCCTCATTTTAGAGACTTTTTTATTGGCATTAAAATAAATGCAGTGTAAAATAAATACAGAATAAAGTAAATAAATGTAAAGGAATTGTTTTTTAACTATTTGGTAGGATGTATGCAAACAAAAATAAAATCATAAATATATTCTGACACACCTTGCGACTCCAGGTTCTTGCACAAAGTGTCCAAATCAACAAGATCACAAACATTATGTTGCTCATAAGTGGAAAGGCATACCTCGGAGTAATGGGCTACAACAATTCGTAAGGTCTCCGCATGATTTTTTATCTCACTAGTCGCAATCAAGCACATCTGGGTCGTTCCGTGTGTGCCATCCTCCAAGCCATGAAGCAGCATCTTAGCAATATCCCTTGTCAAATGCAAAAGGATAAAAACTAGATGCTCGTGCAAGGAAAATTTGTAGGTGACGTGACGTGATTTCATGGGCAAAAGGCAGCAGAGGCAGAGGTCTCCACTCTTGGGTACCCTGTCGATGGTTCTCGCCGAAGGAGGAAGAAACAAAGATGTGTTCTGCAGGCTACTCTTTCTCACCCACGGAATTCCTTTTTTTTTCGCTCGATTTTGAGTGGATTCACTTTACACGAAAAATGAACTAATGCAGAGAGTTACGAATACATTAGAAATTTACTTCATTTTATTCGGTTGCCAACCAAACATCAAAATTTGAAAATGCAAAGCATTCACTTTTACTCCAACTAAACAACCCCTTATTTATTTAAAACTATTAAATTAAATATTAACATTTTCATTAATTAAATTGTCATGTGATATCTTGATATAATTTTTTATAATAATTGGCCTATAAATTATTTGATTTATTTTGAGACAAAATTGTTCTTGCATAAAATTAAAAAAAAAAATTATATTATGATACATTTAAAAGCTATTAAATTTACTTTGATAAGATTAGTACAATACTAATATCAAAATAAATGTAATAATTTTTAAATTCATTAGATATTTTTTATCAGAAAAGTCGGTTATAAATATTTTTAATCTAAAGTCTGTCAAATACTTTATAGATTCGTGCAAAGCGCTCAATGATTTGTACTTTGCTGGATAGATTACAGTAGTCGGGCAGGCGGAAGCAGGACGGCGGTCTTCCAATGAGGCGCCGGCCATAGCCAAAAACTCAATCGAAAGCAACAGCCCAAAGCGCCAAAGCCACACAGTTACACAGCACAGTTCCAACTATCGACAGTTTTGTGGTTTTGCTCATCTCAGTGGAAAGCACTAATTGTTTCTTCCCATTCAACAACCATTGATAATGACAATGCCAATTTATTATTATTATTATTATTTTGGAATAGTGAGGTCGAGGCCCATTTCATTGCTATAAGAAATTTAGTAATGGCCGGATGAAGATGATCATATCAATAGTGAATATGACACCGGCCAGGTAGGGGCTCG
Organism: Dendrobium officinale; assembly: GCA_019514585.1. Classification (NCBI taxonomy): domain Eukaryota; kingdom Viridiplantae; phylum Streptophyta; class Magnoliopsida; order Asparagales; family Orchidaceae; genus Dendrobium; species Dendrobium officinale. The sequence goes on from CM033698.1 coordinate 34,176,442, forward strand.
ACGAATTCACGTTGATGATCTGGTGACGGTCGCCGGACACCGCTCCAAGAACTTCTTGGAGGAAAGATCCTCCACCTAAGAATCACTCTTAGGATATAGAAAACACATGAGACTAAACTCAAATCATATTCATTTCCAAAAATCCATCTTATTACAAGCATTGGCTATTTATTTATAGCCAAAAAGGAAGCATCATACTAGGCTACATAAAGAATAAGAAAGCATTAAACCTTAATATCCCTATACTACCAAATGGCCTTAATATAACCTGAAGTTTAATACAATTAACGCCTCAGCTCCGACGTCAGAATAAGTCCCATTTTCTTAATAAATAATAATTGTCATGCCTTGATGCAAAATATTTCAGAATTTAGTTTAACATTGAGATTAGCATAATTTATAATATTATATACAATACTAATCTCATCCTAAATTCAAATATGTTCATTTTTTTCTAATATATTTTACATCAAAATATTCTTAATTATGTCATAATTTTTTTCTTTCTTAATTATGATAGAGGCATCGAGTCGTCAAATTAATCCTAACCTCCAAGAGATTTTTCAGGAAAGAAAGAAATGCGGAGAGCTCCGAAGGAGCCCCAATCAGTGACAAACATGATAACTAGCACTCTTTAAGATAACAATATCATGTATAAAATACTTCTAATCAGAGAGGCGGTACAGAATCATATTGCATTAGTTAGATCCAAATAATTCTTCCATTATATTCAAGAGGGCTACAAGAAAGAAAAGTGGACACTCTATTGCCACCTTCTCCTCCAATTTTACAAGCATTGAAGCGAAGGAATTCTTACACATAAGACTAAGAAAAAAATAACAAAAATTAGGCGTGCGAACGTGCGTGCGTGCAAGATTTTGCTGCACGGCTGCTCGTCGGCATTTCGTCAAACACCTTGAAGTCACTATTCGGCAATGCCATCGGCCTGCTCGGTGCTCCAAATGCGCACCTGGAGGCCGTGCTTAGGAATGGGGAATGGACTGTATTCCACCTCACTGTGAGATCCCACCACCTCAAACCTGCATCAATAGAACTACACTTCAGGCGCTTTTGCAAAAATTTAAGTAAAAAAAGGCTTCACGAAAAGCTGGCTTGTAGAGTTGCATAAAAAACGCACCTATATTTGGGTGACCAAGTGGTGGATGAAGACCAACATCTCGATTTTGGCGAGCTCGTTCCCTGGGCATGAATGGACGCCATTTCCGAAAGGCAAGAAGGTATTTGGCTTGGGAGACGCCTGTAATAAGAACTAACTATTACTGTTTCGCCATTAATAGCATCGAAAGCTTAATATACATAGATTGGTACATGATCAACTTGGCCGGACCTCTTGAAATGAATAGCAGCTAGACATAAATGAATGGAAAGATGACTACACCTTACCTTAAATCTTGAAGGATCGAACTTGTGTGGATCTGGAAAATACTCAGAGCTGTGATGAATATTCCTGAACAGAGGCATCACTTTCCATCCCTTGGGAATTAGATATCCTGCATGCCATCATATTCGAGAGGGCTAAGATGACAATATTATAATCTAATTAATTAATACATTATTAGTAGCTTTGAACTACAGTGTCATATATAATATTTAAAATGCATATTTCAAACTAATTAAAAAAATTTAATCAAAATAAACATTTGACTCAAACTTTGAAGTCTTAAGGTCTGATTGGAATGACTGTAGTTTGGAGCATTAAGGTATGAGCTCAGTAAGAATTAAACAACTAGTTTAGTAAGATTAGGCTGATACTTGACATGATTAGACCCTAACTGTAATGTTTTGTAAAGGTGGCTGTGAAGCTGTCGTTCAAAAAAAAAAATTTTGTTTAAAGCTATTATGAATATTATAAATGATGCAGTGAATCGGTGGAATAATCGGATCTGCATGAAGGAATTCTCAATCCATGGAATAAACACAAGCACCTAACTTCAAAAAGGCATACTAATTAAATTGAGAAATCTAGACAAATCTAGAAGATTCTAGAAACATATAACAAACTAAATAAGATAACATAATCAACATTTTAAGTTAAAAATTTTCTGCACCAATAAATACATTCTATTTTTTAAAATCAAATTATTATTTTCTCAAAATTATCACATAATAGCAACTCTGATAGTAAAAAACAGCATCTCAACACAGAAGTTATTCAAAAAAATTAGAAAGTAGTATTCAAATAAAACTTTAATTATGATATGAAAAATAAAGCAATGAAATAAAATATCTCAAATAAACCCATAGTTTTTTTAATATTTTGTCATTGCACTAGACTTTGCAAATTAGCCCCTCATAATAATAATAATTATTATCATTACCTTTATACTCCACATCAGCCACAGCTTCCCTGTAAGTGAAGGAGATGATGCTCGCCATCCTCAAGCTCTCGGATATGACCTAGAAAAGAAGGAAGTACACATCACTTTCCTTTGACCCACTGATGAGCACGCAAGAAGGAGACGAAAGATGAGCAGCTATTTGTTCCAAGGAATATAAATTTTCACACGTACTCTTTGAGTGAAAGGCATCTTCCTCGTATGGGCCCATTGCAATTGCTGGCTTCCACATCCATTCCGCTTATAAATAGTCATCTGTTCGGCCTGCAATTAAAAAGAAAAAAACTATCATTAACAATTATAATAGATTTTTGTGTAGAAAATGGATAATCAGAATAAAAAATTTAAATATTAGAAAATAAATTAAGCAAAGAATATATATATATATATATATATATATATATATATATATATATATATATATAATTTATGAACAGAAATTTAAATATTTCCTAACTTCGATAAAAAATTATATGAAGATTGTCTCCACATAATTTTTTCTGTTAAAATATATTATTTCTGATCAAATATTTTTCTTTTTATATTTAAATTATTAGAATATCTTATAATATTTTTCTCCTAATAGAGGCTTAAATGAGTAAAATTAATGGTGTGCAAAGAAATTGATAAATCCAAAAATTAAGAAAAAAAACCTTAAAATTTATTGATTTGATTTCGATTTTATCTTTTATATATATATATATATATATATATATATATATATATATATATATATATATAAACAAGCTTATCTATTTGATTTATGTTTAAAATGAAAATTTGTAACATCAAAAAAAAAATCAAATTAAACTGATTGAGTATTATATATATATAATTTTAGAGCCTTTTTTATTTCTTTTCTTTTTCTAGAATCTTATAAATATTTTAATGATCCATCAATTGAAAATAAAGAAATTAAAGTAATTCAAAATAAATCTTTAAAATCTTTTTAAAACCAAAACAAATCATATTAGCCAAACCAAAAATCAAACCTAAATGGAATCAAACATATCAATTTGATTTAAAGTCTATTTGGGATTAGTACAACATTTTATATAAATAATTATTATGTTGTGATGCGGAAATATAAACCAAAATAATTATTTAAGTGGTAAAAAATAACTTTTCATCATATGATTTTTTGAAAAGCAATGATAAAGCAACAAGAAAGCAATAGCCCAACTAAATTATTGATATTGTTTAAAAAGAAAAATAGCGAGAAAGTTATCCCAAACGGATCCTTATTTTAATTAATTTTATTTTATTTATCCTAATAATAGTTCCATTTTGGTTTAGGATTTATTTTTTTTAAGTACATAATTATTTGAAAACAAGCTAAATGAATTATGCACACCCTTAAATACAATGCATCTCATGTTAATAAATAAAGGCTAATCATGTAGCACAAACTTGCACATACATGCCCGTAGAACGAAGCAATTCTCTTATCGTTCATTTGAGGCGGTTTCAACTTTTGATAAAAATGATTATAAAGTTATTATGAGAAAAATAACTTCTAATAAAATTTACACTGAACTTTTATTTTTCTGATAAAATAAAACTTCAATTTTCTTACCATCATTATATTCTGATATATTTGAAGTTTAATTTAAAAAATTTTATACTGAAAAATTATTTTAAAAAACAGTGAGAAACCTGTCCCAAACGAGTATAATTCTCAAAAATATATTTTCAACACAAAATTTTTTTTAATATCACAATTTTTTTTTGATATCAGCAAAAAAAAGTAACATATAGCAACTATTTAAGAAGAAAATGATGAAAAGTTATCCCCAATACATCCTTAATCTCTCTACCTTTACTGCCTCAAGAAGCTTTGGATCGTCGTGGAGGTACTTGACCATCCACGTAATAACACTTGCAGTAGTGTCCTGTGCTGCATATAGAACACCAAAAATGTTATCAGAGATCTGATTGTCGCTTAGCCGCTCACCCTTGTCGTTCTTCCACTCCAAAAAGCACGACAGTAGATCTTTCTCCATTGTCTTATGCTCTCTTCTCTCCTCCATTATCTCGCTCAGTATCTCTCCAAGTCTTTTCCTCGCCTGAATGCATGGAAGAAAATTCCAATACAGAACAAGTTAACTGACAGTACTAGATATGAAAACTAGCTACGAAGTCACAACGTCTGTACCTTAATGGCGTTGCTGTAAGCAGTCCCGGGAATGCTAGTGGCGAAAGAATTATAACCCTTGTCAACAATGAAGTAGTTTCTTTTTATCTCATTCTTCCTCTGCTTGCTCAAATGCTCGCTGAAGATTATGAGGATGCCAACATCAAATGACATCTGCAGAAGTAGTCCAGAAATCAATACAGAGTGATTTACATTCTCTAATTAAAAAAATTCGATTTGCTTAAGATAAACATTATGAATGGAGATTTTTGCATATATTTCATGCAGGCCAAATGGTTTTCTTTTACTCTGAATTCTACAAAAATTCTTCTTATAAATACTTTATCATAAATTTCTTAAGGAAATTCTTTGTAGAATTTAAGTATTTGCACTTCAATGTATATTGACTGTAAATTTAAGTGGAGCTCTTATAGAAAAATTTTACAAACCTCCTTCATAGCATGGAAGGTACTGAGCATATGGCCATCCCAGGAGCGGAGGGTGGCGGAGGCGACGGCATCGATATCCGGCACGAGGCGACGGATGGATTCCGGCGAGAGGGAACTCTGCACGAGCTTCCTGACAATCGCGTGGTAGCCTCCCTGGTGAAAAAAGAGCGCCCATGGCCCAATCAACCTCTCCTTGCTGCGCGGGTACTTCGGCTTAAAAAGCTGAGCTTTGCTCACAAGCACAAACCTCGCCGCCTCTGCACTCGCCAGCATAACGCACGGGCAACCCAGCAAATGCGTCTTGAAGATCTCACCATACCTGATTTAATTCCAAAGCCAAATTTTAAAACTTTAATTACTTAATCATTTATTAGGTTCATTTCTGTTGCGGATCGACCTTTCCTGCCTGGAGGGGAAGAAGATGTTGGGGTCCTGAGAAAAGAGCTGGAAGGTCTCGCCGATGTAGGGCCAGCCCATGGAGCCTGGTGGCAGGGGAAGCTTCCCTTGCAGACTCCTGTTGTTATTGCTCTGCTTCCTCATCAGTAGATAGAAGAGTATGGAGAAGATGAGAAGAAAAGTGTGCATTGGACTGTAAAATATATCCATAATTTTCTTTTAAATCCTGTCTTCTTCTCCTGTCTGGTTTTAGGAAGAATGAATGAGCAAGGCAGGTTCGTGAATGTCAGGGGATGGAGAATGGAAGGAGCAAGATGAGGGCTTTTTATAGAAGAAATGTACGCCATGGATGGGGATTTATTATGTACTGTGTTGCTTGGAAATATGACGTTAAGCATCGTTTAATTTCACTATTCTCATAGAAATTGAATTAATTAGCTTGCAAAGGTAAAATTGTAGACTGTATTCGTTCAGTCGCTGGAAAATTCAACTTTATAATTGGTAACAGCGATGTCGCAGTCAGAGCGAATCACACATTTTGTTTCCATATCTAGAAAGCGTTTCTTCGATCTCATGCTGAAATCTTCTTCGAGTTTTCCATTTCTTTTTAGAGGAGAAATGAATCAAAAACAGTTGTCGAAATAAGGCGTGGAAATTTGAGAAGTGATGAATAAGTGGTAGGTTAGAATTAAGCAAATCAATAATGCATATGACCCAATAAAAGGAAAAATTATTATGCGCGGAGTCCGGATGGCATGAAGCCACAACTTTTTATCAACTTACCTCCCACAACCCTCAAACCAATCCTTCAACAACCATTGCCTCTGAGCTTAACTCTCCTCCTCCTAAAGTCGTTGCTTCCTCTCCTTCTCAATCCCACAAAAATACTATAGGGAAGGGCTCCGTGAAAGGCCCTAAATCAATACATAACAATTCATGACTTTTCCAGCATTAGCTGCTTGGAATTTAGAGGTTTTAATAACCCTACTAAGGTATTTTGCTGCAAGAATTTGACCCGTGAGCAGGGCCTGGATATGATATATCTTCTAGAAAATCGCATCCATAACTCAAACCTCAACAACCCTTGGTTTTGTTTAGCCCACAAATTTTTTGATCGAGAGCTTAGCTTCAATAACTTTGAACAAGCTTCTCCTAGCCGCATTTGGATCAAGTGGAACTCTAGAACAATTTTCTTTTCCTCCACTTTCTCTTTTAACCAAATGATCATCGGGATTCTTAAGCTTGGCATACAACATGCCTTTTTACTTCCTACTGTCTATGCTTCAAACTCTTTTTAGGAACATTTTTTGCTTTGGGATTATCTGAGAAAATTGAACCATGATGGATCACTGCCCGTGGTGGTGATGTGGGACTTTAACTGCTGTTGCTTTCAATCTAAAAATATGACAGGAATGAGATTGCAGCATTTAAACTGGCCCCGTTTAACTCTTTCATCTTTGATGCTAATCTCTTGGACCTCCCATCTTCTGGTAACTTTAATACTTGATTTAATCAAAGAGCAGAGAATCCGATTCATTTAAAGTTAGAACATGTGCTTGTCAATGATACTTGGATCAATAGTTTCCCTAATTCTCACTACACGGTGTTGATCAACTTTATTTATGATCACTCCCCTCTTGTTCTTAGATTGACCATTAAAAGGAGAATCAATCATAGAATGATATGCAAAAACTACTAGAGAAAATTTACAAATTTACTAAACCCCCTTATGAATATTTATGCTTTACCTTCTCAAGGGAACCCTATTATCTGCTTATACAATAAGCTGAAGTTATTGAAAGAGAAAATCAGAACAAAGAATTAGATATCCTCTAATATGATTGCGGCTAATTGCACTAATTTGTCCAATATTCAACATTAATATCAACTATAAACTGATTGTGACCCCCTTAATAATGTGCTTTGTAATATGCTAAAGAAGATTAATGCTGATCCTGCCTTCTACAATTCTATATGAGAATCCTAGACTATTCAAAAGGCTAAAGTTAAGTGGATGACTTGAAATTTCTCTATTCAAGCTCTATAAGAGAAACTCTTTCAACATATGCACGCTTTCTGCCTCTATTCTTAGATCTGACCATATTCAGCTGACAACATTCAAAACATTATAAATCACTTCAATGATTTATATAATTCACCTGCTCCAGAGTGTACTGATATCAATCTCATTCCCACGGGCAATGTTATTCCTAATGCTACTATCTATTCTCTTATCATGCCGGACACTAATGAGAAAATCCATTCGACTATTCTTTCCGATTGCTCCGCTTCTGCCCCTGGATCTGATGGTTTCAAATATGATTTTTACAAAAAAAAGGAGAATTACTAGCCCTTTGATGTGTAAAGCTGTTAAATCATTCTTTTCAAAATGCCACATCCACAAAGACATCAAAACTACACCCATAGCTCTTATACCAGAAAAAGAAATCATGCTAAGAATATCCAAGATTTTAGACCCATTGATCTTAAATCATCACAAAGATTTTTGCTACTCACATGAAAGTGATTTTGCTTGAGGTCATTCATTAAAGCCAATATACTTTCATCCCCAATAAGCTTTCTACTAATAATCCAATTACGGAGGCAAAAATTCTCAGTTTGTTCAAAAAGAACATAAAAAATAAATTATTTTGTGCAAAATTTAATATCATGAAAGCTTTTGATATGGTTTCCAGGGAGTATCTTTATACTAGAATGGCCTAAGAGGGCGTTTCGCCCATTTTCATCAATTGAATTAAAGCTTGCATAAATGATATCCACTTCTCTATATGTAGTGATGGAGCTCTTGAGGGGTTCTTCTCTTCCTCCTTTGGCCTTAGGCAAGGATGCCGCTTAGCCCTTATCTCTTATGTATCATTATAGATACTCTTTCTTGCCTCATTGATGAACCTAATAATGCTCAAAGGTTCCAAGGGTTTAATTTTAAGAGTTTTCACTTATCTCATTTAATCTATGCTAATGACTTGTTAGTTTTCAGGAAGGCTAATGTTCCTAACTGTAATTGCCTCATGAGAATTATTAACTCGTTTTCCAACTTCTCTGGATTGCATCTTAACTTGAAAAAAAGTTATCTTCTCCTTTCTTCTCTTGTTACCTCATCCCCTACCATTTCTCATTCCCTTTAAATTCTAAATACTTTAACTAAAATTTCTTACTTAGGGATTCCTATATCTCTGGATAGGATCAAGCACTCTCATTTTTCTCCTTTAATTGATAAAGTTACTAACCTCCTTTCTAGTTTGAAGGCAAACTACTCTCTTTTGCAGGCATATTACAATACATCAAATTTACTATTACTAATACATTGGCACATTGGATTAGAGGCATCATTATTTCTAAAACTATTTGTAAGGCTATTAGAAAATTATGCTCCAACATTATTTTGGGGGGATCGAATCACAAGTGCTTACACCTTATTTCTTATGTTAATACTTGCAAGCCTTATTCTAATGGTGGCCTTAGGATTGCTTCTCTTCAAGCTTTAAGATTCGCTTTTAACTGTGAGACAATTATCATATGTTATAATCTACCTTCTCTTCTCTCCAATTGCCTTATAACCTAATATATTTCTCCTTGGAAACCTTTTCAGTACAATGATACTTCTTTTTGGAAAAGTATTTGTAGACCGCTTCTTTAGTTATGAACAAATTCAATTTTCTCCTTAGCCAAAACAGCCCTATTGCTATCCTTTGGGATCATTGGTGTTTGGGTAACTCTAACTCTTCCACATTTTTGGATTTTCCTATTGAATTTGTTTGCAACTTTAATGCTAAACTGGGTGATAGGATGCATCATAACACTTGGGCTATCCCAGATCATATCATCCCCAATTTCAGAAATTTTATCCATCGAATTTATATTTCCCCTAACAACAATAATCATATATATTGGGATAAATTATAACTTAGAGAAAGTCACATTCAAAGATCTGTACTTGGATTTTTTTTTACAAATGACGCCACTTTTGACTAGCACCCTCTTGTATGGCACAAAAAATACTCTTTGTGGATGTCACTAAGGGGAGGTTCTAAAACTGTTGATGTACTTTCTCAAAGAAGCATTCATATTGAGGACTTATTATGCAATTTTTTCCTTGGATGCTTTGAAACTCTCTCACACTTATTGTTTGAATGTGACTTCTCTTTTAAGGTCTTGACAAAATTAATTCCTAACTTTCAAAATTTCTTCCTAAAGCCAACTATTCTCCAAGCCATTGATCATATTGATCGGCAAACTATGCCTGATAACGTTAACAAATGGTATGCTCCTCATCCTAAATGCCACTGTTTACTTCCTTTGGTTAGAACACACTAATATGTGTTTTAACTCCAAAGATGTCCGCGTTATTATACTTGTGAATAAGATCTACAGAGAGATTTATCTTAAAATCACTAGATGGAAAAAAGGTGAGATCTTAAAGGAGATACTGAATTTGAAGTATATATGAGCTTCTCTAATTTTTGGAGGGGTTTTTCTTTTCTTTTGGTCATTATATTTGGCTGACTGTAAGATCGGTTTTAACATGAAGTTCTAGGGAGTTTTTATTGTTTGGTCTGCTATGCTCAATTACCTACTTTCTAATAAATGCTTCGGTTTGGCGGTAGTTACATTCACTGAATCTACGAAGGATATTATTTCTTCTTATTGATGGATGATATGTTAGTTCTTGCTTAGTTAAATCTAGATTGCTGTGTTATGTGCCCCTCTATTTTTATCCACCCGTTGCCTTCTTTACTTCAGGCAGGCTCTTTTTTGGGCCATGGACAATTATGAAGCTTGCCTTCTTCCCTTCATACGGTCTTCAGGAAACCAAGAGAGTTTTTTTTGCTCCAATTTAAATGATATCTTTTGCATTTTTCTGAGTCCAGGCCAGATAGTTTTTTTTATCTGTTTTGTTTTCTTGCTTTTCTTATTATTTTGTTGGTTTGATCTCTTTGTCATTTTTTTACCAGCCTCATGTTTTTGAGGATGGTTGTTTTTTACTTACTTTTGTATTCTCATTTTTTATTTTATAGAATAGGATATGCCCTCAAAAAAAAAAAAAAAAACACTCAATTACCTGAAGTTACATAGATTTTTTTTGTACATAGGGTGTGTACAAAAGAAAAAAAAATTCACGTGACTTCAAGTGTTTGGAGTCTAGATAAAAAGCTACATCAAGACTCCCCACGTAATAATCTCTCTAATGAAAGAGGTTAAATTTGAATTATATATTTATAGTTTATAATTCATTGTTTTAACATAATAATGCATAGATAATAGTAGAGAGTAAGTGGGCCAAACAGGCTTGTGAGTTGGCTTGCAGTCGACTCACTCATAACGTTGTAAGTCGAGTTGGTTGTGTTGCAAATTCGATTTTGAGCTTATATTTAGCTTATATGTTTATGAGCTTGAGCTCAAACATGATATGACTTAGTTCATTGACTTGTTAAGTCGGCTCGAATAGTATTAATAGACACATCGATCGTTAACATTAGCATAACTAAAAAAATTATCTAGATTTAAACTAAAAAAAACAATAATGGTCATTTCATTAAAAAAATAATAAGATTTTGTCATTTCATTCACTTTATAATAGATTTGATTATAATTATATATTTATTAAATTATTATTAAATGTAAATTAAAAATATAAATGGAGCCTTCTTTTTTAACGTGACTTCAACTTCAAATATTTTAGTTATTATTATTCTTAATGATTGCAAGTATAAATGAAGCGATAAAAAAAATTCTAAAAAAATTTGATAAAAGGACAGTTCTAATAACGCTTAAATTAATAAAAAAATTTCCTGATTTTAATTTATTATTAATGCTAAAATCAAAATAAAAATAGCTATAATATTCGATTTTTTTATTTAGTGATGGATTTTTTCAGGCCACGCAAGTGTGTCGGTGGTTGTAGCAGCGCGAGGGGAGATAAGTCTAGTATAATGGTCCCCACTGCTGTAGTGGCGTCCAGCTGACCACCATGCGAGGATGCAGGCCCCACCGGATCTGAAGTGCGTGGCATGCAATCAATGGATAGGGTAAACATGGCCCCACCGGCATAGTTTATTTTTTTTTTTTTTTGAAAGACCGACATAGTTTGATTAATTAAACAAACTTGAGTTCAAATTTAAGCTTAATTTTATGAATTTGAATCCAATCACAAATCTCCTTATTTATAATTAAAGAGAAAATATAAACACAACTTTTAAATATTTGTAGTGGCTTTATAGTTGTAGAGAATTCATATATTATAATTGCATTTAATATTATAATTGTTTCAATCTTGAATGAGGAAGAAACTTTTTATGAGCTTCTTGAGAGAGGAGAAAGTGAGAGAAAGAGAAAGGGAGAGCAGCAAATTAAATTCTTTATTTCTTAAATCATGCCAATCTAACACAAATTCTGGCCTATTTAAAGACTCAAAATGCTACACCAATGGCAATATAAGCTATTCAAGAAATCTAAAGAAAATACAATCCTAAATCTATGACCAATATCCAACAAAAATCATTCAAACAAATAGGCTCACAAGTTGGTGAGTCGAGTCAGAATTGGCTCAAGTTTGACATGTTAGCTCATAGAGCTTGGCTAAGGAGCAATTTATCAAGTCAAGCTCAAGTTGGCTTGTGAGTATGCTTGACATAGTTTGCTGTAAAATGCATATGCCAAAATGTTTGTAACGTGAAAACAAATAAGATGAAGTCATTAGCAACCCATTTTAACATATGTAATTGTCTCTTGAACTCATATTTAACTTGTTAGCTTATCAGCACATGAGTCATTTATCAAATCAAGTTTAAATTGGCTCACAAGGCTATTTAGTTACACCCTAACACATGTATAATTTGCTGCCAAAATTTGAAGCCAAAGTTTCCGTGCCATCAAAAAATAGGCTAGCAACCCAATGAAACCACAGGTGCCGCTCGCTCGTTGAGCTAAGTCTTTCCTCCCACGCGGCTCACATTCGAATCTCTAATTGCCCTAAAAAAGAGAACAACCCAATTTTGAAAATTGTGTCTCCTCCGCCATTCTCTCTATCATTCTCATCTCAGTCAGAAATTAAAAAAAAAAAAAAATTAAAAATCTTAAACGTGCCATATAAACTCACCATTGACTTCCAATAGATTTATCATTTGCATATCAGCGTGTGAATACTTAATAATGATTTTATAAAAAAGATGCGAAACGTAAGAAATTGAAATTGAGGTGTTCTCCTTTGTCTGGGTCGGCTGTACGGAGGCAGCGGCTCGGGAAATTTTCCGAAGTGGTGGGGCTGGGCGGCCGCCATCGACATCGCAGCCAGCTGGCGGGGAGTTCGCGAGTCACGATCCGGTTGGTCGGTGCGCGGGTCGACATTTTGGGTGGCGTTGAGGACGGTAGGAGAATCCGGCCAGAGCTGTAGCGGATCTAATGGGTGCCGTCCACCACCACCAGCACGGCAGAACGGGACGCCGGGACCAATTCGGAGGGGAAACTGCGTCGAACATTTGGCGGGCCCTCCATGATGAGGGAATTATTGAGTTCGGATACCGGACGCCGTCCATAGCCCAATGAAAATGCTTCACATCACCTACTACTCAATACTGAGTAGTACCGCCGAGCTCAGTACTGCTCGCTCAATACCTGAACTCAAAACTGTACTGCTCAGTACCGAACTCAGTACTGCACAATACCGAGCTCAGTATTGCTCAGTATTGGATAACATGGCTGCACTTGATTGGCCTCCGAACGATAAGCTGTGTCCGGTGTCTGAACCTAATAACTTCCCCCATGGAGAAATTATTCTGTGCGGATGCCGGACGCAACTCTAAGTCCGAACGCGAATCAGGTGCGGTACCGAGCCGCGGTACCGAGCAAATGAGTGATAAGGCGCATTCTTGTTGGTTTCGGAGCATCATTTGACGTCCACACAGAATAATTTTTCCCCAAACAAAGCCTTGGTGGTGTTGGATTGGCCTTTCTCCTCCATAGTTGCTTGCGTTCTATAATTATTGAGTACTTGGCCAAGGCTATAGCATTTTATGAAGGTATCTGAAAATTTGCTGCGAGGGAAATAATTTTTTTGAAAATTGCTATAGAAAATATATTTTTAGAAAAAAAAAATTAAAAATAATGAAAAATTTATAGCCAAATAAAAATTATGATTGTAATCTAGAAATAAAACATTAAGATTTTGTTTGGGATAACTTTCTTATTACTTCTTAAAGCAGCTTTCACTAAGAAAGCCATCCCAAATGAGAGCTAAGAAATTGTCCCACACAAGCTTAATTGGAACAAGATTTGTCAAAGCTGTCATGCGAATCATCCCGCTGAAGAAATTTTTAGTATCATTGATTGGAATAGACATATAGGGAAACAATATAGAGATAATGTGGTAGTCATCAAACAAATGATTCAGAGCTAAGTGGAGAAGCAACAAAGTGTACAGTAATGGACTTTAGCACTGTTACGAATAGACTTGTCTATCACAGAATGTGAATGTTAACCCAAAAAAGCACATAACTGCATGCTTAAATTCAATAAGTCTAATATTATTTAATTTTGTTGTTATTAAGGCACTTACATGCTTACATGTAGGGGTGTAAGCGAGTCAAGCTGGCTCGTGAGCTGACTCGAGCTCGACTTGTTAACGAGCTCGTCGAGCCGGCTCGATTAATTCGGGCGGGCGAATTTCCGAAACTGAAATCTGAATGCACTGCCGCGGTGCCGCCACTCTGATTCACATATTTCACTTGAAAGTGCGGACTGCGGAGGCTACCGCGCTGGACCGGAGTCACCGGACTCAATATGAACCCAAACCAGATGAAAGAAAATAAACAGTGATAAGACGAAGTGAAGAGCCGGTTCACATATTTCGTTCGTTCGTTCGTGAGGCAGAAGATGTAGAGTGCGGCGCTAGGGCATCTTCCTTTGCCTTCGTTTTTTCGGTGCTCCACCTGTTTTCTTCTCCAGTTAGTTCTCTAATTCTCTTATTTTCTTCATCATCATTTCTTGACTTCGTTCTTCTGGTTCTCAAGCTCTGTATGATTCCAGTTCTTTTTTTTTGTAATGATGATATGAAATGCAATTTGGTCAAATTTTTATATTATTGAAAGTTCTATTACTATATTTTTCAAGTTTTTATAGTAATTAACCATATAAAAATTTCAGTTGATAAGTTTATATTGATCAAATTTTTAAATAAATTTTTTTAAAGAAACATGATTGCTCATAATATATTGATTCTTCTACAACTTACATTTTTTTTAAAGAAATTAATAGTTAAAGTTCTAAACATTTTATGATTATTTAAGTTATTTTTTTATTGTTGAGAACAAATTTTAATTAAATGTTAGAAGAAAAAGAATTCAAAAAAAAAGAAAAATTTGGTTTAAAATTAAAGACTCATGCCAATTAAAAGGTTTAAAAGTTGAGTTCGAGCTTTCTAAACGAGCTCGATCTCGAGCTCAAGCTTTTAAAACGAGCTCGAGCTTTCGAGTCGAGCTCGAGCTCGAGCTCGAGCTCATTAAGCATCAAACGAGTCAGGCTTGATAAGGCTAATACTCGACTCGACTCGACTCGTTTACACCCCTACTTACATGCTTAAAGAATTGTCTATAATTAAGGGCATCAACCTGAACTGTCCAATAGAGTGCTTGAAATTTTAGCTTAAGTAATTAAAATGACACTCAAAAAACATGTAAATATGCCCTTACTTTTAACATGAAAGTAGCGAGACCAGAGAGTTGGACTTGGCTTCAAGATCTTAAGTTGGAAACAGCTATGTCCTACAATTAATATTGATGATCACTATCATCCAATCATACTCACCTAACTATTGTTGCTCAACCACATCATATAACTATAATCACTTGACCACTATTACTCAACTATCTTAACCCAGCCAATATCATCATCATCACTCGACTAATTTCACTCTAATAATGTCGCCCGACAAATATCGCCCAACCACCATCACCAATTAATTATATATTAACTCTTTCATTAACTAATGTTCTCACATCTTTTATCTACATATTTACAAAACCTTTATATAAAACAAAGTGGTAAGCTCTATTTCTATTGACGCAAATGTTCTAACATACAACAATCTTTGTTAGAGAATGATAAACCAAATACAAAGAGAAATAGTAAATAAAAATTGTTCCGAGGGGCACTGCCCCCGAAAACCCCTGACATATCTGCCAATAGTTATTTGTAAGTTTGGCCCCCCTAAAAATTATGGCTAGTTTTGCCTCTATTAAAGCACTAAATTGTACTTAAGCACTTGTCCTTAATTGTAATTAATTTCTGTAATTGTCTATATATACGTTCTCTCACTGTACGCCTAACGACAATAATACAATTTCAATTCTCCTGTGTCTCTCTGTTTTCCCGCTTTCTTCCTCTTTCAAGAATTCATCATGGTATCAGAGCGGCAAGGCTTCACAGCCCTTCTCTGATCATCGGCATCTTCTTCCGACCTCTGCAACTCTCTCCGTCTCTCCGCTCGACCGATCCTCCAATGGCAGAAGAACCGTCCATTGGATCTCGCCGGACGACGTCCTGTGCTACAAATCAAGAATCCGAATTCTTCATCCCCCCCCCACCTCAAATTTCTCATATCCAACATCAAAAATTTAGTTCCGACTCAGCTCACGACGGAGAACTACGCCATTTGGAAGCTGCAATTATTTCAACATTTTTCTGCAAATGGATATGAGACTCACCTCGACGGAACCGTTCTTGCTCCGTCACCTTCCGATGTTGAAGCTCACAACAAATGGAAACTCGTCGACAGAAACCTGGTGTCCGCCATTCTCTCTACCGTCTCATCATCAATTCTTCCATATGTACTTCATCTCCACAGCGCTCACGACGTCTGGACCACGCTCGAGCGCCGGCTGCAACCTACAAACCGTTCTCGAGTTATTCAACTCAAGAACGAATTGCATCAGATCCAAATGAAAGATCGCACGATGCAACAATACCTAGATCAAATCAAGAATATTGTGGACAGCATCGCCGCAGCCGGATCCACCGTCGATACGGAGGACATAGTTCTTTATATCTTGAACGGCCTACCAAACGGATACAATTCTTTCAAAACAGCAATCAGGACATCTCTTCAACCCATTACCTTAGATGATCTCTACTCATTACTGTGCAGCGAAGAAATCAATCTCCAGCACCAAAACCTTCAAGATCAACGACAGATGGAAGCCACGGCACTCCTGGCTCAACGACAGTCAAATTACAGGGGAAGATCAAATAAATCACGCTATGTTGCGACCGCTCCCAGAACTTCGACGACGACTGATAATCAAGAATCATCAAGAACCTCTGTCAACCGTCCTACATGTCAAATCTGCGGCAAGCGAGGACATTCAGCCGGGAACTGTTGGCATCGCTGCAATTTAAACTATGCCCCTCCCCCCACTCAGCGTGCTCTCTCCGCCCAGCATCAAACTGCAAACAACGACTGGATCCTCGACTCAGGCGCTTCCTCTCATCTGACCTCCGATCTGACGAACATCCAAAACCCAGTCGCGTACAATGGAATGGACTCGGTATCCATTGCAAACGGATCAACTCTCCCAATTCAGCACTCGGGTCAGGGGATCCTACCTTTACCCTGTGGGTCTCCGAAAGGATTCCGCTCGTGTGGTTCGAATGCAAAGAGTACGATCACACTATCCCGTAGGACAAAATGGTCGTAGGCCTTTACACCCGACACAAGCAGGCCGATGGAAGAGCAGATGGAGTTATAGATACGATTAGCCATGGAGGATAGCGGCTTTCACCTACCAACCTCGATGGATAATAATATATATAACCCAAAATTCACGAGATTTCCCCTATTCGATACATCAGCTCGAATAGGGTTTATTTGATTGTGGGGATCGGTTTCCTACGGGCGCAAGCCCCCGTAGTTAATTACATCTTAGACCTCGATCTAAGAAAACTCTCGATTAAGGATGTTGGATTATTCACTTCTTGATTTGGTGCACAGATAAAGTTCATAAATTCTACTCCAAATAGTCTCTTCTATTTATCCTTAGTGATGATTAGACATTTTTGAATGGATAAAGATATGATTAAAATTTTAAGTTTAGAAGATCAAAGGTTGGATTACTATCCTAAGAGAAAACGACAGACTCAAAACACACCAAAAGTGAAAAGAGACACACTGAGGGGTGTACAACCTGGGCTTATGCTTGCCTGGAGTGAGCTGCCAGCAGCTAACATCCTAAACACAATCAAACGCCCTATATGTATACAAGATATGAAGGCTCTATCCTAGGAAGTCAAGGATTCGTAGTTCAAGAGATTTCAATCAGTGACTCTATAATATGCAAAAGGTTTACCTAACGCCAGGTATGATGCATGAAACAGATACGAAATATCCCAAACTCTATTGATGTGATGCATGTATGTAAGTGAAGCATAATGTGAGGAAAAGTGTGTAAAAACCAATGCATGCATGACATTCAGAGTACAGAAAAAATAAATAAACACACCCTAAGGGTACCCTCCAGGCAAGGTACCCGCACAGAAAATCATCATACTCATGCCCACTTCGTATGGGAAAACAGCGATGCCCAATGGCATAAGTAGGTGGCCTACTCTACAGGCCTAAATGACCCTAATGGTCTCTAAGGCTCACAGAAAAAAAAGGAAAAAAAGGGAGGGTATCGTACCCAAAACCAGAAGGCCAAAATCCTAGCAGAAAAAAACCACGATACCCACTTCGTGTGGGAAAACAACGATGCCAACCGGCATAATAGGTGGCCTACTCTACAGGCCTAAATGACCCTTATGGTCTCTAGGGCTCACAGAAGGGGGGCAAGCTTTGACCTATAGGGCCAAAGCTTCGTCAGTGAACTAACCTAAGGCTGGCTACCTAAACATACTAGAATACCTATTAACAGGAAGTGTGTGATGTGAAGCAGTTCCGGTATATAATTAAAAATTTGCTTTACAAGTTGCAGAGATTATACCTGACTGTATGTGGCGCTGCCACTCAAAAGCTTGTAAGCAGACGGTCGCGTTCAGTTCCCAATCATTAAGCTCCAATGTACCTCGCAAGAAAGGACAACAGAGAAATATATATATGAGCGTAGATGCCGTTCAGAAAAGAAGTGCAAGTAACTAACAAAAATATAACTAACAGAAAATTAAATATAGCTAACAAGAAATTCAATAATTGCATTTATAGAACATGTACATGTGAGTTAAGGAACACTAAACCTAGGAAAATGTATCACTAAGTTTTCTATATTTTGATGTTTCTATCCTATAAGGAGCATGCATCCTAAGTCTATGTTTTCTAAGACTCAGTCCTTAATTTTTGTCCTTAAATGTCACTAAGGTTTATAGAGAAACGAAAAGATGTTGTTTTCTAACCTTTAGGACTTTCATACATGTATTAATAGGTTTAGTGATCTATAAATGAAACAAGACAATAAGTACAGAGAGTAGTAGAAATGCAAGAAGAACGAAAACTACAAAAAATACCAAAAAGAAAGGGAGAAATGAGAAAACAAAAAACAATAAAGGAATATAGGGCATTTTGTTATTGGACATGTTTCTTCAAAACCAAGCATGTCTCTAAAACACTCCTCATCCTTATTCAATGTAAAATGAATAGGAGAGAAGGTGTTTTAATGCCATTTTATTGTCCCCACATCCAACAAGGCACTTGAATGAGACTCAACTCAACTAACTAAGCGAACTATTCCTAAACAAAGCTCAAATGACAAAGAGGGAAACTCAATTTCCAAAACCAGAACTAAAACTCATCTCTTTCTAAACCCAAACAACTTGCTCTCACTACCCACTGATCCCAATTCCATATCTAGAAAATATTAATGCAAGGGACAAAATTTAGACAAAGAGATATCACTTTATCCAAAAAGATCGCTCTACAAAGACCTACCAATGAAATCCATTCTACAAAAGCTAATCATAAAGCTAAAGTATGAAAATTTTCTCATGAAAAAAAAAGCTAATATGAATATAAATCATCACCCAAATCCCACACAAAGCATCCATGAAAATCACTTACCAAAATCTCCACACACAAAAGACAATCAAGTGCCTTTCATATTTGGTGTGGGATATGTTCATGAAAAAAAAAAAAAAAAACTTCTAATAAGAAGGCTTCATGAGGCTCTCTACTATAAAACATTCATAAAGCACATAGTAAAACTTCTCAAGACAAAATAATTCACAAAGTCTTTCCAATGAATACAACTCATAAAAGCTTTTTTTTATAAAACATTTCATAAAATTTCACAATGCAAAATAACTTGTAAAATTTTTTGTAAAACCTTCAACAATATAAGGATTCATGAAACTTTCTAATTATAAAACAACCTTTAACAAGTCAAGAAATTGTCATCTTTTTTTTTCCTTCTCGATGTGTCCATGTCACGTTATACTAAACTCAAGAATACTCATAACTTGATATCAAAGATACATGAACAAACACAATACCCTCAAATATTTCTCCAAAAAGAAAACAATAAACTTGTAAATCTCATGCGGACCTACCAACAATGCACTTTATATACATGAAAAATCTAAACCTTTCATAATCAAGGGTCATTAAAGAGAAGACAGAATACTAATGCTCTCTTGAAATCGTTACTGCAAATGATACAAACATGTCTTATGTAAAAGAAATGAATCAACATTTTAAACAAGAAGCTATTACCTAGAAGTCAACCAAGCATGTTGTATATCTATTAGAAAATTGTTTGGTAAAATGCAAGAAACGAGTTTTTTTTTTTAGTTATTTGATCCTCTTTCAAAATGTTTAAGAGACCTCTTAACATAAAGCATCATTCTCCATAATCAAAGCATTCTCCAACTAAGATATAAGCATCCACGTAGTAGCTCATCACTAGAACATAAAACAAGCAAAGCTATTTGACATAAAGTTTGGATCATACAAAATCAAACTAGTAAAAGAACCATAAACATTTGCAGGCTTTCTCACCTTAAAAAAAAAATCTCAAGTGACCTTGATTACATACAAAAGAAAGTTACATAATTTCTCTTTTTTTTTTTTATATTATTCATCTCTTTGGTTCTCTTTGAATTCGGCTCGCTATAACAGAACATAAATCCCACAAGCTTTAAAAAAAATACTTAGTAAAGTGACATCTCTAACAATTTCGTAAGTTTTGATTAATAGATATTATTGGAGCACAGTTTTGGATATGGGTCACTTCCAAATATTCTTAAACAAATTCGCTAATGAATCATACATTCAAAACTGATAGCTATTGCTCTTTTTTTTTTTTTTTACTAAAGCTTCTTCAAAGAATTCAAGAAAAGATCAAGTATATTTTATCATTCATATCACAAGATCAATCTACAAACTCAAATCCACTACAAGAAATTTCAAGTGCAAAAATCTGAGAGCCAACGTCCCTTCAATTATTTAGGAAATATTCTCTATGAGCCTCCAAACAAATAAGATCATAAAGCCAAGAGATTACATTGTTCACTAGTTGCAAGAGATACCCTTCAATGTCAAAATTCTGAGAAGCAAGAAATCCACAATCTATTACTTATAACAATGTAAGGCCATTCCATTCTTCTGAGTTGTTTGAAGATTATGCATGAAAACTTTAGAAAGATTGATAATGACTAGTCTCCCTAACAAGTCAAGTGATATAAACGAATTTCAATCCAAAAGTCTCTTTTCAAGTGAATCAATATCGATTCGGAGCTACAAGGTATATACATACCAACAATATCACCATTTTCCTCTATAGGTTTCAAGTTCGAAAGAGAGCAAGTGGAGTATACACATTTTTTTTTTAAGATACAATATCCAAGAGAAAACATATATCACACCTTAACAAGCATTAGTACAAACACTTGAATTTTTTTTTGCAAAGGAGAAACAACATGAATTCTCATAATTTTACACAACCTACACAGGGCTTTTGAACCACCCATACATAAATATTGATGCTCAAAACATACAAATTGTTCATATAAATGAGATATGTGCGAGCATTTTCCAATATATGAATCAACAAAAGTAGAGGGTAAAAAAACATAAATAGAAATTGTCAAATGCCGTAGAATTTCCCATCAAAGTAAACAACTCATATTCACCAATAATTATTTGACTTTAAAGGCTAGGTAAGGAACTCAAATCTTTGTAGGCATATGAACATAACTTTATAACATGCGACAATATGAACCAAACTTGAAAGCAAAACATCAGAAAATAACAAGCTTCAATGACATTTAATTGAAAACATTGATGTGCAATATCTATGAGATCACACAAAATGATGGTCATGAGAAATTTTGATTTGCCCACCACTTGATCTAAATCAAGTATACAATCTACACAACATGAAATACTATCAATATAAACCTCTCAACCAAAAAAAAAAAAACGATTCTATTTATACACATGGCTCTTTCACTAAACATCTCATAAATGATCTACACAAAATTATCTCATTTTCATGTAAAATAATCTCAATGAATATATATGCACTTTTGAAGCAAAAGAAAAGGTCAAGCAAACACGTTCTCAGATTTAAGCCAAAGAGGAGTGAAGTTAAGTAGTAGAAGGAGATTTTAAGAAGTAGAAACCAGCCAGAGGACCATTCAAGAAGAAGAATAAGAAGAAGAAGATGGGGAGGAAAAGAGAACAAGAACAAGAAGAAGAGGAGAGCTTACATTTCAAATGTAATGGAAGCCGGCATACATTTCAGCTAAGGTTAGATTCATCAAAAATAAATCAGCCAAGGGAGATGAGAAGGCGGCAGAAGAAGGTAAGCTCGGCTGAAGAGAAGGAGCTAGGACGTCGTGGAAGAGAGATGATACCTGCTCGGCTGGGAGATGGAGGTCGAGTCAAGGCGTCGGGCTCGGCTGGGTCGTTAGCGAATGCCATGAGAGAAGGAGCATTTGGAGGGAGAGCCTTCAGACCAAAGGAGGGCCGTCGTCGTCGGGGATCCGCAAACCAGACGAAGAGGGGCGTCGGACGACTTCCGGCTTCTGCGAAATCCCGAGAGAAAGAGAGTAGGGAGTTCGGTCTTTGCCGTCTAGGGTCTTGTCCGAACCCAGAGTGAGACAAGAGCAGAGAGCTCTTTTGCCTCCCCTAAAGTTGTCCGAACCAAAGGAGATGGA
This sequence comes from Dendrobium officinale, assembly GCA_019514585.1. Lineage (NCBI taxonomy): Eukaryota > Viridiplantae > Streptophyta > Magnoliopsida > Asparagales > Orchidaceae > Dendrobium > Dendrobium officinale. The sequence goes on from CM033698.1 coordinate 34,198,932, forward strand.
GAGCAGGGGCTGGGTTCGAACAGAGGGGGAGCTCGGGAGGGAGTCTTTCGGTGGGTTCACGAGCAAGAGCGACGGGAGGGAGAGAGGAAGGGAGAGCTTCAACTTTCACGCGAGAGATTTCGCTTTGAACTAGCCAGGAGACGGGGAGTCTCACGAACAGAGACGAGGCGGAGGAGTTCCGCCTGCGAACTGAGGGAGACTGGGAGAGAGTGGGGGCTAGACTCCTCTTGTTCCTGGACAGTGTGAGATAGAGAGGAGAGGGGGGGTGAGAGAGGAGGGATAGCGATCGGGTGTGTGGGAGAGCAGGAGAGTTTCCTGTCCGCCTCCCCTTTTTCGGTTCCGAACCCAGAGAAAAAAAATGGAGGCTCAAACCGCATTTAGGGCACCAAGGGAGAAATCGGGAATCGTCGAAGTTATCCCTCGATCAAAGCTTGATCCAATCGAATTCAAATTGGCTTGTAGATTTAAATCACTTCTTGATTAGAATTAAAACTAAACTCATGGGGCAGAAATCAAGCTCAAAATCGAGTCAGGTCTGGTTCGATTCGGGTCAACTCGAGCTCGCCTCGACTTGATCAAACTTAATTCAATAAAATAATATAAAATAAATCAAACTCAAATTAATGTCGATTCGAATCGAATAGGGCTCGACGAGGCTCGATCAATGCAATCAAACGCGTCCGATGGCAATTCGGGAGAAAAACGAGGTCAACAAACTCCACCCCAACAGGTGTGGTGAACAATGGGTGAACCGTACGTGTTGGCGTTGACCTCCTTATCTCTAGGAGGTACAACCACGAACAAGATTCACCAAGAAGATGCAATTCTACGATCAACCAAAGAGACTCGCTGGGAAAATGCAATCCTACGATCAAATAGAAAGACTCGCTAGGAAAATGCAATCCTACGATCAAATAGAAAGACTCACTAGGAAAAATCCTACAACTAGCTAAAGAGAATCAAGAAGCATACAATCATACAACAAGCATGCAACAAGTGTCCCACCATGTTATGAACATACAATCACACAATGCTCATCCAAATATATAATAATGGGATGATTATTCATTCGTACAACCATTATCAAATCACTCAATAGTCATACATTCACATAACATCATATAATCAAGCAATTATCATGCATTAATGTTATAATCACTTAATCACATAGTAATAGGTAAACCATATCATACTCATGCTATCACATAATAGCCACACAACCATGCGATATATATCATAAACATCCAATCATACCACACAACGTAATGATAAGTTAATGGGCACCAACAATCATACAACTATGAAATGATCATGCACTTACATAATAATCAAACAATATTTATTATGATCACACAATAATGCAACATTCTTCTAATCATACAATGATCACATGATCATACCCCAAAAGCACATTTGAGGGCAAGTATGCAAAAATCACTCAATTATGCAAATGAGCAATCCAAGATGCAATGACCATTTCAATACCAGACAATCATACAATGACATACAATCATATAGTCAAACAATGACTCAATAATGTGACAATCATACAATCATGCAGGCATGATGGGACAGAAGAAAGAAAGAAACCCAACATCCACAATGATCAAATCGAAACAACGAACGAATAAGATACAATGCTCACCTAACTAAATCAGGATAGCGAGAAAGAGTCAAACAAGGCAGCTCAACTATCTGCCTAATCAAAACAGCAAAATAGAAGGGATAGGGATTCTATGCCCATATGAGCGAAACTGAAACAAAATCATAAGAAGTCAAGGAAGATTCAACAATCACCTAGAACACATGTCTAAGATGATGTGAGGAGAAGCAGATTCAACCATCACTTGAAAATTATAGCAAATAGCAAAGAGTAATAATCATAAGGAGGTAAGGAAGAATAATCAAAGATAAGAAAATCATCTATCTGCCTGACCACATCGCAACAGCAGAATAGAGAGGAAAAAAAAGGGTCTCACATCCACCTGACCATATCGAAACAGTGAAAGGAGAAAACTCAAGACTCACTTGACCATATTCGAAACAGTGAGTAAAGAATAAGGAAAGGAAAGAGCCAACTGTCTGCTTGACCAGATCGAAGCAGCAGAACAGAAGGAAAAAAAAAAACGTCCCACATTCACCTGACCAGATCGAAACAGTGAATGGGGAAAACTCAGTGTTCACCTGACCAGATCGAAACAGTGAACAAGAGTAGAGTAAGGAAACGACTGTCTGCCTGACCAGATCGAAACAGCAGAACAGAAGGAAAAAGGAAACATCCAACATCCACCTGACCATATTCGCAACGGCAGATGAGGATGACCCAATGTTTACCTGACCAGATCGAAACGGTGAAACAAGAGTCGAGTAAGAAAAACGACTGTCCACCTGACCATATTCGCAACGGTGGGACAAAAGAAGAAAGAGTAGTGAGGAATGCCTCCCAGGGACTCTGTCGGGCTCTCTCAACAAGAAAGGGGAGTTCACATTCGCCTGACCAGATCGCAACAGCGAATGAGAATGGCTCAAAATCCACCTGACCATATTCGCAACAGCGAATAATGAGCCCTCCCGAAAAGTCTAATGTCCACCCTGACCAAAATCGCAACGGTGGGACAAAAGAGAAAAAGAGTAGTGAGGAATGCCTCCCAGGGACTCTGTCGGGCTCTCTCAACCAGAAAAGGGAGTTCACATTCGCCTGACCAGATCGCAACAGCGAATGAGAATGGCTCAAAATCCACCTGACCATATTCGCAACAGCGAATAATGAGCCCTCCCGAAAAGTCTAATGTCCACCTGACCAAAATCGCAACGGTGGGACAAAAGAGAAAAAGAGTAGTGAGGAATGCCTCCCAGGGACTCTGTCGGGCTCTCTCAACCAGAAAAGGGGAGTTCACATTCGCCTGACCAGATCGCAACAGCGAATGAGAATGGCTCAAAATCCACCTGACCATATTCGCAACAGCGAATAATGAGCCCTCCCGAAAGTCTAATGTCCACCTGACCAAAATCGCAACGGTGGGACAAAAGAGAAAAGAGTAGTGAGGAATGCCTCCCAGGGACTCTGTCGGGCTCTCTCAACCAGAAAAGGGAGTTCACATTCGCCTGACCAGATCGCAACAGCGAATGAGAATGGCTCAAAATCCACCTGACCATATTCGCAACAGCGAATAATGAGCCCTCCCGAAAGTCTAATGTCCACCTGACCAAAATCGCAACGGTGGGACAAAAGAGAAAAGAGTAGTGAGGAATGCCTCCCAGGGACTCTGTCGGGCTCTCTCAACCAGAAAAGGAAGTTCACATTCGCCTGACCAGATCGCAACAGCGAATGAGAATGGCTCAAAATCCACCTGACCATATTCGCAACAGCGAATAATGAGCCCTCCCGAAAGTCTAATGTCCACCTGACCAAAATCGCAACGGTGGGACAAAAGACAAAGTCCAACATTCACCTTACCAGATCGAAACAGTGAATGAGGACAACCCAATGTTCGCTTGACCAGATCGAAACAGCGAGACAAAGGGAGAAAGGAAAAGGGGGTTCAACATTCGCCTGACCATATTCGCAATGGCGAATGAGAACAGCTCAATATCCACCTGACCAGATCGAAACAGTGAATAAAGAGCTTCCCAAAGAGGTCTAATGCCTGCCTGACCACAATCGCAACAGCAGGGCAAAAGAGAGAAAAAAGAATCCAACATCCACCTGACCATATTCGAAACGGTGAATGAGGATTACTCAATGTTTGCCTAACCATATTCGAAACGACAAAACAAGGAGTGAAAAGGAAATGGAGTGGCAACAGGGACTTCCTGAACATAGGAATCCACCAGAAATATCGAATAGAAAATCTCTCCTACGGGTCTGTCCGTGGAAGAGGAATGACATGAAATGAAGATGAATAATCACAAACAAAATCGAGGTAGAGCTATCATGATACCAAAGTGAGGAGGAACATGACAGAACAATCACATGTAGAAAGATCCAAGGGGATGAACCCGATTAAGAAATGAAATCAGAACATGAATGGGAGAGTGGCTCCCAAACAAGTGAACAAAGCAACAACTTGAATGAGAAAGTGGCTCCCAAGCAAGTGAACAAAGACTACAACTTGAGTGGGATAGTGATTCCCAAATAAGTGAGCAAAACAACAACTTGAATGGGAGAGTAGCTCCCAAACAAGTGAACAGAAACGACACCCTACATGGGATGTGGCTCCCAAGAAGGTAGACAAAATCAGTAGCTTAAATGGGAGAGTGGCTCCCAAGCAAGCAAGCACAAAAACAACGACCTGAATGAGAGAGTGGCTCCCGAGCAGGTGAACAAAACCAGAACTTTGAATGGGAGAGTGACTCCCAAACAAGTGAACAAAACAAACTACTTGAATGGGAGAGTGGCTCCCAAACAAGTGAACAAAACAAACTACTTGGATGGGAGAGTGGCTCCCAAACAAGTGAACAAAACAAACTACTTGAATGGGAGAGTGGCTCCCAAACAAGTGAACAAGACGACAACATGAATGGGAGAGTGACTCCCAATCAAGAGATGGCGGCATAAAGATATCAAGATAAATAATGCACGTCAAACGGTCATTTATAAGCGAAACAATCATAGCTCAAAACAACCAGGATTTCAAAGAAAGTGCAAACAAGGGAAGAATCACATCAGTCCATAAGAGTGATTTATAATCAAATGTTGGGATCCAAAAAATTTTCATATATAAATTTTTTTAAAAGAACAAGGTGAGTACTTTAAACAAACTCAAAAGTGGAGCCATAAAAAAAGATGCTAAATACTCACCAATTAATTTGAGAAAAATTTGATTCACATAATTTTTTTAAAGAGTAAAAATTTTTATCAAAGAGTAAGAGTATTATTTTTCAAAATGAAAGATTTACCTCTTGATTACTTTGGATCAATCAAAATAACAAAAGGAACCAAATTTGAAAACTTAGTAATAAGAAATTGGTTGACTCCATCTAAACCCAAGAAGGTTAGGGATTTGAAAACTTGCTAACTCAATTTAAGCTCCCTACAGGCTAAACTGGGCTCTCTCCCTTAGAAAAGTATTTTTTTTGAATTAAAATCTAATTCAAAAAGGATATAAATTAGAAGAAGAAAATGAATTTTCTCAATTTTCTTGCATGAAAAATATTTTCAAATCTAATAGAATATTATTGCATAATAATGAATTCAAAAATCATAATTTTTCAAATCCAAGAATCAAGAACAAATCAAAGGGACATAGAGTTTTCTGAGACTTAGAGATTTCCAAGAAAGGAAAGCCATTTACTTATTCATTTTGGGTCCACTTTGTGCCCATTTTAAAAAACTTTGGCGAACATTGCGCCTCTCTTTTTTTTGGCGCACTTTGCGCATCTTTTCATTTTGATACACTTTGTGCATCTTTCATATTTTTGGGTCACTTTGTGACCTTTTCAACAATTTTGGCGAACATTGCGCCTTTTTTTTTTTTTCTTGTAATTGGCTTCCTTTCTCAATCTCTAAAATAAGATTTTCTCAGTTGTAAATTATCTTCCAAACATAAGAGAAGAAAACTCACTCTCTTATATAAGGAAGAAAAATTCACAAAACAAAACTCGATCCTATGATAAAAATGAACCACTTGATTGAGAAAAATTATTAAAGTAGATTCATAAATATGCAAAGAATACCTATGAGATAGAAAATTTGCAAGCTAATAGAGAAAATTTTCATTTCTAAATTTAATTCCATTTTGTCATAGATTTTAGTTCAAAAATAAAATCATCCCACACAAGGGATCGAGGGAGAGAACATACTCTTTTTTTATGGATCATCAAGAATATTCTTTTTAAGTGTTTAGATGGAGTCAACCAACTCTCACTTACTTCATATTTTTTTTTAAAATAAAAGAGGTAAATTTTCATTAAGAAAAATAAGTCAATTACTTTCTAAAAGAAAATTTCTCTCAAAAGTCTGTATATCATATTTAAAACTCTCAAAACTTTTCTCAAATTAAATTTTCTTTTGAAAAATTTGGATATGTCAATTTTATGGACCCTTCCATTAAAGATCAAATTTGAATTTTATTTGGACTGATATGAATCAAGATCAAGTCTGAAGAAGCTCATATTAGGGACATGATGGAAGATTAGAGTTTATGTCAAAAGAATGAATCATAACACCAAAGATAGAATAAAGATTCAAGTTTGATATGATAGAGATCAGAATCCAATCCAAAAGCATTCTGACTAGAAACTGATTGGAATTGAAATTTTGATTTGAACAAGATGACTTGAAATAGATTGATCTGGATTTGAGTTTGAAAACTAAAAAACACAGGTTTAATAAACTCAAAATTTTAATTAAATCCTTATACATTAAAAATGTCTAACTCTCACTAAGAATTAAAAGAAGATAGTGGAGTAGAAAATAGGAACTCAAACTAGGCACCAAACTAGAATTACCTACAGAAGTGAATAATACAGCATCCAAAGATGGAGAGAGAAACCTGTCCCACCGTGGTCGCCAGAAATCTGTGGGTCTCCGAAAGGATTCCGCTCGTGTGGTTCGAATGCAAAGAGTACGATCACACTATCCCGTAGGACAAAATGGTCGTAGGCCTTTACACCCGACACAAGCAGGCCGATGGAAGAGCAGATGGAGTTATAGATACGATTAGCCATGGAGGATAGCGGCTTTCACCTACCAACCTCGATGGATAATAATATATATAACCCAAAATTCACGAGATTTCCCCTATTCGATACATCAGCTCGAATAGGGTTTATTTGATTGTGGGGATCGGTTTCCTACGGGCGCAAGCCCCCGTAGTTAATTACATCTTAGACCTCGATCTAAGAAAACTCTCGATTAAGGATGTTGGATTATTCACTTCTTGATTTGGTGCACAGATAAAGTTCATAAATTCTACTCCAAATAGTCTCTTCTATTTATCCTTAGTGATGATTAGACATTTTTGAATGGATAAAGATATGATTAAAATTTTAAGTTTAGAAGATCAAAGGTTGGATTACTATCCTAAGAGAAAACGACAGACTCAAAACACACCAAAAGTGAAAAGACACACTGAGGGGTGTACAACCTGGGCTTATGCTTGCCTGGAGTGAGCTGCCAGCTAACATCCTAAACACAATCAAACGTCCTATATGTATGAAAGATATGAAGGCTCTACCCTAGGAAATCAAGGATTCGTAGTTCAAGAGATTTCAATCAGTGACTCTACAATATGCAAAAGAAAGTACCTAACGCCATGTATGATGCATGAAACAGATACGAAATATCCCAAACTCTATTGATGTGATGCATGTATGTAAGTGAAGCATAATGTGAGGAAAAGTGTGTAAAAACCAATGCATGCATGACATTCAGAGTACAGAAAAAATAAATAAACACACCCTAAAGGGTACCCTCCAGGCAAGGTACCCGCACAGAAAATCATCATAGTCATGCCCACTTCGTATGTGGGAAAACAGCGATGCCCAATGGCATAAGTAGGTGGCCTACTCTACAGGCCTAAATGACCCTAATGGTCTCTAAGGCTCACAGAAAAAAAAAAAAAAAAGGGAGGGTATCGTACCCAAAAACCAGAAGGCCAAAAACCTAGTGATGCCCACGATACCCACTTCGTGTGGGAAAACAACGATGCCAACCGGCATAATAGGTGGCCTACTCTACAGGCCTAAATGACCCTAATGGTCTCTAGGGCTCACAGAAGGGGGGCAAGCTTTGTCCTATAGGGCCAAAGCTTCGTCAGTGAACTGACCTAAGGCTGGCTACCTAAACATACTAGAATACCTATTAACAGGAAGTGTGTGATGTGAAGCAGTTCCGGTATATAATTAAAAATTTGCTTTACAAGTTGCAGAAATTATACCTGACTGTATGTGGCGCTGCCACTTAAAAGCTTATAAGCAGACGGTCGCGTTCAGTTCCCGATCATTAAGCTCCAATGTACCTCGCAAGAAAAGACAACAGAGAAATATATATATGAGCGTAGATGCCGTTCATAAAAGAAGTGCAGGTAACTAACAAAAATATAACTAACAGAAAATTAAATATAGCTAACAAGAAATTCAATAATTGCATTTATAGAACATGTACATGTGAGTTAAAGAACACTAAACCTAGGAAAATGTGTCACTAAGTTTTCTATATTTTGATGTTTCTATCCTATAAGGAGCATGCATCCTAAGTCTATGTTTTCTAAGACTCAGTCCTTAATTTTTGTCCTTAGGTGTCACTAAGGTTATGAGGATTAAAAGGAGTTTTGTTTTTTCTAACCCTTTAGGACTTTCGTACGTGTATTAATAGGTTTAGTGATCTATAAGTGAAATAAGACAATAAGTAGGAGAGTAGTAGAAATGCAAGAAGAACGAAAACTACAAAAATACCAAAAAGAAAGGAAGAAATGAGAAAACAAAACAATAAAGGAATGTGGGCATTTTGTTATTGGACATGTTTCTTCAAAGCCAAGCATATCTCTAAAACACCCTTCATCCTTATTCAATGTAAAATGAACATGAGAAAAAGGGGTTTAAATGCCATTTACTTGTCCCCACGCTCCAAACAAGGCACTTGAATGAGACTCAACTCAAACAACTAAGCCTACCCTCTAAACAAAGCTCCAAATGACAAAGAGAAAGAAATCCCCAAAACCAGACCTCTCACATAAAACCCAAAACAACATGCTCTCACTACCCACTGATCCAAAACCATCTAAAAAATAAGTGCAAGCGAGAAGAAAGACAACTCCCCCACGAAATACCACATCGCTCTTACAAAGACCTCAATGAGTCTACCACACAAAGCTAATCATAAAGCTAGAAGTCTTAAAATACCTCATGAAAAACCTCTAAATGAAATATTACACAAAATCCCACACAAAGCATCTATGAAAATCTTTTGACACGAAACTCCACAGAAAAAGACCAACGATCAAGTGCCTCTATGATATTTGGAGTGGGGTATGTTCATGAAAAAAAAAAAAAAAAAAAACTTCTAATAAGAAGGCTTCATGAGGCTCTCTACTATAAAACATTCATAAAGCACATAGTAAAACTTCTCAAGACAAAATAATTCACAAAGTCTTTCCAATGAATACAACTCATAAAAGCTTTTTTTTATAAAACATTTCATAAAATTTCACAATGCAAAATAACTTGTAAAATTTTTTGTAAAACCTTCAACAATATAAGGATTCATGAAACTTTCTAATTATAAAACAACCTTTAACAAGTCAAGAAATTGTCATCTTTTTTTTTCCTTCTCGATGTGTCCATGTCACGTTATACTAAACTCAAGAATACTCATAACTTGATATCAAAGATACATGAACAAACACAATACCCTCAAATATTTCTCCAAAAAGAAAACAATAAACTTGTAAATCTCATGCGGACCTACCAACAATGCACTTTATATACATGAAAAATCTAAACCTTTCATAATCAAGGGTCATTAAAGAGAAGACAGAATACTAATGCTCTCTTGAAATCGTTACTGCAAATGATACAAACATGTCTTATGTAAAAGAAATGAATCAACATTTTAAACAAGAAGCTATTACCTAGAAGTCAACCAAGCATGTTGTATATCTATTAGAAAATTGTTTGGTAAAATGCAAGAAACGAGTTTTTTTTTTTAGTTATTTGATCCTCTTTCAAAATGTTTAAGAGACCTCTTAACATAAAGCATCATTCTCCATAATCAAAGCATTCTCCAACTAAGATATAAGCATCCACGTAGTAGCTCATCACTAGAACATAAAACAAGCAAAGCTATTTGACATAAAGTTTGGATCATACAAAATCAAACTAGTAAAAGAACCATAAACATTTGCAGGCTTTCTCACCTTAAAAAAAAAATCTCAAGTGACCTTGATTACATACAAAAGAAAGTTACATAATTTCTCTTTTTTTTTTTTATATTATTCATCTCTTTGGTTCTCTTTGAATTCGGCTCGCTATAACAGAACATAAATCCCACAAGCTTTAAAAAAAATACTTAGTAAAGTGACATCTCTAACAATTTCGTAAGTTTTGATTAATAGATATTATTGGAGCACAGTTTTGGATATGGGTCACTTCCAAATATTCTTAAACAAATTCGCTAATGAATCATACATTCAAAACTGATAGCTATTGCTCTTTTTTTTTTTTTTACTAAAGCTTCTTCAAAGAATTCAAGAAAAGATCAAGTATATTTTATCATTCATATCACAAGATCAATCTACAAACTCAAATCCACTACAAGAAATTTCAAGTGCAAAAATCTGAGAGCCAACGTCCCTTCAATTATTTAGGAAATATTCTCTATGAGCCTCCAAACAAATAAGATCATAAAGCCAAGAGATTACATTGTTCACTAGTTGCAAGAGATACCCTTCAATGTCAAAATTCTGAGAAGCAAGAAATCCACAATCTATTACTTATAACAATGTAAGGCCATTCCATTCCTCTGAGTTGTTTGAAGATTATGCATGAAAACTTTAGAAAGATTGATAATGACTAGTCTCCCTAACAAGTCAAGTGATATAAACGAATTTCAATCCAAAAGTCTCTTTCAAGTGAATCAATATCGATTCGGAGCTACAAGGTATATACATACCAACAATATCACCATTTTCCTCTATAGGTTTCAAGTTCGAAAGAGAGCAAGTGGAGTATACACATTTTTTTTTTAAGATGAAGTATCCAAGGGAAAACATATATCACACCTTAACAAGCATTAGTACAAACACTTGAATTTTTTTTTGCATGGAGAATAACATGAATTCTCATAATTTTCACAACCTACACAGGACTTTTGAACCACCCAACATAAATATTGATGCTCAAAACATACAATCTTTCATATAACACCATGTGCGAGGAATTTCCAATATAATGAAAACAAAAGTAGAGGGTAACAAATACATAAAAGAAATGTCAAATGCCATTGGAATCCCTCAAACTAAACAACTCATATTCACCAAAATATTTGCTTTAAAGGTAAGGAATCTTTGTATAACCATAACTTTATAACATGCGACTAATATGAACTCCAACTTGAACCAAAACATCACAACTCTCCTTCAATGACATTTAATCAAACACTTGATGTGCAATATCTATGAGATCACACAAAATGAGCTAGCATGAGAAATTGGATTTGCCCACCTACTTGATCTAAATCAAGTATACAATCTACACAACATGATTCATGTAATAAACCTCTCAACCAAAAAAAAAAAAAAGCCACAATTTATACACATACTCTATCAAAATCTCATAAATGATCTACACAAAATTTCTCATTTTCATGTAATAATAATCTCAATGATATATATGCACTTGTGAAGCAAAAGAAAACTCAAGCAAACTTCATTCTCAGATTTTGCCAAAGAGGAGTGAAGTAAGTAGTAGAAGGAGATAGGAGAAGTAGAATAAGAAGAGGACCATGAAGAAGAAGAAGAATAAGAAGAAGAAGATGGGGAGGAAGAAGAACAAGAACAAGAAGAAGAGGAGAGCTTACATTGCAAATGTAAGGAAGCCGGCATACATTTCAGCTAAGGTTAGATTCATCAAAACTAGGTCAGCCAAAGGGAGAGCAGGCGGCAGGAACTCCGGCTCGGCTGGAGAGGCGGAGCCAGGACGTCGGGCTCGGTCTTGACGGCGGAGTCGGCTGGGAGATGGAGGTCAGTCCAGGCGTCGGGCTCGGCTGGGTCGTGCGAATGCCAGAGAGAAGGAGCTCCGTGAGGGAGAGCCTTCGGGACCAAAGGGCGGCCTCGGCTTCCCCTGGGATTCGCAAACCAGAGAAGAGGCCAGGCGTCGGGACTTCCGCGTACAGGAGAAATCCCGAGAGAAAGAGAGTAGGGAGTTCGGTCTTTGTCCGTCTAGGCTTCAGTGAACGGGAGAGTGAGACAAGAGGAGAGAGCTCTTTCGCCTCCCCTAAAGTTCGCGAACCAGAGAGAGGGAGCGGGGCGTCTGCGAACAGAGGGGGAGCTCGGGAGGGAGTCTTTCGGCCTGGCTTCGTGCGAACGAAGGAGAGAGGAAGGGGAGCTTCAACTTTCACGCGAGAGAGGGGCTTCGGCTTTGAACGGGAGCCAGGAGTCGGGTGTCTCACGAACAGAGACGAGGCGGGAGGAGTTCCGCCTGGGACTGCAAACTGGGAGAAGAGTGGGGGCTCGACTCCTCTTGTTCCCAACAGGAGAGATAGAGAGGGAGAGGTCGGGAGTGAGAGATGGAGGGATAGATATCGGGTGTGTGGGAGAGCAGGAGAGTTTCTTCCGCCTCCCCTTTTTCTGTTCCGAACCGAGAGACCGTGGGATGGAGGCTTCGGCCTCATTTAGGGCACCAAGGGAGAAAAGGGGAATCGCAGCCGTCCGATCAAATGCTTGATCCAACGAATTCAAATTGGCTTGGAGATTTAATCAATTCTTGATTAGGATTTAGTTAAACTCATGGGGCAGAAATCAAGCTCAAAATCGAGTCAGGTCTGGTTCGATTCGGGTCAACTCGAGCTCGCCTCGACTTGATCAAACTTAATTCAATAAAATAATATAAAATAAATCAAACTCAAATTAATGTCGATTCGAATCGAATAGGGCTCGACGAGGCTCGATCAATGCAATCAAACGCGTCCGATGGCAATTCGGGAGAAAAACGAGGTCAACATACCCGAGTCCAATCGTAAGCTTCTTCTTCGCAACATACGTCACGTACCCTCCCTCTCACATAATCTGATTTCTGTTTCAAATTTGGCCGCTGACAATAATCTCTCTATCTCTTTTAATGCTAACAATTTTACCATTAAGGATTGTCAGGACAACAGGATTCTTCTGCAAGGTCCCAAGCTCAATGGTCTTTATCAAATCAAAGCTCCTACGCGCAATAGACCGATTGCGCTGTGTTCTACTAGGTCGTTCAACTACACTTGGCACAACAGGCTCGGGCATCCTAGCACGGGAACCATCCGTCATCTTGCAGCATTCATCCCGGAGATCTCCAATCGTTCCACGGATTTGTGCGTAGCTTTTGTAATCTCTCCCGAAGCCACAAGCTACCCTTTAATACTAGCAGCTCTATCTGTAATAAACCGTTTGAACTCGTTCATTCGGACGTCTGGGGTCCAGCCCCCGTCCCTTCTACGACTGGGTTTTAAGTACTACGTGATCTTCATAGACGATTTTTCCCGCTTTACTTGGTTGTATCTTTTGCATAATAAGAATGATGTTCTTGGAAAGTTTATGCATTTTCATAACATTATTAAAAACAAATACAATACTACGATTCAAACCCTTCGGTCCGATGGCGGCGGCGAGTACCAAAATAATGCATTCCATAATTACTGCTCTCAACATGGCATCACACAGCAATTCAGCTGTCCATACACACCCGAGCAAAACGGCACCGCGGAGAGGAAACATCGCCATCTCTTGGAGGTCACTCGAACTCTTGCTCAGGCGGCCAATCTCCCTAACTCCCTCTGGGCCGAAATCATCTCTACAGCTAATTACTTGATCAATCGTCTACCGTCCGTCTCCATCAACAACTCAAACCCATACTCTAAACTTCATGGTAAACCCGCAACTTACACGCATCTCCGCACCATAGGATGTCTCTGCTTTCCTTGGACTAAACCTCATGCAGCCAACAAGTTCTCAAATCGCTCCCTCGAATGCATTCTCGTGGGATACTCCTCTCAACACAAAGGATACCGGTGTCTAGGAGTGCACAACAACAAACTCTACATATCCCGTCATGTGGTGTTCTATGAGAATGTCTTTCCTCATCTACAAAAAACAGGAGCAGCTCTCTACAAGCAACTCTCCTAACTTCTCGTCTCCACTGCTCCTAGTCCCCACATCCACCATTTCTAATTCCAAACCTTCTTCTCAGGTAACACCTACGTTCGGATCAAACAACGAGTCTCCACCCGCCACCACAGCAGTCAGTTCTTCTCCTTCTCAACAACCCGGCATCTCACTCCCTTTCCTGTCTCAAGGACATCCAATGCAGACCAGGCTACGCTCGGGCATCTCTAAACCAAAGGTCATTTTTGATCTATCCGCAATTGAAACTGCCCATCAGATTCCCAAAAGTTATACGGAAGCTGCTCGACATCCAAAATGGCGCGAAGCAATGTCCGGAGAATACACCGCCTTACAACAACAACACACTTGGTCCTTGGTTCCGGCTCCTCCTGGCAAACCGGTCATTGGCAGCAAATGGACATTCAAACTCAAACTCCATCCTAACGGCAACATTGACCGATACAAGGCCAGACTTGTCGCACTCGGCTGTTCTCAACAGTTTGGCGTCAACTTCACAGAGACATTTAGCCCTGTGGCCAAAATGGTCACGATCCGACTTCTTCTCACCGTAGCTCTCCATCATGACTGGCCCGTCCACCAGCTAGATGTCTCGAACGCTTTCCTTCATGGCGAGCTGACCGACGAAATCTACATGAAACAGCCGAAGGGATTCGAAGATCATCAAAACCCTCAACACGTCTGCAAACTCCACAAATCCATCTACGGACTCAAGCAATCTCCGCGAAATTGGTTCACCAAAATCACCAAATTTCTGTTTTCCATCGGATTCGTCTTCAGCAAGGCAGATCCCTCTCTCCTATTGTTTACCAAAAACAACACGCGCATATTCATTCTAATCTACGTCGATGACATCCTCATCACTGGAAATAACGCCGCTGTCATTCGCTCCACGCTTGATCAACTGCAATCTACGTTCCAGCTCAAGCAGCTCGGTGCCGTCTCACTGTTCCTTGGCATTCAGGTGATCACAACTACACAAGGTTATTTTCTAGATCAGTCACACTATGCAACCGAACTTCTTTCTCATGCAGGTTTTCTCAACTGCAAACCATCCACCACTCCCGCACCCACAAAAAGATCCGGTGATCTGGACGAACGGCCCTACCACGATCCCCAGCTCTTCCGTCAACTAGCAGGATCGCTTCAGTATCTATCCATCACACGACCTGACATTGCGTTTGCTACAAACGCGGTTTGCCAACAGATGCATCACCCGCGGAACTGTGACTTTCACGCTCTGAAGCGTCTTCTTCGGTATATCAAAGGCACAATAGAATTCGGTTTACCTATCGCAAAAGGTGACCTCCGCCTCAATACCTATGTCGACGCAGATTGGGCCGCAGACCCTACAGACCGAAAATCAATATCAGGATTCTGCACATTCCTCGGTCACAATCTCATTTCTTGGTCCGTTAAGAAGCAAACAACGGTCGCTCGCTCTTCGACCGAAGCAGAATACAGGTCACTTTCAGCGGCAACTTCAGACGTTCTATGGCTTCGTCGGTTGGCAGCTGAGTTCGGCATCTCCTCCACCGGACCTACTGTCATCCACTGTGACAACACCTCAGCCATTGCCCTTGCACATAATCCGGTTTTTCATGCTCGCACGAAACACATTGAGATCGACTACCACTTCATTAGCGAGCACATCAAGCAAGGCGCAATCCAAATTGAGCACATCTCTACCAACGATCAAATCGCGGATATTTTAACCAAACCTTTATCTACAACTCAATTTACTACTTTAAGATCCAAATTAACCATTCACTCAAGGAATGCTTAATTTGAGAGGGGATATTAAAGCACTAAATTGTACTTAAGCACTTGTCCTTAATTGTAATTAATTTCTGTAATTGTCTATATATACGTTCTCTCACTGTACGCCTAACGACAATAATACAATTTCAATTCTCCTGTGTCTCTCTGTTTTCCCGCTTTCTTCCTCTTTCAAGAATTCATCAGCCTCTGTATCTAAGCACATCAATAATTAGAAATAGAAGTATTTGATTATGCAATTAGGATGACAAAGATAACTATGTCCCAAAGCCAACTCTTGCATACGTGAGACCTCAAACAGAATAATGTAAATATATGTCGCATTAAGAAAAAGAAAAAAAAATTCATACAGATCGACAAGATACAGATGTCCCAGCTTAAAAATGTTCAGACATAATAGAGAATAACAATTAAAAAAATTTTCAGTGAAAACTAAGAAGCTAGAATTCGTAAAGCCTAGCTCATATATCAAGTATCAACTCAACAATTATTACAAGATTTTATCCCCGGCAAAGGGATATTAGCACAAGATAATAAGAAAGGAAAATCTAATATACTGCTGGAGCTGCCTTAATTAAATTTGGCTTTTATGTTCCTGACCGTCGTACGCTTAGCAGATATATTGGGGGTCCAAGGGGATAGCACACTCCGAACAAAATTTGACTGTTAAGGGTATTGTTGGAATTCCACTTGTTTTCGGTACCCTATTTTTATCCTATAAATATGTTGTAAAAGGCTTAGGGTTTCATTGCAATCTTTGTTGCACATTCTCTTTTTTTTTTAGGCCGTTTTTCTTTTGCTGTAATTTTATTGTAATTTTGTTTTGTTCTGATGAAGCTTGGTTGTAACATTTTCGTTATGAATGAATTTGGGATAGTCCCCTTTTATTAAAAAAAAAAAATAAATAAATAAATAAAATAAAAGGCTTAGCCCCTCCATGATTTTACTCATATTTGACTTTCCACGTAAATATCTTGTGTTCGTTTCTATTTTGCAAATCGTGATTTACGTTCCTAACATCTACAGTGGTTCATTAAAGTTGGTAAGTTGACAACAAAAATCCAGACGAGACGGATCACACGCAAAGAATATTAATTTCTTGTAAACAAAGGAGATTCGTCAACGACGATGCTATCAGCTTGACTTAAGAGGTCATTGAGCAGTTTTAATTAAACTCTTTTAAGGCATAAGTGCGATAAGACAAAGCAAGGTTCATTGTTCAAGTAGAACTCCATCTAAGCGGAGATCATAAAGTCATGGAGAGCAACAGGTTTGGCAGAGTTTAACGTTACAAAGAGACTTCTGAAATTTCTCAAAATTTTCCATTTTATGCCTTCAACAAGGCTAGAAAATTCTCATTTGGACTTTGTTCAACCTTTATGTTATATTTTTTGTTTGGTAGGGAGGGAGGATTCCTTTATTGAAACTTTGTGAGAACTCTGCTGGACTTATGCAGAAAATTGTGATGAAATATTGCCAGAACTCCGGAGATACTCTAAAAGGTCTAATGCTTTTCAAACATAGACAAATTGCACACGTGGAGGCTAATTTGTCAACCAACCAACCTTAAACATTTCACTATCAGACTACTTTCAAATTCAAATGCTGGCGATGAGTTGGTTGTTGACCTGGAACCCACGATTCGATCAGCTCGCACGAAGAAGCCGTACAATCCATATTCTGGCCCCACGATCTCTCACGACACAAAAACTCTCGCTTGGCTCGTTCTCTTCCTCACGCACACGCAAGAACTCTCAAGCAACGAAAATCCCTCTCGTCTTTCTGTTCGCACGCACAAAACTACCTGCTCCTTTGGATCAACAGCTTCGTGGGGAGGGGACGACGGGAGGCTGCCAAAATTTTGAACAAAATAAAGGACCCCCAAACAAAATTTATCATTTTAAATGATTTAAAAATCTATAATTAATTAATTATTATTCCAATTGAAAAAGGGGAAGAAAAATAAGAAAATGGGTCTACATCATCAAGTTGCACAAGAGCTTTCAATCAACTGAAACTTACAAAAATGAGAGGGAGTAAATATTTTAGTTTACATAAGCCATTAAACAAATGATAGTGCATCCAAAAATGAATTAAAAGGTAGTTGTCTGTGCAATCAAACTAGACAACAACATTAAATCAGTCCAAATCTGATTATATATATAGATTGTGTTAATGGCAAAGGATCAATCCTATTTATTGAATTGAAGGAAATTAATAATCTACTTTGACTTCAATGTACTACTCATGAGGAATTTTGCAATATATAATTTTAAGATAACATAAGATCAAAGCATATTTATTTGATGTATCGGAATTATGCTACTATAGTCTTTGCTTGAAAACATAAAGCATACATCTCCTCCTGTCTTAGCAATGTGTGATTAGAGTTTGAATTTTAAGAAGACTCTATTCAAACTAAGAATCTAAAGACTCTTTCTATTGGATAAGCCTTTTATAGTAGCTAGTCATTCTATTATCCATCAGATCTACACGTCATTCTTCAGATTGTTGATAATGATTTTTTACTTAACCATTTGATGGAAGATGCTACTTTATTCACATCATTGCATTTCGCATCTGATAATTTAAGAACTTTCTTCCGACAGCTAACAATTTTGGGGAGATGTCTGCTTTGACTCAAATACACTTGATCACTCTTGTGCTATTAACATCTTAATAAGAGCCTTATGTAGCTTCTTAATAGCACTCTTCAATGATAATTACACATCATTCCATCAAAAGGAGGTATATCACAAATACATGAGAAAGGGAAAGGGTGTTGTTGATCTAGAAAGCTAAAAGCTAAACCACGATGACTAGAAGCTTCATGATTACTTGCCGATTCAGGACATCTATAAATATAATGCAACAATTATCCATTTGATTGTAGGCAAGTGAACTAGAGTCAGAACTCAATAAATTGACAAGGATATAAATCTTTCAACATTTGACTCCAAATGCAACTGATAAGGAAGAATGCAAGAAACCACTAGATGGGAAGTTAGGATAATGCCACCGAATCTGTAACACCTGTATAAGTGGACAGAAGGTGATACTTCTATAATAGCTCCATTCTATATGCTAAAAATACAACCCACTTGTGCTCCGGCTGTCATATTTGATTCTTAAATCCAATGGTTCGAGGTGTTGTGCGGGTCAAATATTTCAAGTCTCATCCTCCTCCTTGAAAGGACGGGAGTTAACATGACTTGAATTATAAGATACCTCCTAATTTTTTATAGAAAAAAAAAGTAATATAACTTTAAAAATCTTTGATGATGGCCGTGTTGAAAGCTAATCTCAACTTGAAGGGACCACAAGCTTTTAAAACACCTCCAAAATTTCTACATAAATACAAGTGACTTTGACATCCCCAACCTAACAACGGGACGATGATAGCCCTGGACAATGAAACCATAGGATCTTGATTGGGCATGTCCCCGTTCTCCCATCCCCTAATTTATGTTTGGGGTGATAAACTTCGATATTCAAAACCAAATTCAAACTCTAAGATTGTTGCTATTATACGTTGGGTTTGTAACCTATGTGACCTATCTTATGACTAATGTTAATTGAATTAAATGAGTGTGAAATCTCTTGTAATGTGTTATCTAAAACCCAACCTGTCTTCAAAAACTTTATCCTGGAACCTAAACTTGTTAAATTCTCATTGCCCACATATATAAAACAAACAAACATGAAGAGGCGATGCGGAGAGGGCGTTGTGGCGCGAATCAACTAAGAGAGTGGAGATATTATTCTATGCGGACACCAGGCACAACTTATCTTCCAGAGGCGAATCAGGTGTAGCCACGTAGTCCAGTATCGAGCTTGATAGTACCAAGCTAGTTACCAAGCAGTACCGAGCTCGATACCAAATAGAGGGTGACATGGCTCATTTTCATTGGGATCTAGATGACGTTCGGCGTCCGCACAGAATAATTCGTGAAGAGAATGAGACAAGTGAGAGAAAAGGTCGTAGAGAGAAACGGGAAAGAGAGACCATATGAAGAGAGAAATGGGAGAGAGCGGAATTTAATCATTTAATTTTAAATATTGTAAAATTATTTTTTAATATTTAATCTAATTTTAATTAATTTTAACTTTTTAAAGTATTTTTTCAATTATATTTTAAATATGTAATAAAATTAATTTGAAATATTATAACTATTATATGTGTTTTAAGATATTTTTTAGTTAACTTAAATATAAATATTATTTAAAATTAATTTATTAATTATAATTATTAAATTTTTCAAAATTTTCAAATTATAAAAAATATGTATTAAAAAAATTTCAATATATTTATTAATATATATATATATATATATATATATATATATATATATATATATATATATATATATATATATATATATATATATATAAAAATTTTACTAAATATATTTAATAATTATAACTATTAAAATTCATCTCTCACTCCATTTTATCTCTGTTGTTTTTTTTTTAGAACAATTAGGTCATGTAAGACAAATTCACGCACATCACATACACAATACTCAAACCCAAAACCTATTGATTAATAGTACCCAAAGCTAATCCAACATATCAAGATGAGTTGTGTCTCTCCCGTTTTTCTCTTTGGTCTCTCTCCCTCCTCTCTTTCCCATCTCTCTCTACCATCTTTTATCTCTATCATGTCTCTCTCTCCCACTTTCTCTTTCCCTTCTCCCTCCCGTCTCTCTTTTTCTCGTCAATAAAAAACAAAAAAAATTCTTTGCATATAAATAGCAATTTTATAAATGGTAATTTTGAAATGTGTTTTACTGAAAATCGCAATAGCAAAATGAATTTTAACAAGAAAATTTAATTCATTATTGAGTTTTATATAAAATCGAAATTCCTGATTGGGTGTACGATCCTTTTTTAAATTTATTTTTTAGATGACCATTCTTCTAGTTTAGACATCAACGATAATTTTTTAAAAAAATTTGCCCTAGAAATATTCTCAACTCAACTAGATCATCACTAGTTCTCCTCCAATTAGGGGTGTCAATATTTGATACGACACGAAAACCCGACTCGAACTCGACCCGAAAATTTCTGGTTTGACCAGACCCGGAAATTTCGGGTTTGACCCGACCCGATTTCAAAACGAGTCGGGTTTGATTTCCAGAAACGGACCCGTTTGAAAAACGGGTCGGGTTCGGGTTGACCCGACGGGTTGCCGGGTCAACCTGCGAACCTGTTTAAAAACAGTTGCCCGCACTGCCCAACCTGCCCGCAAAACTGTCCCGCCTGCCCAGTGCCCACGCGCACCCGAGCTCGCACGCGCGTGCCCTCGCGCACCCGCGCTCCCCTGAACGCCACGCGCATCTGCGCTGCTGCTGCGCTCGCCCACGCGCCCAGTGCACCTGCGCGCAACTGCGCTCGCCGCCGGACCGCCTGCGCGCTCCAGCACTCACCCGCGCTCGCCGCCTGCGCGTCCGCGTGTTTTGCCTTGCCGTGTCGGGTCGTATCAATCCGACAACCCGACAGGTCGGATCCGGGTCCGTGTTTTCAACCCGTTTGCCTACCCGGGTCGGGTTAGGGTCGACCCGATTGAACCGTGTCAGTTCCGGGTCCGACCTGAACCCGACCCGTGATACAAAATTGACACCCGTACCCCCAATGGCCATATCGTGCTTTCTGGTTTCTATATTCCCCTCCAGTCATTACCAACTAAAGTGCTAAAATTTATTACTGGACTTTCAATAATCAAAGAGATTAGCTTATAACTGTATATTTAATTGCCATAGCAGATTAATTAGCAGTTGTGCCATTGTAAACAAGGCAACAATAATACAGTTGACGGGACAAGAAGGCATTGCAATCAAATAGTACAGAATGGAGTCACAAGTCTCAATAATGGATGGAAGAGCAGGCCAGCTTCCTGATTCTGATGGGATCG